>CM076579.1:951631420-951978465 GCA_034641835.2 Pinus albicaulis
TTTCCGCTGTGATAACTCCAACAGTGAGGTCTAATTGGGACTTCATACTATGGAGAATCCTTCACTATCAACAGTAGCGATCCAATGTCTTTCTTTCATGCAAGAATTCCACAATCCCGTTTAAGAGAACAAGCATGCAACTAGTACAATAAACCTAAAAATATCATTGAAATTTTAGAAGTATACTTATCTTATACAGTCGATAAATTCACAACCGAGAGTGCGACTTGAAATATCCTTCCAAACATAGAAAATTTATGGGCAATACTTTCTTGCGACTATCACCCCCGAGCTTGATATTAGAGCTTGAGGATGAGTGCTTTCATAGAAAAAACCAATAATATTAGCTGAAACATGCTCTCCAAAGGCTACACAACCTTCAGACACCAATTATACAAACAATGACGATAAATTTATGGAACATATAGTATGCTTAAGCACATGAAAAACTATTCATATCGGCTAAAAAAGTGTGTCTGAAGGCTACAACACTTTCACCGACCAACTATTAAAGTTGTACAACGAACATCAATACATGGATTCTAACATGGAGTATTAAAATTACTTTCAAGAGAATAAATTCCACTTTAATATGTGAAAATTCATCAGTTGGATAAACTGCCATGAAAGTATAAGGATCACCTTTTTCAAGCACATTCATAGTGAGTGAAGCACCAATTATTTGGCACCAAGGAAACATTTTTTTAGTTCATTAACCCTCACAAATACATGAGTGTCTCTATATCCTGACAAGTAGCTTCAACAATCCATAAACCTCCAAAGGGTTTCGTCGACCTTATTCAAGCCACTTCTGTATGATTTTCTCCAAGAAAACCTTCTTGGCTTTTTTAACTGGCTATCAATATAGTGTTCACCTTTGATTAATATTTTCGTAGCTAATCCACTCAATCCCGAGATGCTCTATTTCTTACTGCTCCGTTATGTTTGAGTGAATGAACACTCCATGTTTTCATAGACCCCCTTCAGTCTCCACTTCTCATCATTGTTCTAACTCACTCATGATATTTTCTCCACATCATTCTGATAGACAAAATTGTCTCCTCTTTCGTGGTGTATGCAGCCTCCACCTTACTTGGACGACACAACCCATATTATTTTTTTCCTTTTCTTGTTTATATTTTTTCACAATAAAAACATGTGCACATATTTCTTTTCAAATTAATTAATAACACAATGCGGTCTACTAAACACCACAATCGTTTTCCTTAGCTAGCATTTAAAATAATTAGGTTTCTCAAGCAATGTCCTTCTCTATAATCCTAAAATCCATTTCCCTTTCTCTTAGTCAATTAATTGTGGCTAAATAATTACACCGAATATTCATAATGTTTACAAGAAAGGATTTGCAAAATGAATATGCCAAAATAATGCACTTTGGGGTTAAGACTACATAGTATATACAAGTGTATGTAGCATAATAATATATTTAATTTATAAATAATTGATTATATACATAGACACATTTTGGATCATAATGAACTTTTTCTAATGGTTTTTTAATATACGTTTAAATCATAAAAAAAAATTATTGGTTACGTCAGTTTCAACAGACTTCTATAAATCTAAACACATGAAAATTTTCTAGACATAACACAGAAACGGAAATCATTAGAGTATGAGATACTATGTAAAGTGTGCAACAAATGGATTAATTCACTTCTTGATTTATATTATTTGGTGATGTTTTTGGAAAACAACAAATTAAACAAATTCAAAGTATCAAAATAATATAAAGTTGGGGCATATGCATTGATCAGGGTGGATGGCTAATGTAATTTTATTTAATTTTTTATATGTACATATACATATAACCATGTTAAAATTGTTAAAATTAATAGTTTACGTGTCTCTTGATAATATTTTTTCATATTTTTCTATGTGATGGTGTGAATGGATCTATACCATGAATTACGATAGTGCACTTGGAGTAAGCGATTTACACTACACTTACACTTCACTAGGAGCAAGGGTATATAATATTTGCATAACTGAGATTAGGAATTACTATATTTTTAATGTAATTTGTATTGATGATATACACTCAACTTGTGAGTACACGATATTAGGGAATGAAATTGTTAAACCTTGAAAATAATTATCATTTTTATTTTGAGATTCTCAAGGAAAGTCCATATGCAATCTTGAATAATAATGCATTAATGAATAATAATCCATTAATGGCAACTGCAGTTCCTTGGCCAAATTTTGTTAGTAGAAATTTGAAGGGTAAAAATTGCATAATTTTTTTATAATCAATTCTTGCCAATTCCTCTAATAAAGAACGTTATTTAAAATTTATTAATCCCATATAGAGCTGAATAATAAATCGAAGAAATAAGAAAACAGACCTAAGTTTTTGGCTTTAATCTCTCTACCGAACCGAGCCGACCCTAGCCCTGCTCTCAACCATCCTCCTGTGCAAACGATTTCACTAGAGAGACCGTAGAAAATCGCACCTACCGAAACGAACTGAGCATAGCCCTACCCTCAACCCTCCTCCTATGAAAACGATTTCACTCCAAATGTTGCTACTGGAATATATATATATATATATATATATATATATATATATATATATATTTTCTTCGACCATCCTCATGCACAAACAATTTCACCATAGAGACCCCAGAAAATCGCATAAAATTCTAGATGTTGTTACCGTAAGCCCCAGTCTAAAGTCGCAGAGAAACAAAAGAAAAACCCCGAGATAACTCCTGCCGAGCCATGCCCTACCATCACCTGCCCTGCCAAGGGGACGATTTCACTAGAGAGATCCCGAATATCCCGAACAAAAGAAGAAGAATACTAGAATGATTTTACCAAAGAGACCGAGAGCTGAGCAGAAAAAAAAGGAAATGTAGAGAAAAGCCAAGACCCAGAGTAGAAGAGAAGAAACAAATTGCAGAGAAAAGCCTAGCAGAAAGAAATTGTAGAGCTTACAATACTAATGTTGCATGTAGAAGGACATGTGGAAAGGGCATGTTGCATGCATGAGGACATGTGGGACATGCCGAAAGGGCTTGAGAAAACTTTGGATAAAACTTTGGATACCAGACTTTGTCACAAACCTACTTTGGTTACAATCAAATTGCGCTAACTTTTTTGCATCGAGGGCTACTTCGTATGCGAAGAAAGTTATTTATAAAAAATCATTTATCCAAAATCGGTATCAAAGTTGGGCAATAAGACCTCAAAGTAGAGTGCCAAATCATGTTTAAAATAAATAATTTTAATTTTACAATATAATTGAAATTTATTATCAACTTAGTCCAGAAAGGGACTAATAACGTAAATCAATAGAAATCAAAACTATTGATAGAATAGAATTTATCCATCTCCAAACCATATATTTTAACATATGTACACATCCATGTTTGAGTGAGTTGTGAAGGCGTATTTGATAGGATAATACTACATAAAAAATTCATAATGTGTGTTCGAATACTTGATGGAATGCACTCACATAAAAAACATACCAATCTCTCCATGTTTAGTTATAGATTTGATATATCAAATTAGTTCGATAATAATGGTCCATTTCTTAGAAACAATATAGAAAACATATGGCCATGTTATTTTGATAGATTATCTCCTAGATTATACATATTTCTAATATAGTTATTTATTATTACTTGTTCTAATATAGTTATTTATTATTACTTTCTTGTATATGCTTGATATAATTTAAGTTAAGCAAAAAAGAAAAATATTTGTATAGCCTGTTACAAATATGTCAAAAAGATATATAAGACTAAACCAAAGCAGTTGATTATAAAATCAACAATGAAACTATGCCTTTTTTAAAAATCTTATAATATATGTAATTGGAAACCATGACAACTAAATCCATTGAACAAATAATTAATTTCTTCACATACTCATTACTATTTTTCTTCCATGTTCAATATATTTTTCATATCAGCCATATTGATGGATAGCCACACAAACTTGTTCAATTAACTAGAATGAACATATATGTAATATATTGCAATCCTAAGAGAATGAAGGTGTTTTATTTGATATGATTGTAATACATGAAAATGCATAGTGTGTGTTTTACTAATTCATACAATATAGTCATATTAAAATTCATAGTCTAATATAGATCATATTTATTATCTAGTTGGTTCTTCAATTGTAATGGTAAATTTATTTTAAAAAACTATATGATCACGTTATATTTATGGATTACCTCCTACATTATATATATTTCCAAGACTCTCATTTTTTTACTTCACTTTGAATATCCTTGATTTAGTGTCAATGGAAAATAACCTTGTATCACGGTGTAAATAAAGTCTATAAAACTACTAGAAAAAAGTGGAATATTAACTGAATAACGAGACTATATATGGATGGAATCAAACATCATCAAATATATAAAAACAAATATGAAGTAAGGGACACTAGGAGTGTCTTCTACAAAATAGCTAAACTCGCAGTTAGATTAATTATACATTCGAGTTTTGTTTCTATTATAAAATTGGTCTCACTACATAATTATAAGTGGCCATAATGTTTATTTCATGATTATATAATTAGTTTGAACCATCTCTAAAAATTTATCAATAATATATCTATAAATCCGTTAAGATATCTTCATCCCTAACTTCTACCATTTCTCCTCATCTCTCATTCCTATATAGACTTCTAGAACTACTCTTCATCATTATAAATCCAACATATTTATTAGATATTATTTATGATTATAGGTAGGATCTCTTGCTCCATACTCCCCCTTAACTATAAAAGTGAAGTCTTCATTGATCTGGTTCCCCGTTAATCTTCATATTCTATGCTCTTTTCCTATCTTAGTCTTTGTGTTTAATCATTTATGATCTCTCATCTTATTCATTCTTCATTATTAGTTTTCCTCATTTTTTATCTTGTACCTATAACACATAACCATTCATGAATTCCATATAGAAAAGTTACCATCGAGTAGAATACATGGGAAATAGGTGGCTATATCCATGGGTTCTCTAGGAATCCTTTTATCATACATCAACCATTCTAAAAATTTTAACTCGCAAAACATGCATATGAATAAATGCACCTACATGATATTAGTAAGGGAAAAAATATTTCTTCATGGGCTTGTATGCATAAGATCGTCAATATTGCTACCATGTTGTGTAGATTAGATCCGCCGAATTATTCTTCCTCTAGCTCTTGTTGCCATCTTAGAAAATTTTGTCTCATAATTTCCATTGCTCTAGGTTTTGTATATTACCCCTAACTATCACATCCTCAATTTTCATCTGATAACTATCATATTTTTCTAGTTGTGGAATACCTCAAACCTCTAGTTCTTACCATGATTATAATTCTCCCCTTCCATGCCACTTCTTCTTTTCTCTCATAACAATTCATTTTTGGTCTACCACAAACCTCCCACTACAAATATGTTTTTATAACACCCTAAACTTTTGCACATAACAAATTATCGTGTAAGAATTCCTCATTACGGATGAAATAATAATTTGAATCAAGAAATACAATTTCAAACTCACATTTTTTGATAACTTAATATCTATACAAATATTGAATAAATTCCATGTATTTATCTCATTAAAAATCCTTATTCAAGTAGGTTTAGTAAAATTCTTAAGATGTCATTTTTGACGTCAAAAGACACTATTTTTTCATCAAAAGTTATTCTTTGTCCTTGTTTATACCTTTTATTATGTTATTCTAAAATATCTTCCTCAACATTCCTTATTTCCTTTTCTTTCCTCTTTGTTCCTCCTTTATAATTTTATTCTATTCCCATTACTTAATTTGTTCAATTCCAAAATTTTCTAAGATTTTCTTATTCATTCATGTTTCTATGTTAATTTTATTCCACTAGGCCCTTCATTTTTCTATCCATTTTCTTTCTCAATCTCTTGTACCTTCCTATATGCTTAAATGTGCTCTCCTTGTTGTATCTTTTAATCTTAGCGTGCCTCTTCTTCCTTGGCAAGTTATTTCCACCTTGCGAGATACCTCACCTAGGTTATATTTTTCTTTGAACCTAATATTTTCATGTTTATGGTCATTATTCACCTTATACCCTGTCTCTAATCTCTTATCTTCTTATCACTCTCACTTTTCAAAATTCAATAGCTACAGGGATTATTTTTTCCACCAAATTCTTCTCTTTCATTTTTTATTTGTTTTCTTGCTTCCACTTTTAGTTGTCATATTCTTTGTCATTGAGTTATCATTTTGTGGTCTATTCATCAATATTCTTCATATTTTCATCTTCTTTCATCTTATATGTGATATGTTGCAATTACACACTTAGAAAATGTATGTTTTTTGTTGGAGTGATATAAAGGCACAAAAATGTAACCTATAACCTTAACTTTGTAAACTTCATGCACCATTTTGATATTATTCCATGACTCTATATTTGACACTAACTTAACTAGATTCATTACATCAATAAATTATTGATTTTAACTCTAACTTTCATTTGAATATAAATTTTATTTAACTCTACACATTAAGATATGAAGACCTTATACATGCCTCATAAATTTCATCTTACTTTAAAATTTACTTGATGGAAGTATTTACATACACAAACTCTAAAACTCAGATATTTAAAATTTTAACCTTATTTTTCAATTTAACAACTTAAGGAAAAAGTGGAAAAAAATTGACTTGATTTCTGATCACATTATAATCGATCCTTTAAACAATGCAGTTGACCTGTCACGCATTTTAATATTCCATTTTCTTTATATGGTCAAGTGGACGAAATCTTCCCTTTGTATTTACCATGGTATTTTCCCATGGTATTAGCACATGGTATTTGCCTTTTTTTTTCGAGGGGAAATAATAAAATAGGGTTTCTATAGAGTCCATGAAGCATGGTAAAGGGGATAGGAGCTAGCCATTTGGATCATCCTGAGATGTATATATATTTCTGTTTTGTTGAGAACATGGCTTGGTTAGTTCTAGTTTGATCCCACGATGAAAACCCCACATATGCTTTTGTTGGCAGATCCATCCAAGGTTCACACTTTTTCTTTAGTGTCTTTGTTTTCTTTTACATTGAGTAGTCGTGTATGCCAAGGAAGGGGGTGAATTAATTTTCTTATATTTCTGCATGTCTAATTTTATATGTATTAATTAAAATAAGGGTTTCATTTTTCCAGATCCCTTCTGTGTTCAGTATTTTGTTGAAAATAATTTTACTAGAACACTGAAGTGTGCCACATTTATTAAAAATTTTGTTTTTAGGGATCTTGCCGTGGTATTGGAGTTGTGCATCGTGTTAGCCTGAGGTTTTTTTTAACATATATGATTTCATTTGTAGGATTTCAATCTATTTCGTAGCTTCAGTGGATTTATTTTCACCATAGCCAAAATTTGCCATCTTTGGTGGTACCAGATATCACGCTAGTTGGTCTGTTATTTCCCAGTTAATGGTTTTTGGACATGATTTAGCTAAGGTCAAAGGTTTCAATATTGGATATGGGCTTTCTTATAAACAATTTTATCATCAAGAGACCAATATATCAGTCTCCTAGTAGAGATCGAGGTCGTAGGTTTAAATCATGTTGCGACAAATAGTGCTGGGGTCATTCATTGACGCACACTCTAAGGCTTTCGATTGTTCATGCATCATGAAAAAGACAACCGTAAGGGCTTGAATACCAGAAAGCCACACATACCACAATTCAAAGTTAAGGTGTCATGACAAGAGGCTATAACTACTATTTTTGTTAACATAATACCATGGTCCATTCATTCCTTAGACTTCAAATTGGAGGAAATTTCAGCCTAAAATTGGCCTCCTAAGGAAAACTAATAAAATAATAGTGAAATAAGATAATAAGAGTTATTAATTTTGGAGGGAAAACAAAAAACTATTTTTTTTAATTGTATTTTCGGTTAATCTCCTTATATGTTTACTCAAATTTCATGTTTAGACACTCATTAGATGTACAATTAAGTTCCACATCCAAATAGTACCCATTATGCATACTTTTGAGAGGACCCAGATTGATAAAAATTGCAGATACATTAAAATACGTGTTAAAACACTCTTTTTTAATTTATCTGCAATTTTTATCAAGGTGGGTCTTGTCAAAAGTATGCATAATGGGCACTTATTGGATTTGGAATTTAATTCCACATCTAATGAGTGCATGAAATTGAAATTTGAGTAAAACTATAAGGATATATCCTAAAAATACAATTAAAAAAAATATTCTTTCTTCTTTTACCTCCAAAATATTTACATGTACCTTTTTTTAAATTTAAATCATTTTTATTGATTTACATATCATGACATGGAAATTACATGAAAATTTCATGGGTACTTTTAGGCTGAAATTTCCTCTAATTAGGATGGCAGACCATTCCACTGCAAAAGAACCATTGGGAGACGACATTGTGGTTGAAGGATGATATATTAAAGTTGTGGGGTAAGCGAAGAACCATCACATTAACGCAATGGTCTAGGAGAGGCCAAGAAGTTGTATTATGTGATGGTTGGTCATAATCCTTAATGCCCATGGATCATATAGACTATGGATGTGAACAAAATTTCTTTGGGCACAGGTACCACCACCTAACAGTGCAGGATGATCGCAGGAGAAACAAAGTCAAATCTGAGGACAATGAATCAATTCAACAAGGCAGAGAAGCCTCATGTTTAACTTGTAAGATGTATCTGAGACCATGGAGGGATTCATATCATTTGCAGCAGGTTCGGGGTTGAAAGGCCTCTATAGAAGTCACGTAGGGGAGTTCAATAATTCATACTTTATTATCTTCTCCCTATGCACTTCATACTTATTATCGTTTTCTCAAAAGATCAACAATGTAACCTCCTAGGGATTCAAGTGTGAAAATAGATCGGTTCTAGGAAAATATAGAGTCATAAATTCTTACTAAGTCGATGTAAAGGTTGTTGAATATTCAAACAATCACATTTTGAAGATTCATGTTCCAATTGCAGTAGAAAAGGTTGATATATATGAGGTTACTGTGCCCACATTGAAGTGGCCAAGTTGGATTTTATAATATGCTTACTTAGCAAAACAGAATAGGTTTCATTCTCATAATTTCTGGAATCTTTTTTTCTTGAAGATAGCTTGAATTAGATAATAAGGACGTCAAGTTATATTATGTTTTGGTGAAAAAATGAGGGTTGGTTGCGCTCAGTAATTGAATGAGAATATTAAAAAATAATTGTTTAAAATCACTACAAAAGGAAGGTCAAATACTATCTTGTTGGATATTATTATTCCTTAGATAGAAGACATTTTATTTTGGTTCCAAGAGGGCGAGTTTATAAATTTGTAATAGAGGTCGAGCTTGCCAGGATTGAGGAGGTTCAGATTCATTGTGACACCAATTTTTAGAGGGTCGAATTCTCATGAGAGACTAAGGTCGATCTATATTAATGATTTGTGAAAATTGCGAAGAGGTCGAGCTGAGGTTTCTCCTCTAAACCATTCACTTAATCCACCAATTTACATATAATAGTACATTCTTGTCTCGAGGATTAAGGAAACATTATTGTGTAAAAGATTAAGGCTGAATTTATTATAAGGGAATATAACGATTTGTAATAATCCGAGTAGAATATTGATTTACTCTCCATTATTGTATTGGTAATAAAATCACTTTTTTTTCTAAAAAATAAAAAAAGAGTTTATTTTTATGTGACCATAACGATTTCTATATTGAGTATGAGGATGTCATAATCTGATATGTTACTGTAAAGGTTTGGCATATAGTCTTATATTATTGAAATTTATACTGATAAACATATATTGGTTGAGCATGAGTTTGTTAGTAGAATTTTGAAGTTGTATTTTGAGTATTAGTAGTAATCTCTCATATATCATGCACACTAATATCTTGTTGAGGTGTCATGAAAAGGGGAGAGATAAGGAAGTTGAAGTATTGAGATCCATAGATGCCAAACCATAATGTCCTCATTTTAATTTTGGAATCACCAAAAAAATAAACTCAGTAATACATCAGTTGATTCTCTATGATATAATACATCTGTTGATAAAAAATGGAAACAAATTACAAATCAAAAGCAATAGAAAAAAAACAAACCTTTCTCTCAAAAAGTCTATTTTGTTCTTCAACAGTAAAAGGATGTCTCGAAGGACGATGTAAAGAATATGTGTATATTCACATTTAGATATGAATTTCAATGAAGGAAGTCAGTCATATACTTCCGAAAGTTGGAGGAATTAGACACGTGTTCATACGGTGGGTCAATCATATTGGAAGAAACTCATTTTAGCTCTCAAGCCATCCATGTTGGTGTTGATACAACCCAAACTCTAAGAGCATCGTCATGAAGAAAAAGGCTCACAATTTCCTCTGGTTTTAGTACGATCATAGATTTAACATCACCTCTACATCCTTACAATAATAATATCATGAGGGAGATATTGTAGTTGATATTGGGAACCCTTCAGGGATTGAAAAAATGAGGCTTGATGCCTTTCATAAGGAGCGCAAAATATTAGAACTCATGAAAAGGTTTAGATTTGGCACCTTTATGTTGAATTTGGAATGTAATGACTTAATATTTGAGTTTCTATTTACCTTTTACACCAACATTACATTATATCATCCAGACCATGTCAAAACAAGCTTGTAAAATATTATTTCCTTGTTCCTAGAAGGAGATGCTCACATTTGCAAAATACTGAGATCCAAAATATTGACCATTTGGAGGAAGGAAATAATTCTATCACCAACCACCTATGATCTAGTGGAGAAGTTGGTAATTCAAAACAAAAAATTTCTTATAAGTGTGTTGCTTAAGAAGGAGCTTAGAAGGATTGAGGGAGTAAGCAAGAACAAAGGTAGTAGAACTTGTAGAAAGAATGAACTAAGTAGAGGACTATGCTTTATTTGTATGGGACCTTTGGTGCTTGACCATTCATGTCAAGGGTATAGGAAGGAGGAAAAAAATATGAAACAAGAGGATATTCCTTCATATGAAGATGAATATTCTATATTTGGGTCTATTTATTTTCACGATGGTGAGCAACAATGTGATATTATTCAAGGAAACTTGTAGGAAGACAAGCATCAAGAAGTGCATGAAAAAATTATACCTAATTGTATTGATGAGGTAGACTCCTATCCAACATAATCCATAGGTCTATAGGAGGATTTCCATAAATAATGGGAGAAATAAATTATATATAGTAGTCCACCAATACATTTATTTTTGACATCTTGAGAGGATGAACAAAAGATTGTCTTCATAGGTGGAGGAGGCCAATGAAACTTAAGTACGGAGCCAAAAGTAGTGAATCGACATGAAAATCATGATCATGAGGTGGAGCATGACAAAAACAATGTGCAGGATGAACCATTCCTAGTGATTTCGTCAAAGGCTCAAGTGGGAGTTGTGATAGTTGAGGATATAGTGCATATAGATACAAAGGCATTCAGCAAGGCACTAGAATTTCGAGTAGAGTACTTTTGCTAAAAGATCATGCATTTCAAGATAGACCTTATTATGTCAAATTAGAGATTAATAACATTATAATATGATATCTTACAAGAGAATAGGAAAATTGAGGAGCTCATAGGGGTGTGTGCCGAATCAACATCCAAGTTGTTTAGTGTTGAGGAATGACTCAAGTCTCTCATAAGGTAGTAAGATGAGTACAGTGGGGAGTTCCAAGGAAACCCTCTAAAAGAGTAAATAGATATGGCTTGAAACACTACCAACCCACCTTTATATATTATGGATAGTAGGGAATATTTATCCAAATGGATAATGTTGGGTGATCGAGTAGGGAAGCATGGGTTGAGCATCAGGGAACATCAACATAGTAGACTTATTCCATGTGTACGAATTCATGCATTAGATCCTTCCCATGGAATTAATTTGAGAGATATAATGAGTTGGGACTCTATTGATGGTATGATTCGTAGGACAATACCCTTATCCAAGGGCATATTGCAGTTTGGGCCCTTAGGCACAGACGGTATTGGAGGGGTGAGATGGTATAATAACACACAAGTTATAGGAATTAGGTGGCATTGGGATCTAGGTGAATCTATTGAGGGCAGGATTGGATGAATGATTATTTGGGATTGAGTGATCGAAGGATCCATTCAAGGTCATTTAGCATGGATGCATGGGATAACACACTTGTTTGTGTAGGATCCTCGTATCAGTATACAATTTTTTTCTTTCGATACAAGAAGATTTCTTGAGGGAAAGAAATATTTGGGAGAGAGGATTTATAATATTACCCTTTATTGATATGGTGAAGTGGACGAGATATCCCCATGGTATAAACCATGGTATTTTCCCATGGTATTGAGCCATGATATTTTCCTTCATTTTTTTAGGATAAATAATAAAATAAGGTTTATAATGAGTCAATCAAGCCTATCAAAGGGGAGATGAGCTAGGAATTTGTATCATCTTGAGTTTCTTATATATTTATATTTTATTGAGAACTCATCTTGGCCAGTTCTAGTTTGATCTCATGATGAAAACTATGCGAAGACTTTTTTTGTTGGATCCATCTAAGTTTCACATTTATGATTTAGTTTCTTTTTTATCTTATGCATTGATCAATCATGTATTTGAGGAAGGGGATCCATATTTTTTCATATATTTGGTCATATCTCATTTTCGAACTATTAATTTCAATAAGGGCTCCATTTTTACAAATCCCTTTGTGTTCAATATTTTGTTGAAAATATTTTTATTAGAACAATAAAGTGTGTCAGATTTATCAAAAAAACATTTTTTAGAGATCTTACATGCATATACCACACTTATATATCTTTCACATGTAAATTTCACTTACCAAAATTAAAAAATTTCATTTGCAAGGGACGCCTACTTTATATTATGTTTCTATAATCTTGTATTTCCTTTATTTCTGTAAAAATTGCATGCATACATAGTTGTAAAGGTATCATTTTGAAAAATTATAAAGAATGTGAGTTATAACATTTTCGCTCTCTACTTCGTCAGCAATGTAGACCAACATAGAGATGAGTTTCTAACCGTAAAGCCTTAGATTTCAGATGAACACACATCACCAAATCTCTATTGAAAACAACACACATAACACGATATAACATATGTAAGTTTCATCTCAATGGTTGACACAATTGTACCTAGAATTATCACTATCTCATTTTCTGCTCGTCGGATGCCAATTCAACTACTTCCTGATATATTTAAAAACATTTCTTCATTTATTTCCATATAGAGAGAGCTTTGATTTGTGATTCTTGAGTTTTTTCACTTAATAAAATGTCCAGCCATGAAGTTCTTACAATTTATATTTTCTTTCTGGGGCCTACAAACTTTCACATTCTACACCTTCTACAAAATTTTCCATTGAATTCTTTACAAATATAAATAAATAATACACACCATCAATATTTTAATTGAATTTTCTACAATTAGCACAACCACATTTAATAATTTGGTTGATATACGTCGATCGGCCTATATCCATCACCCACAACATTATTAACTGTAAGGTGTATTTTGTTAAAGAATTACTATTTATAATTATTAATAACTATTTAAATAATAGTAGTCATCGCATTTTATATTTATATAATTATACTTATTATCCTAACATTATTTTCTATATTAATATAATATACAATTGTTACATAAAATTTTGATAATATATTAATAGTGATATTTAAAACATTAATATAATTCCCTTACAACATAGTAATAACATTTAGTTCATATTAATAATATGCATTTTATCAAAATAATTATTATATATTTATGAATATAATTATCAATATATTTTATATGTTCACTTATAATATATTAATAATATTAATTATATGCATACTCTATATTAAACTAAAATATGCTCTCTCTCTCTCTCTCTCTCTCTCTCTCTCTCTCTCTATCTCTCTATATATATATATATATATATATATATATATATATATATATATAATTTAATAATAAAATATATAATAATAATATATTATTAAATTTTGTCAATATATTAATAGTTATAACTCAAACTATAATATAATTCAAATATAATACAATAATAGTATTGTCTTGTTATTTTTAATAAGTATATGTCTCTTACCAATATCACCAATAATTTTTATATATTTATTATTAATATCTTTCATATATTTACTTGAAGTAAATAAAAAATATCAACTAAACCCAAGGGATTAATAAACACATGTGATTATTAATATTGTAAACTGAAATGACTAATAAACCCAAGAGTTTCATATAAAAAATCCAATCAATTAGTAAACCCAACAAACAAATATTATAAAAATAAATGATAAAAAAAGTGAAGGAAGCAAATTAGAAAAAAAGTGATTAATATTAAACCATAGACTAATATTTAACACTTAATATTGGGGTTTAATAAATCCAAGGAATTATTATTATTATAAACCGAAGAGATTATTAATATTATAAACAAATGGGATCAATAAATGCAAGGCACTATTAATATCATAAACCTAAGCCATTAATATTATAAACAATAATGATTAATAAACCCAAGGAGTCAATAAACTCAACAAAATATTATTAAAAATCCAAGAAATTAATAAACGATTAATAAACCTATAAAAATAAACATAGTTGAGCATGACCCATTTTCATATTGAGATAACCTTTGTCAAAATGCAACAATCCACCATGTTTGAGTTTCATATTAACAAAATATTTTTCATTATGTTACATTGGACCATGGTTGACTATTAAAATTAACATAAGGGATTTATATTAAACCAAATGGTTAATATTATAAAACCTATCAATTATTTATACCCTTGGAATATGAACACATATACCAATAAACCCAATATAATGATATTAAAAACTCAAGGAAATAATAAACCTTGGGGATTAATATTAAAATAACAAGGGTTTATAATCCTAATAGAATAATACTAAAACTAAGAGATTAATACTATAAAATCTTAAGTATATAAACCCTTAGATAAATACTATAAATAATGAAATAAACATGGTTGACCATGCTTGATTTGAACATTGAGACAATCTTTGTCACAATGCGACGTTGGATGAAGGATGACCATGGTTGGCCGTTGTTTATTTTCATCTTGAGACAATATTTGTCACAATATGAAATCGGACCATAGTAGACCATGATCGACTATGGCTCACAATGATGGAAAATGGTTTACCATGATTTATTTTCATATTGAGAAAATATTTGTGATAATGTGACACTAGACCATGGATTAATATAAGAATGTAGTACTAATATTTAACTCTTAATATTGGGATTTAATAAACCCAACAGACTAAAAAACTCAAAATATTAATAAATCCTTGGAATTAATATTTTAAACTCACAAGATAGATAAATCCAAAGGATTAAATGATAAACCAAAGGAATTATTAATATTATAAAGTTAAGAAGCAAATAAACAGAAGCGTTAATATTATTGTGATTTAGTAAACCAAAGGGACTAATATAATGAACCCAAAGAAATAGAAAACTCAAGGGATCCCTTTTATAAACTCAATGGATCAACAATCTGAGGGAATTATTAATATTGTAAACAAAAATAATCAATAAACCCAAGGTTTTATTAATATTATAAATCGAAAAGATTAAAATTATAAATACAATTTGTTAATAAACCCAAGCCGTTAATAAACTTGAATAATAAATAAACCCAAAAAACTAATACCAAAAACCCAAGAAATTTATAAACCCTAATAAATAATATTTTAAACTAAAGAGATTAATAAACCCAAGAGATTATTAATATTATAAACCAAAAGAACTAATAAACCCAAGGGTTTAATATTATAAATGCAAGGAATTTGTGAATTCGAGGGATAAATATTAAAAACCTAAGTGATCAGCAAGGCCAAGGGATCCATATTAAAAACACAAGAGATTAACAAAGCCTAGAAATTAATATTTTAAATAAAAAGGATTGATAAAATCACATGATTATTAAAATTATAAACCCAATCGATCAATCAACCTTTTGGATTTTTAATATTATAATCCCAACGATTTAATAAACTAAAGGATCAATAAACCCAATGGATTGATATTAGAAACATAAGGAAATAATAAACACAAGGGATTAATATTAAAAATACAGGGGTTTATAAGCCTGAGGGAATAATAGTAAACCTAAGAGATTAATATTATAAACCATTAAGTATATAAACCCATAGATAGATACTATAAAATGTGAAATAAACATGGTTGACCATGCTTGATTCAATCATTGACACAATCTTAAAAACCTAAACAAACAAACTAATATTAAAAATAGAAACGATTAATAAATCTCATGAATTAATATTTTAAACTCAACGGATTAAATGATAAACCAAAGGAATATTAATATTATAAACTTAAGGAACAAATATATCCAAGTGTTTAATATTATAGACCCAAAAAATTAGTAAACTTAAGGGAAATATGTTATAAACCTAAGGGATAAATGTTAATATTATAAACCAAACAAACTATTAATACTATAAACTTAAGCAACAAATAAACCCAAGAATTTAATATTATAAACCTAAGGAATTAGTAAACCCAAGTGAAAAACATTATAAACCCAAGGAATAAAAAAAACAAACAAGCGATCAGTATTAAAAACACAAGGGATTTATATTAAACACAAGGGTTAATATTATAAAACCTATGAATTTTTTATGCCCTTGGAATATGAAACCTTAGATCAATAAACCAAACAGATTGATATTACAAACCAAAAGAAATAATAAACCCAAGGGATTAGTACTAAAAATCAAATGATTTATAAATCAAAAGGAATAATATTAAACATCACAGAATACAAACCCTTAAGTTTATAAACCCTTAGATAAATACTATAAACCTTGAAATAAACATGGTTCAAAATGCTTGATTTAAACGTTGAGACAATATTTTTCATAATGGTCTGTTGGAACAAGGATGACCTTGGTTGGCCATGGTTGATTTTCATATTGAGACAATCTTTGTCACAATGTGACATTCGACCATGGTAGACCGTGATCGAATATGACTTGCAATGATTGATAATTGTTGACCATGGTTTATTTTCGTATGGAGACAATCTTTTTCATAATGTGGCATTGGACCATGGATTAATATTAAAATGTAGTGCTAATATTTAACCCTAAATATTGGGATATAATAAACACACGAGACTAAAAAACCCAAAAAATTAATAAAGCCTATGAATTAATATTTTAAACTCAAAATATTAATTAATCCAAGGTATTAAATGATAAAACAAATGAATTATTAATATTATAAACACAAGGAACAAATCAACCCAACTATTTAATATTATTGGGATTTAATAAACCAAAGGGACTAATATTACCAACCAAAAGAATTAGAAAACTCAAGGGATTAATGTTATATACCCAATGAATCAACAAACCCACATAGTTATGAATAATATAAACCCAGAAAATTAATAAACTGATTAGATTATTAATATTATAAACCAAAAATATTAATATTATAAATACAAAGTAATAATAAACCCAAGTAATTAATAAACCTAAAGAACAACAAACTAATATCAAAAACCCATGAAATTAATAAAACCTAAGAATTAATATTTTAAACTCAATATATTAATAAACCCAAGGGATTATTAATATTATAAACCAAAAGAACTAATAAACCCAAGGGTTTAATATCATAAACACAAGGAGTAAGTGAACCTAAGGGATAAATATTAAAAACCTAAGGAATCAACAAGCCCAAGGGATCCATATTAAAAATAGAAGGGATTATTAAAGCCTAAGATTAATATTTTAAATACAAAGGATTGATAAACTCACATGATTATTAATATTATAAACCCAAGTGATCAATCAACCTTAGTGATTGTGATTATTATAAACCCAAAAATTTAATAAACTAAAGGATCAATAAACCTAATGTATTGATATTAAGAACCTAAGGGATTAATACTAAAAAATGAATGGTTTATAAACCTAAGGGAATAATATTAAACCTAATATATTAATATTATAAAAGCTTACATATAAAAACCCTTACATAAATACTATAAACCGTGAAATAAGCATAGTTGACCATGCTTGATTTAAATAGTGACACAATATTAAATTCCCAAACAAACAAATTAATATTAAAAACTGAGACAATTAATAAATCCCACGAATTAATATTTTAAACTTAATGGATCAATAAACCCAAGGGATTAAATGAGAAACCAAAGGAATTATTGATATTATAAAGTTAAGAAACAAATAAACCCAAGCATTTAATATTGTAAACCTAAGAAATTAGTAAACATAAGCGAAAAATATTATAAACCTAAGGGATAAATATTAATATTATAAACAAAAGAAATTATTAATACTATAAACTTAAAGAACAAATAAATCCAAGTATATAATATTATAAACCCGAGGAATTAATAAACCCAATGGAAAAATATTCTAAACCTAAGGGATAAAAAAATGCAAGAGATCAATATTTTTTTGTTGTAAACCTGGCAGTACTCCTGGATTAATTATCTGTGAAGAAGGTTACAAAATATTTTTCCAATGACCTCAAGCTTGCCAATAGGAAACCAAGTTTGTTGGCCACCAGTCAACATCATAGGCTATCCAAAACTGAAATAGTTTGATCATGTTCAACCATTCTTTCAATGCTACCATATCTAGTATCAAACTAGAGTGACTAATCAATATGTAAATGCTATGTGACATCATCAAAACAAAATGACATGAATTTGCAAGACCACTATGACATGCAGAAAATTAATCAATTGAGGATTCTACTGGGGCTGGATCCTTCGCGCTCGATCTTGGTATCTCTTTATACTGCATGCTCTGAAACTGCTTCTCCATATGTCTGAGACAGAGATTCTGACTAGAGTGATTTAAACAGTGACACAATATTAAATACCCAAACAAACAAATTTATATTAAAAACTGAAACAATTAATAAATCCCACGAATTAATATTTTAAACTTAAGGGAATAATAAACCCAAGGGATTAAATGATAAACCAAAGGAATTATTAATATTTTAAATTTAAGAAGCAAATAAACCCAAGCATTTAATATTATAATCCTAAGAAATTAGTAAACCTAAGCGAAAAATATTATAAACCTAAGGGATAAATATTAATATTATAAACCAAAGAAATTATTAATATTATAAAGTTAAAGAACAAATAAATCCAGGTATTTAACATTATGAACCCAAGGAATTAAAAAACCCAATGGAAAAATATTATAAACCTAAGGGATAAAAAAATTCAAGAGATCAATATTTTTTTGTTGTAAACCTGGCAGTACTCCTGGATTAATTATCTGTGAAGCAGGTTACAAAATATTTTTCCAGTGACCTCAACCTTGCCAATAGGAAACCAAGTTTGTTGGGCATTGGTCAACATCATAGGCTATCCAAAACTGAAATAGTTTGATCATGTTCAACCATGCTTTCAATGCTACCATATCTAGTATCAAAATAGAGTGACTACTCTATATGTAAATGATATCTGACATCATCAAAACAAAATGACATGAATTTTCAAGACCACTACGACATGCAGAAAATTAATCATTTGAGGATTCTACTGGGGCTCGATCCTGGTATCTCTTTCTGTTGCATGCTCTGAATCTGCTTCTCCATACATCTGAGACATACATTCTGATTGTAAACGTGAACTTGGAAAGATTGTATTTCCTTTTGTATTACTGATAGAGTTGGTCCCTATTCTTGAGATTTTTGTTGCTCTCGCTGTCGCAGTGCTTCTCTTGGCTGATGAGTATCTGTCATGGCTTTTTCCAGTCGACTTTTCATTATGCAATATGTTTGGGTGACTTTTTGAAACAGGGTCATCCATCCTCTTGTATTTCACGGGTACATTACTAGTGGTTCACACTCCTCCGACTAGATTTGTTCACTTGCTTCTTTCTCCTTCAACTCAATTTTCCATTTTGAAATTGTTTCCTTCACCATAGGTGGTGAACCTTCACTGTATGCCTACAACAAGTTCAGTATATTTTCCACCCATGTTCAACTACCTCTCTTCCTTGGCAGCCTTCCTGTAGATTTTGGTGTCTTTATTTTCCTTTTACTTGAAACTCCATGGCCACCCTGACTCTTCTAGCCCTTAATTGTCTCCTTATTCATTCTAATTGTCTCTACCTTTGTCAACTGTTGCAAATCCTTCTGCACCATCTCCTAAAATAGCTTCAACGAAGCAGGGTACCAAGGCGAGGGTAGATTAGTTGGATCTGTGATAGAATAATTTTTAGAAACCATGTTAAGAACAATATCTTATCCATATCCAATAACCCTCTTTTTTTTTTTTGCATTTTACCATTCCATACGCAGATTCCTAGGCTTTTCCATGGACAAGGTTGATTCCTACTGGAGTCTTAGTTGGGGCCTCGAGGTCAAAAACCGATTCCTCCACTATTTTGCCTCTCCTTAGATAGCGCACGTGACCCAATCCCCAACTCCTGACTTTGTGACACTCTATACACTGTCATGGGTGCAAATTATCCCCCTCTATGTGACTCCCTAGCCTCTCCTCCTCGCGAATTCCCCTTGCATGCACTTGAGTTACATTGAGGAACCTAACACTTCATCCACATATTTTAAAAACCCATACTTCCATCTGACCCAGTTTTGGGGTCCCTTTGCCTACCCTCAATTCCTTGAACTATCCCACTAGACCCCGCAAATTGCAGAGATTGTTCAAGTACTAGACCACCCATGTAGACATGGACAACTTCCCCAGCAACCCAATGGCCCCCTGCGCAGCTTCCCCAAACTCTCCCACACATACCCCCCTCATGCAAAGATAAAAGCCATGTGATAATTATAAGAAATAAATTACTAGTTTTTCGGGGAGCCCATTCCCCCTTGTAAGAGATACAAGACACAAAAATAGGGTAAGCTAAGGAGGATTGAAAATTTCCCCATTGCTTTTCCCCCATTGAACAAAAAGCAAATAAATAGTCGATACATCATCAATTCACGCTTCATTATCTCCATTTAAAGTAGAATGAAGGTTTGTATGACATACTAGGATCAATGCCTTGTTGTAAACTAGGTGGTCTCTTCCTTGCTTCTCTGTCAGTTTCGTTGGTTCCCTTTCTTTAACGCTCTCCTTCCTTTCCACCTTAGACATCCTCTGCTATGAAAAAATTCTTTCATGCAGTGCATGTTCAAACTACATAACACCTTTTCATACCCATCCTTGCGGCATACCAGTTGGCCCACACATTACATGTCCTAATCATTATTACTTTCAGTGTGTGCCAGATTTGGGTAGCACACTCACCTCCCTCACTTTGCTGTGAGTAGAGTGATTTAAATATTGACACAATATTAAATACCCAAAAAAAAAAATTAATATTAATAACCAAAACAATTAATAAATCCCACGAGTTAATATTTTAAACTTAAGGGAGTAATAAACCCAAGGGATTAAATGATAAACCAAGGGAATTATTAATATTATAAAGTTAAGAGACAAATAAACCCAAGCATTTAATACTATAAACCTAAGAAATTAGTAAACCTAAGCGAAAAATATTATAAGCCTAAGGGATAAATATTAATATTATAAACCAAAGAAATTATTAATATTATAAACTTAAAGAACAAATAAATCCATGTATTTAATATTATAAACCCAAGGAATTGATAAACCCAATGGAAAAATATTATAAACATAAGGGATAAGAAAATACAAGAGATCAATATTTTTTGTTGTAAACCTGGCAGTACTCTTGGATTAATTATCCGTGAAGCAGGTTACAAAATATTTTTCCGGTGACCTCAACCTTGCCAATAGGAAACCAAGTTTGTTGGCCACTGGTCAACATCATAGGCCATCCAAAATTGAAATAGTTTGATCATGTTCAACCATTCTTTCAATGCTACCATATCTAGTATCAAACTAGAGCGACTACTCTATATGTAAATGTTATATGACATCATCAAAACAAAATGACATGAATTTGCAAGACCACTATGACATGGAGAAAATTAATCATTTGAGGATTCTACTGGGGCTGGATCCTTCACACTCGATCCTTATATCTCTTTCTACTGCATGCTCTGATGCTGCTTCTCCATACGTGTGAGACATACATTCTCATGGTAAACGTGAACTCGGAAATATTGTATTTCCTTTTTTACTACTAAGAGAGTTGGTCGCTATTCTTGAGATTTGTGTTGCTCTCACTGTCGCAGTGCTTCTCTCAGCTCATGAGTATCTGTCATTACTTTCGCTAGTCAAATTTTCATTATCCAATATGTTTGGGTGACTTTTTGAAATATATTCATCCGTCCTCTTGTATTTCACGGGTACATTACTAGTGGTTCACACTCCTCCGACTAGATCTGTTCACTTGCTTCTTTCTCCTTCAATTCAATTTTCCATTTTGAAATTTTTGCCTTCACTGTAGCTGGTGGACAGTCACTTTATGCCTACAACAAGTTCTGTATATTTTCCACCCCTTTTCACCTATCTCTCTTCCTTGGCGGCATTCCTATATATTTTTGTGTCTTTATTTTCCTTTTAATTGAAACTCCATGGCCACGCTAACTCTTCTAGTCCTTCATTATCTCCTTATTCATTCTAATTGTCTCTACCTTTGTCAACTGTTGCAAATCCTTTTGCACCATCTCAGAAAATAGCGTCAATGAAGCAGGGTATGAAGGCGAGGGTAGATTACTTGGATCTGTGATAAAATCATTTTTAGAAACCATGTTATGAACAATCTCCTATCCATAGCCAATAACCTTATTTTTATTTTCACATTTTACCATTCCATACCCAGTTTCCTAGGCTTTTCCATGGACAAGGTTGATCCCTACTGAAGTCTTAGTTGGGGCCTCGAGGTCAAAAAATGGTTCCTCCACTATTTCACCTCTCCTTAGATAGCCCTCCTGAACCACTCCCTGACTCCTGACTTTGTGACAATCTAGACACTGTCTTGGGTGAAAATTTTCTTCCTCTATGTGACTCCTTAGCCTCTCCTCCTCGCGAATTCCCCTTGCATGCACTTGAGTTACATTGAGGAACCCTACACTTCATCCACATCTTTTAAAAACCCATACTTCCATCTTATCCTATTTTGGGGTCCCTTTGCCTGCCCTCAATTCCCCAGACTATCCCATCAAACCCTGCAAATTGTAGAGATTGTTGAAGTACCATACCACCCATGTAAACATGGTTGACTTCCTCAGTGACCCAATGGCTCCCTGCACAGCTTCCGCAAACTCTCCCACCCATACCCCCCTCATGCAAAGATAAAAAACATGTGAGAATGCTAATAAATACATTACTAGTTTGTCAGGGAGCCCATTCCCCCTTGTAAGAGATACCGGACACAAAAATATGGTAAGCTAAGGAGGATTGAAAATTTCCACATTTCTTTGCCCCCATTGAACAAAAACCAAATAAATAGTCAATACATCATCAATTCATGCTTCATTATCTCCATTTAAAGCAGAATGAAGGTTTGTATGACATACTATGATCAATGCCTTATTGTGGACTAGGTGGTCTCTTCCTTGCTTCTCTGTCAGTTTAGTTGGTTCCCTTGATTTAATTCCCACCTTCCTTTCCACCTTAGACTTTTTCTGGTATGCAAACATTCTTGCATGTAGTGCATGTTTAACCTACATAACACCTTTTCATACCAATCTTTGCGGCATACCAGTTGGCCCACACATTACATGTCCTAATCATTATTACTTTTATTGTGTGCCAAATTTGGGTAGCACACCCACCTCCCTCATTTTTTTGTCATCCTTTCATCCTCTTGGTTCTCTTGTGAGCCATATCCCACGCTTGCACCCCGCTCGGGGGAAAATCGATTAAAATTAAAAACACAAGGAATTTATATTAAACCAAATGGTTAATTTTATAAAATATATGAATTATCTATACCCTTGGAATATGAACCCTTAGATCAATAAACAAAATAGAATCATATTACAAAACTTTTGAAGCCTCAGAATTCCAATGCAATAACATGGGAAAAGCCACCTAGTCCAAACCTTAGAGAAAGTCCTTTTGCATTTGGCGTAGTGGCTCCGACTGGGGATAAAGGGACCAGTTTCCCAATAATTATGATGAGGGTGTGTTTGTTTATAACATACAAATGGAAAAATAATTTAATCTATCATATGTAATGCTAAATATATAGTCTACTATATACCTGGGAGTATTTGTTCTCCAATGCGATCTAGAAATATATATTTCAATAATTGGTAATGAAGATTATTCAGTATTTGAAAGAGATGAGAAATATGTAAAAATAATTATTTTGAAAAAATAGTTTATTCCAAACAATTGTGAAATATATATCACATTCATAAGTTTGATCATATATGAGCTAATTAACCATAAATAAATATCGGTAAAAAGTGCATTTAGCATTTACTTATGATAAAAACTTTCATATATAATACAAATAAAAGATGGTTGTCAATTCAAGAAGTAAAACTTAATATAATGTGTATAAATACCATATATACAAGGTTCTACTCATTGAAACCGACAATAGTATTCTACTCCTCTTCACATTAAAGCAATTCAATGAGTACAAACGTGCAACTTTAGTCAAACAACTTCACTATCAAAAGAAGATAGACTATGTTACATTAATTCATCAAGGCATTCACAAACATAGAGAAGTGCATTCCTTTGAAAAAAAAAATTGAAAAATTTCTTGACCCTTCTCTAAATGCATGATAAGGGTTTAAATACTAAACTAAATATGTCTAAAATAGATTATTACATAAAAATCTACGGATATTTCAAATAACCTTTCTTGTAATGTGTAAGCTAAACTAAAATATAGAAGTAAAGATAACAATATTCTTAGGTGGGCCAATCTTCTTCTCTCATTTGATCTCTGAGGTGGAAAATACCTACCATCAGCTTGAGCTGAGCAAGCTGTGTGATCCACAATCTGACCTGGCCTTTAAAAATGACATTTGAAAGTGTTGGCAATGATTTCTTAGTAGAATCGGTTAAGGATTGTAGAGTCAGGCACTGATGATGTGGTTTTATCAAAAAATTCCAGAAATTTTCTTTATCTAACTTAATTATATTTTGAATAGCTCCTGCCTCTATCTCTTTGCTTTTTTCCACTATTTTTCTAGTAGTTTAGGCTCTGGGAGAACTTCATCTATTGATTCTTTGATAATTTCATCATTTAGAAGCTATGAAATAACAGACTCAATGATTCCAATTGTTAGATTTTATGCTTTTTATGTTGCCTTCTATGCCTGTCTTAACTACATTTCCCAATCTTTAAATACAATATTTGTGAAACTTGTCAATTTTGGGGAGATCATATTTCTCTCCTATATCAGATTCTTGCCATAGGATGAACTCAGAATTTTTAATTTGAACCTTTTCAAATTCCAATCTCTTGTTTTCCATTTGTTGAACCAAAATATTGCTTGTCTCACAATATGAATTAGTAGCTGAGATTTGGTGACAATGTTTCCTATTGCTCCTTCAATTTTGCATTGCATTCAACTACCTCCTTTATAAATTTCTTTGTTTCAGGCTAAATTTTTAGTTTATCCATCAATACTTATATTTGTGTTAATGTCTCTGAAATCTGTGATTCTGCACTTGGTGCTACAACTTTATTCTTTCAAAGTCCTTTTGGAATTGTGACATTTTCATCTCAATTTTCTTATTGGCATTAAGCTTTTCTTGTTCTAGTTGTCTTTCTAGTCCTTTAACTTTATCTTCCTTTTATTTGAGAAGAAGAGTCACTTCTTCTGCTTTATCAATTGTAGTAGTTGCATATGCACCAACAAACTCTGACAATTTAGTAAGATGTTCAATAGCACTGGCAAAAGGGTTTTTTCAAAAAACATCTACTGATTCATTCTCTAGAGCGCTCAATGTTTCATCAGTTCTTCTTCTATTCCTCCTTTTCGATTAAATATTTGTGACTTGGGCTGTAGAAACATCCAGTGTTGGTATTTCCTTAATTTTCAAAATGATTTCTTTAGTTGGATAGGTCGAGATGCCTGAACCTCTGGTGCCTGCCGTAATGGAATTGCAGTCTCTACTATATTTTGGGTTTTCTCAGGAGTTTGAAAACTTGTAGACTCTTTATAATTAGGATTTGGTAGTAGCGGTATCTCCAGTTTTTTAGTAAAATTTGTCCTTTATGTCTTTAATTCATTTTCTTGATGTTTTACTATCATCTCAAGTGTAGTCTAAACATATTTTAAAGGTTATTTAACCCCACAAGTTTCTTCCTTAGCTTGCATATCAATTCCTTTAATTACTTTTTCAATTATCTTCTCAGGACTTTCATTTTTACTCTCATATTCATTATCATAATGATATGAGTTATGATACTGATGTTTTGAATGCTCTGAATCTTGAATTGAATTTTCTTGTGACTCATATTTTGACTTGTCTTTAGATTCATCATCTAAACTAATGCTGGGAGTTGGTCTTTTGACATCTTACATTAATAACAAGTCCAACAAGACTGTTTCTAGCCTCTTATTTCTCTAGTGATGAAAAGCTTTAAGATCTGCCACACTGAGCTTATTGGGTGCAATTTTTAACACGTCTACAAAATTCTCTACACCTTCACATAAATCATCGAACATGTATTTTTCATTCATGAATGGTCTGAGTTTAAGACTAGTGGTAAAATTTTGAACCACTTTATTTGGTTCATATTTTCCTGTTGGAATGAAAGCCATATTCAATGAAGTAATATTTGGAGTTTCTTTAGCTGCATAACCTATGTCAAAAAGGGAAAAAGTACCACATTGTACTAGGAAGATAGGCTAGATGGCTTTCTTGGAATCTCTAATGTTCTTGGTTATACCAATTACAAGAGTTTGGTATGCGATTTCTCTTGTGAAAATTTTATCTGGAATGTAGTAGTGTAGGACTTGAGGAGAAGAAAGGTTCCCAAATACTGTGATATAAGTAAAATTTTCCACACCAAACCATCAGGCTATAGGTAAAATATAAGCACTAGCTTCTTTGGAAATTGTATGAATTCTCTCATTAAAAATAATCTAATAAATGGGAAACATAACTCCACAACAAATTTTCTAAAAATGTAAATGAAATTCATACTCCCATAGGGCACTATGATAAATCTAAATCGATTCAGGGTCTTGGCTTCTCCACATCCAACCCATAATATGAAAAATTGAGTAGAAACATATAACATCCATGATATATGCACTAATATAAAAAGGGGGAATTGTCCTAATGGAAAAGACTATATTGGTTCTATAATCCATAATAGTTTTGGCCAAGTTATCAAATAAAATGTCTACCCAATTTATGACAGTCGAATTGATGACTGCACCAATTAAAGGAACCCACTTAGTGAAGAATTTATTGGTATGAGGTGTATCAAGTAGTTTACACAACATTCTTGTTACAAAATAGTAAGGTGATGGAAATTGTGTGATGGGGTACATACCAAGTTTATCCCACTTTATCTTGCCCTGATCTTACTTCCATCATTTCACCACCTTCATTAAGTATGAATTCTTTCTTGAAACATTTTCCAAAAAAGGCTTATCAACAACAGCGGCGAATGAACCTATGTTCTCCAATTTGGAGTTCTTTAGTGTTCTGTCTGAAATATTGAGATTATCAATGAACTATCCTACCATATTAGTGTATGGTAAGATATTTGGCCTTGGCGCTATCCTATGGAGAAATGGACATGCAACTTCAATGTAAGAAGGTTCTCATGAGACTGACTTATCCACCATTTCTATTTTCTTTAGCTCTTTTGAATGTTCATCTTCAAATAGGTTATACATGGCTTCCCATGAAGACACTCCACTGTCCCTATTGCACGTAGTGTCTGAAAATAATGGAGGCATGTCTGTAGTTTTAGAAATAGAATCTTGGGAGAATAATTTGCCATTTTTTATCATTCCTATTGATATTTCTTCCTTAGGTAGTTTCCTAAATTCAAGAAAAACAGGTAAATTCAAATCTTAGATGAGGAAATTCAAGGAAAGAGAATAGAATTAAATCAACATAAATAAAAATTTGATGCTTTAAATTTAAAAAATGCTTCATGTAAGATATCGATGTTTTGAACCCTATACCCATTGAATGTCGTTAATAACCCTTAAATCGTTTATCAAATCTCTTACACGCCTTACGAAATATGTCTAATCCAACGATCTAAGTCATTAGTTCTTATGATGGATCAATTGAATAAGAATCATTTCAAGCACTTGAATAATAGATGTTGTATCTCAAACCACAAATTTTAGCAGATACCAAGAGTATTTGTTTTCAATCTCGGTGAAATGCGAAATGTGACCTACGCAAATCACACATCGCAATTCATTATGGTGGATATAACTTCCCATTTGGTTAGTTATTGTGGAATGTGATATGTGCTAAAGACTCAAAGTATTGCACTTTATCATATTTTATGGATACATATTTTTTTCATTTATTGTTTCATTAGGTCCTACTTATCATAATTTCTTTTGAAATGTTATAAGTTTGTCTTTTAAAGGAGGGGCGACACGATTTATACTTTAAGGGTTTTTTAGGCTTTTTCAAGGGGGATTTTATATAATTCAAAAAGGACGAAGTGTGTTATCTCAATTCACAAATCCTATATGTATTTTAACTTTGTTAGCTTGTAAGTTATGCGATTTGTGCTACGCGCAATGAAATCAAAGCGAAAAGAAAAGAAAAATATTCCTAAAGTATGAGACTTAACGCTAAAACAAAATAATGCTTCTAAAATTCTATTTATTTTTTAAAGAGTCCCCATTTATTTTAATAATAAATGGGGGGTGTTGTATAGTACAAAAACTGGGGATTTACTTGGGAGAACCAATTATCTCTGATTATTTTTTTGAAATTTCTAAAAATTTTCAAAATAAAAATAGTTGCAAGAATGAATTTCAATACAAATAATATTTCACTAGGCAATAAAATCTCACTTGATTATAATTCATAATATTTTCTCCTCAAAATGAAAATATAAGTATCTATATGAGTCGTTACTAAGTTAAAAAAAGATGAAGTAGGTGGCTCATTCAAATTAGCTTTATAGATATATACTCTTTTATCACAGGTAGAGCCTCTGATCCAGTAGGAAATTTCAGCCTTTGGCAGGGTTACCTTTTACCCATCAATGATTCATTGTCCCATCTAGCTACTATCACAATCTTCCAGAAAGAAGTTCAATTTTATATACTTTATCTCTTTTGGAACTCATTTTTATTTTTTTGTAAATATTTTGTGTGTATTTTTTATCACTTAAAATCCATTGTCTTGGCTTGGTAACCAAATATTGACAATTGCAATCATTGTTTGTAACCAAAATGATCAAGCTGGCACTTGATGAGACCCCTTGCCTTTTTATATAATCTCAATTCATTACCCTGTTTTGGTAGGCAGTATTGGTAATGTTAGTTTAACTATTTTCCTATGGGCATGGTAAGTAAGCTCATGATGAGACTTATTATCTTTTAAGCTTTAGCCTATTTTTTTAATTACTTTCTAAAAATTGAAAAGGTTGGCAGATGGGGTGAATCATTTCTCCTTTTGCGAGTTTTGGATGATACTTTTAGAGTTTAAGATTGCTTATTTGTAAAAGAGTATTTATTGTGCTAAATTTTCTTTTCTTGACTGATAATAGAGTAATCATACTTTATAAAAGTGAGATTTTATCAAATAATAAATAAATTTAGTGAAATTAAATTTTTTAGTGAAATAAAATCTATTTGAGATTCAAAATTTTCAATTGTTTCCTTAACAATTCTTATTTCTAGAAGCGATAATAAAAAATATGCTCTGAGATTTTTATTTAAAAATCCAAAAATAAATACCATTGAACTTTTATTTTCCTAAGAAAATAAAAGACAATAATATACATGGAATACAAGGGGTTACGTCTTATGAAAAATATTTCTTTAAAATTTTCCCATTAATAGGTAAAGAATATATTTTTTCCTGATAGATCTTGCAATAGAAATGTTGATGGGCCTATTCTATGATTTAAATTGTCCAAGCCACAATATTTGGAATTTGGTATGCTTACCTTTTTCCTCATGTGCCTTATTTATTAAATCCCTATATTAATAGTGTAGTCCCTTATTATGTTAGTTTAGCCCTCCTTATTGTTATTGTTTTACCCCTGTAACCCTCATATTATTATTATTGTTCCCTTACATTATTATTCTTAGTTCGGCTAGGATTACATTGTGGCCCCATGGACTCTTATATATAGAAATGAGGTTTTTTCATTTGTATCGTCCAATAATTTTTCATTCATGTAATATATTGGAGGTTGACCCCTCGAAGTGGCTTATTTCTAAGGAGTTGATATCTCTTTTCTTATATTTTTGGAGCTGGTTTCACAACATTTGGTATCAGAGCTTTGGATTATAGGGTTTTGCTGCTCCAAACAGGTCATCGTAGAATTTTTGGAATAAATTTTTTCTACGAAGGTTCAGAAGCTGAAATTGTTAGAGTGGGAAGCCAAAATCCTAAGGAACATCTTTACAAAATTTCAAAGCTTGTTTCGTAATATTATCGGAGATATGATCTACGGAAGTTAGGGCGATTTGCAGGCTCCTAAATTTCACCTAAACAAGTCATCGAGGAATTTTCACTATAAAGTTTTTTCTATGAAGTTTTAGAAGCGGAAATTTTAAGAGTGCGAAGCTAAAATATTGAGGAACATCTTCAAAAAATTTCAGAGCTTAGTTCGAAATATTTTAGGAGATATGATCTATGGAAGTTAGGGCTTCTTGTAGGCTCCTAAATTTCACCTAAACAGGTCATCACTGCATTTTCCCTATAACATTTTTTCAGCGAAGGTCCAGAACCTGAAATTTTTAGAGTATGAAGATGAGATCCTGAGGAAAAACTTCAAAACATTTTAGAGCTTGGTTCACAATATTTTCGGAGATATGATCTATGGAATTTAAGTCTTTTTATGGCTCCCGAATTTCATCTAAAAGAGGTGGTCATGGGAAAATATTCATAAGTATCTCTCTAAGTATCAGATTGGAATTATTTAAAAGGTGGCCACAAGTGCACATATTGTAGTTTCATATCTATTACTTTTAGATCTGAAGGAGGAAACAGTGACACAGGGTAGGTCGTACAATTTCGCTCTACTGAACTAGTCCATAATTAGGGCATCGTAGGAGATTGGGCACAACTTTGTCTTCAAGAATCCAAATTAGGTCAGACCTGTGGCATTTGAAAGAGAGTTCAGAGAGATACCTCAGTGCAAAAATTAAGATATTTAAGATCAAAAATCACAGAGATAATTTTGTTTCAATATCAAGCTCCTCAAAAGCAAGAAAAGGGTGTGTATTTGGTTTTTTAAATTGCATATCTTTTGTTTGAAAAAGTAGTTTGAAGTGACTCCAAGGGCATATTTTATAATTTTTATCAGTATTAGGTTCTATAATGCCTCCAAAAAATAATTCCATACCCATTAAGCCCTCAAAAAGATATACTATGATGCATGAAGAGGAAGAATTGTAGTATGAGATATCAAAATTATGGTACCGAGTGCAACAAATTTTGATCTTACGAAGAACAACCGAAGATGACATAGATGGTTTAAAAGTAGAAATGGAGGCTAGGTTGGATGGTTTGAAGGATCAAATAATAGCTAATATGAATGATAAATTAGTGGAAGATCACATCGAGCATCAACAAAAAGTTCTCCAACTCTTAAAGGATAGCCTAACTTTGGTGCGGAATCTAATGAAACAACAGGAAGATTAATATCACATTGAACAAGTTCTAAAAAAGTCAAATAAATCATAACTTGACAAGTACGATCAATTTCAGAGTATCTCAACAAGTGGAAGAACTTTCCTGTATAAGATTCCACATGGGAGGATGATAATTTTATACAGAAGCATCAAGAAATAATCAAGCAATGAGGACAACACTTGTTTGAAGGAGAGGGGCATGTTAAGTCCCTATATTAATAGTGTAGTCCCTTATTATGTTAGTGTAGCCCCCCTTATTATTATTTTTGTACCTATGTAACCCCCATATTGTTATTATTGTGCCCTTATATTATTATTGTTAGGTCGGCTAGGATTACATTGTGGCCCCACTAGGATTACATCATGGCCCCATGGACTCCTATATATTGAAAGGAGGTTTTTTCATTTGTATCATCCAAGAATTTTTCATTTATGTAATGTATTGGCGGTTTCCCCCTCGAAGTGGCTTATTTCCAAGGCGTCAATATCTCCTTTCTTCTATTTTTGGAGCTAGTTTCACAACATTATCCCATTTCAGGACCAAATCATCTGTTTCAAATGTTTTTGGAGTGACAAATTTTGTATCAAATGAAGCTTTAACTAACTGTTTATGATGTGCATGAGTAAATTTTGTTTTTTCTCTTTCCTCTTCGATTTTAATGATTTGGAATTGTCTTAATTGCAAAGAAGATGAAGGTGATTCATCAATAAATTGGACCAGGGCAAGAGAATGAATAACTACATTAGTACGGAGAACAAATTATTTCCCATAAAAAAGATTAAATGGAGAAGTTCCAATGGAGGCCTTCTGAGTTATTCGAACTTCCCAAAGAGAAAATGTTAATGATTTGTGCCAATTTCTTTGATTCCGGTAAATAGTTTATTTAACGAATGTAATAAGGTTTTTATTTGTTGATTCTGCTAAATCATTTCCTTGAGGATAATATTTAGCTGAATATTTTATTTTAAAACCTATTTTATGGAAAATTCTATCATAGAAGCTCCTGAGAAATAATATGCATTGTCAAAGATCAAAGCAGTGGTTAAACTAAATCTAGTTATGATAAACTGATCAATGAACTCAATAATATTCTCAGAGCTGACTACTTTTAATGGAATTTATTCCACCCATTTGGTAAAATAATCGGTAGTTGTGAGGATGTATTTATGTTTTTTGGAAGAGTTTGGAGAGATCTCACCAATTATATCTAATCCCCATTTTTCTAATGGTTGTCCGATATTAACTAATTGTAATGGAAAAGCTGGTTTCCTTTGTCTTCTACATGCACTTTGGAAGGCTTTGTATTTCCCCGCATAATCATCAGCATCTTTGAAAAGTGTTGGCCAATAATAACCTGCATGCACTATTTTATGTGTTGTTGTATTTCAAATGTCCTCCAGTTGGTCCATCATGGAGTTCCTGCAAAACTTTCTCTGCTTCAATTTTCTCTAAGCATATTAAAAACAAAAAATCAAAGTTTCTTCTAAACAATACATCATTGACCATTTCATATATCTTAGCTTTTAATTTTAAATCACGCTTTGTTTATAACTAAGCTGGGTGGGGGAATATCCATTTTTCAAATAAAACTTAAGATCAACATATTGAGACTGAGCATCACTGAGGTTTACCTTTGACACTTGTACATCATTACCTGAATCTACTTCTAACGATAAATGGGATTCTCCGGTTAGCATTCTGCGAAAACCTTGACCCCTGATAATTTTAGAAGGTCTAATTTCCACATCATATTCTTGTAAAGAAGTTACCCAGATAGCCCTTTTCTCTCCTACTTCTCTTTGCATCAATAATTGCCTTACTATAGAGAATGGAACTATTATATTGGTGTGATTTTTGAGGAGAAATGGTCTAAAATTCTTTATATATTTAAAAAAAATAAATTCTTGTTTCTCAGTAGATGAATAGTTTAGTTTTGCACCTTGCAAATTGGAACTGAAAAACGATATTGGCGCTTCAATTTGCTGGTCATTGAGCTGTATCATAATGTAAACATATGATGTATCTGATGAGAATGTATATTAAATGAAAGGTTTAATAATATATTGTTTGATTAAATCAAATGCTTCCCTTTCATTATGTCCCCACTTGAAGACTGAATTTTTCTTAATCATTGTTTGCAAAGGTAAAGCTATCTACGAAATGGCAAGGACAAATCTCTTTATAAAATTTATTTGTCTAAGAAATGAGGACATGGTTTTGTTATTATGAGGGAAAGGAATCATTTTAATTTCTTTGATTCTTTCAGGATCAATATAAGTGCCCATTTTGGACACAATGAATCCTAAACGTTTTCCTTCATCTAAAGAAAAATATGACCTCTTCAGGTTAAGTGAGATTCCATACTCTTTACATCGCTCAAATACTTGTTTTAATTCATTCTCTTGATTGGTTCTTTGTCTAGAAAATAATTTGATGTCACATAGATAAATAACCATTGATTCATTAATGACTACTCTAAAAGCTATGCCCATGGCTCTTTGGAAAGTGGGACCATCATTGATTAACCCGAATGGCATCTTTTGATAGGCATAAGTTCCCCACTTAGTCTTGAACGTGGTATTTAATCTATCATTTGGATGTACTAGGATCTGGTTATATCCTAAAAACCCATCTAGAAAAGGTATAAGTTCATAACCACCTACATTTTGTAGTAATTGTTCCATGGTTGGTAATGGAAAATTGTCCCGCTTACATGCTTTATTTAAATTTCTAAAATAAATACAAATCATAATGTCACCATTTTTCTTCCTCACATGAACCAGATTTGATACCCATTTTGAATGTCTAACTGGAAAGATGATCTTAGCTTTCAGGAGCTTATTCAACTTTGTTTTAAGTTGACTTTCAAGATTATGATGAATTTTCGTCAACTTTTTTTGTATTGGTTTCTCATCTGAAATTATAGGAATAGTGTGTTGAATAAAAAAAGTGTCATATGTTTTGAGATCAGTATAATCCCAAGAAAGGACACTTTTGTAGGTCCATGATAACTTGAAAAATGATACCCTTTCTTCAGAAGACAGACCAAGACGTAAGTTGACATTTTGTTGTTTATCATCGGTTCCAATATTTACTATCTCAAATATTAAAGTTGAAATTTCAGTTTTAGAATTAGTAACTCTCTTGAACCTATATTTTAAACCATAAATATCTTATAGTTTAACAACTGAATTTGGTATTGGATTTTCATCTTTTTCTTCCTTTATCTGAATTTCATATTCATGTTAATATAGAATTTTATTATCATAATATACTTCAGATGTAAGGAAATCTATGATATTAGAATCGTGATTAAATACTCTCCAATTAGAAATATTATCAAGAATAGATGGTCTAAAAATCAACTCAATAGAAAACCTATTAGGACTAAATTCTTGAGATGGAATTTATTTTGAAGCTACATCGGCCAATAAATTTTCACTAGAATTTTGTATTCTAGATACAGAGGAGATATTGAAATCTAAGAAATGAGAAGTCAAATCCTGGACTAATGACTGAGAATGTTTAAGATGTCCAGAATAATAATGGATAGTATTTCTTACTTGTTTGACAATTATTTCTGAATCTCCAAGTACTTGTAGATATTTAATTTCAAGGTCAACTGCTTTATGAAAACCTTGAATTAGTGCTTCAAATTATTCTTTATTGTTTGTGCGATAGAATTCAAGTCTGCAGGCTAGCATGGTCTTTTCTCCTTAAATATTTATCAAAATACAGCCAGCTCCTGCACCACCTTCTAATTTAGAACCATCAAAATAAATAATCCAATATAAGTATTTAATTACTGGTTTATTTAAAAAATGTTTACATTTAGAGGTGTATGTTTGGGAAAAAAATTCAATTTGAGAGATAACCGCATCATGAAAGAAGGGTGATGGTTGAGCATTAAAGTTTCCAAGAAATGATTCTGCTGAGTAATTTCCAATAATATTATTATTGAATGTTACTGACTCATTCATTTCTTCAAGATCAGTAATTGTTTGTTTCATGAATTTCTCATGGTCGACTCGAATTTTGTTTCGCTTTCGATTGTGGGGAAGCCACATATGTGACCAGTCTATTGTGCAATATAAATGAAGCTTCTTAGCCCAGTCTCTTCTCAATACAAAACCATAAAATTCAGTAATATCAACCACCAAAATATAAATTATTCGTGCAACCTTAGGGTTTGATTATAATATAATGGAAACAAAATTTATTTCTCCTACAACCTCTACTTTTGTTGTATCAATTTGTACTATATGAACATGAGAATTTTGAGGAGTTATGTTCAATTTAGCACATACTAATTTCGGCATGATATTAGAGGAAGTCCTTGAATCAATTAAGCAATTATGGACATTCTTATTAAATATCTCATAGGTCAAGATGAATGTAGGAGAATGAGAGATGGATCAATCACCTATAATAAGAAGATCTACAACATCTATTCTAATTGAAGGAGACGGAGTTTTACCCATATGATTAGCATCTTGAAGTACTACTATAGCTGGTAAGGCTGAAGCAAGAAATCCATTCAAATCTCTAAGTAAAATCTTATGCTCCTGTTTCAGTTTAGTACATTCATGGATTGAAACATTTTCCCTGGTCCTTTTTATATTTTACACTACATTATATTCAATGGTGTCAAAGACAACCATTGTCTTTGATGTAGATTGAAAATTTGAAGGATTAGGGTATTTTTTTAGCCTTCGATGTATATTTCTTACTTGTATTTTTTCCTTTAGTAGGAGTTGAATTCTTATGTTTCTGATTAGGTTGTGTTTCTTCAGTGGTATTACTGCCTCTTGTACTAACAAGTAAAGCTCCATGTTGTTCGTCATTTGTTAGGATGAAGTCCCACATGCCATTTAGTTCAAATTATTCTTCAACTTCAATTTCTTCTTCTTCTATTCTCTCCTTGTATGTGTCTTGATTTGACACAACATTAGATATGACGTTGGCCGGCTGAGAATTAGAAGACAATTTTTTCTTGAAGGGCCTAAAAGTCTTATTTGTACTGGAACTTTCAACAAATTATTTTTTGATGTTTGCCATATCATTTTTCATTTTTTTTAGTACTTTATAAAGGCTTTGTACATAAAAAGGATCTTTTGGAGGCTTCTTCTATGAATCATCTTTGAAATATACTTTCTTGGATTTCTTGTCACCTTGATAATTCTTCTTTTCAAGAGATATAATGAATTTCTCTATAGACAAAGCTTCCTTTATGTTTTCTACCAGTGTAGGTAACTTCGCTGTATCACTAAAAATGGCTATGTTAGATGGGAGAGAAGAAATATACCACTAAATTTGAACCTCAACAGCAAGAACTGATGTAGCCGGTACTTTATTGAGTAATTTATTAAATCTAGAATTAAAGTCTTTTATTTTCTCTCTTGTTTTAGCCTTTATATTTGATAGTTCATTGACGAGAGATGTATTGGTTCAGTCATCTCCAAAAATCACTAAGATTTTTTATTCAAACATATTCCAACTATTTATAGAGAGAGAATGTAATGAAAAATACCAGGATCCTGGAGATCTTGTGAGAGTATATAGAAAAAATCTGACTACAACATCTTGTTCAGTTACGACTTTCAAATTGTTGGCTAACATATAATTATGGATGTTTTCTTCAGCTGGGAGACCATCATCGGGATTGAATTTGGGTAACCATCTTTTAGTGTATTTGGGAAGAGGATGAAGAGGAGCACACATTTGCACAACACCTGGATTCTTCTATAGTTTTGCATTTGGTGGAGATTCTTGGTCTATAATTAGACCTTGGGTGGAGATGATAAGTGAATTTTTAGTTAAATTAGAGACAAGACGAGTGATAGAACTAGTAGAAGTAGTAGTAGTTTGGGTACTAGAACTAGTTAAACTAACACTGATTGTTGGAATAGAAGTTGTGGAAATGAGTGCAGAAAATGGAAGTGAATGAGTTGGATTATTGGATAGGAACTCACTGGTGGTTAACTCTGATTCAATCTTCTTCTTTTTCCTTCGAGAAGTATCAATAGGAAATCGAAAAGGAGGTATTCATGTCTTCTATGTTTCTGATCGAGTTAATATTCGTCTTGGTTGTAAAGAAGATGAAACAATAATTTTATATGTTTGAGAATTTTTAGGCTTTTCAGCATAAATGGATACTCTCTAATTTTTTTTATCAAAGACTGAACTTCTAGGGAGTTTTGGTGAAAATCTAGAGATAATATAAGTCGAGTTTCACTAGGAGACTTAGGAGGGATGTTAAACTTCAGATCTTAAGGATTTAGATGTAGATAATGGTAAAGAAGTTGAAGGTTATCTAAAGGGAGAGAGACTCTTAGATTAAATTTTATATGGACCATAACTTTTTCCCATCCACAATGGCCCTCGTTCTAGCGCGAAAATGTTGAAGCCTCAGAATTTCGTTGCGACAACATGGGGGAAAACCACCCAGTCTAGACCTTAGAGAAAGTCCTTTTCTATTTGGTGTAGTGGCTCCGGCTGGGGATAAAGAGACCAATTTCCCAATAACAATGATGAGGGTGTGTTTGTTTATAACATGCAATTGGGAAAATGATTTAATCTATCATATGTAGTGACTAAATATCTATTCTAATATATCCCTGGGAGTGTTCATTCTCCAATGCAATCTCTAAATATATATTTCAGTAATTGGTAATGAAGATAGTTCAATAGTTGAAAGAGATGAAAATTATGTAAAAATAATTATTTTGACAAAATAGTTTAATCAAAATAATTGTGAAATATATAACACATTCATAAGTTTGATCATATATGATATAAGTAACCATAAATAAATATTAGTACAAACGTGAATTTCACATTTAATTATGATAAAAACCTTAATATATAATATAGATAAAATATGGTTGTCAATTCAAGAAGTAAAACTTAATATAATGTGTATCAATACCATATATATGAGGTTATACTCATTCAAACTGATAATAGTATTCTTCTCCTCTTCTCGTTAAAGGAATTCAATGAGTACAAAAGTGGAACCTGATTTAAACAACTTCCATATCAAAAGAAAATAGAATACATTCCATTAATTCGTCAAGCCATTCACAAACATACATAAGTGCATTCCTTTGCAAATATTTTTTGACAAATTTCTAGACCCTTCTCTAAATGCATGAGAAGGGGTTAAATACTAAACTAAATATGTCTAAAATATATTATTACATAAAAATTTGAAGAGGTTTCAAACAACCTTCCTCATAATTTGTAAACTAAACTACAATATAGAAATAAAGATAACAATATTCTTAGGTGGGTTGATCTTATTCTCTCATTTTATCTCTGAGGTGGAAAATATCTACCATCGGCTTGAGCTGAGCTTGTTGTGTGATCTTGGATCTGACCTGGCCTTTAAAAACAACATTTGAAAGTGATGGCAATGATTTCTTAGTAGAATCAGTTAAGGATTGTAAAGTTAGGCACTGATGATGTGGTTTGAACAGAAAATTCTAGTAATTTTATTGATCTAACTTAGTTATCATTTTAATATCTTATGCATGTGTCTATGTACTTTCTTTCTACTGTGTTTCTAGTAGTTTACAATCTGGGAGTACTTCGGCTATTGATTCTTTGATAAGTTCAGCATTTAGAAGCTATCCATTAACAAAATCGATGATTTAATTTGTTAGATTTGTTGCCTTTGACGTTTCCTTCTTTGCTTGTTTTAACTGCATTTCCTAGTCTTTAAATACAATATCTTTGTGAAACTTATCAATTTTGGGGAGATCAACTTTCTTTCCTATATCAGATTATTTCCATAGGATGAACTTAGAAAATTTGTTTGGAAACTTTTCACATTCCCGTCTCCGCTTCACCACTTGTTGAATCAAAATCTTGTTTGTCTCACAATACGAACTAATAGCTGAGATTTGGTGAAAAAAAATTTCCCGCTATTGCTTCAATTTTGCATTCCATTCAAGTTCCTCTTTTATAAATTTCTCTGTTTCAAGCTGAATTTTCATCTTATCCATCACTGCTTCTATCTATGTTTCTTTTTATGAAATATATAGTATGTACTTGGTGATGTGACTTTAGTATTTCAAAGTCCTTTTGGAACTGTGACATTTTCATCTCAATTTGCTTATTTGAATTAAGCTTTTCCTATTTTATTTTTCTTTCTAATTGTTTAACTTTATCTTCCTTTTTTTAGAAGTTTCACTTCATCTACTTTATCAATTGTAGCAGTTGCATATTCACTATAAATATATGATAGTTTAGTAAGATGTTCATAAGTATTGGCAAAGGAGTATTTCTACAAAACATATAATGATTCACTCTCTAGAGCATTCATTATTTCATCATTTCTTCTTCTCTTCCTCCTTTTGACTACAACATTGTGACTTGGGCTATAGAAAATATCTAGTGGAGGTATTTCCTCAATTTTCAAAATGATTTATTTAGTTTGGTAGGCCAAGACAAATCTTATTCTGGAACCTCTGGTACCTGTTGTAGTGGCATTACAGTCTCTACTATATTTTGGGTTTTCTCAAGAGTTTGAAAACTTGTCGATTCTTCAGCATCACGATTTGGTGGTGGCGGTGTCTCTAGTGCTTTAGTAAAAATTTTCCATTTTGTCTTTAAATACTTTTCTTGAGATATTACTGCCAGCTTAGGTGTATTCTAAGCATATTTTGAAGATGATTCAGCTCCAAAAGTTTCTTCCTTAGTTGCATAACAATTCCTTTAATTAAATTTTCAATTGTCTTCACAATGCTTTCATTTTTTCTCTCAGATTCATTATCAGAATGATCTGAATTCTGAGACCTATTTTGTGAATGCTATGAATCTCAAATTGAATATACTTTTTCCTCATCCTTTGACATGTGTTTAGCTTCATCATCTAAATTGATGCTGGGAGTTGCTCTTCTGACATATTCCATTAATAACAAGTCCAGTAGGATTGTTTCTAGCCTCATGTTTCTATATTGATAAAAATATCCCTAATACTATTGGATGTAGTTTTTAACACATCCGAAAACTTCTCTAAAACTTCAAATAAATCATCGAAGATATCTTCTTCATTCATGAACAGTTTGAGTTTAAGACTAGTGATAAAATTTTGAACACCATCATTTGGATCATATTGTCCTCCTGAATTAAAGCCAGATTCAATGAAGTAATATTTGGATTTTCTTTAGCTACATGAACTATGTGAAAAATGGAAAAATTACCACACTTTACTAGGAAGGTAGGCAAGATGGATTTGTTGGAATATCTAAGTTGCTTGGTTATACTTCTTACAAGAGTTTTCTATGTGATTTCTCTTTCCAAAATTTTATGTGTAATCTATCAGGGTAGGACATGAGGAGAAGAAAGACTCCCAAATAATCTGATATAAGTAAAATTTTCCTCACTAAACCATCTAGCTACAGGTAAAATATCAGCAGTAGCTTCTTTGGAATTTGTAGGAATTCTCTTATTAAAAATAATCTCATAAATGGGAAACATAATTCCATGAAAATTTTTGTAAAAATCTAAATGGAATATAGACTCCGAGAGGGATCTATGGTAAATGTGAATTGAGTTAGGGTCTTCGCTTGTACACTTCCAACCAATAATAGGAAAACTTGAGCAGAAACATATAACATCCATGATATATGCACTCATATAAAAAGGAGGAATTGTCCTAATGGAAAATACTCTGTTGCTTTTGTAATCCATAATGGTTTTGGCCAAGCTATCAGGTAAAAATCTTGCAAAATTCATGACACTGGAATTGATGACTGCATCAATTAAAGGAACCCACTCAAAGGAGAATTTACTGGTATTAGATCTAGCAAATAGTATACACAACATTCCTAGTACAAAACAATAATGTGATGGAAATTATGTTATGGGTTACATACCAAGTTTATCCCACTTTATCTTGCCGTAATATTCCTTCCATACTTTCACCACGTTCATCAAGTCTGAATTCTTTCTTGAAAATTTTTCCAAGAAAGATTTATCATAAATATTTTGTGGCGAAGGAAAATGATATATTGTTCACAAATCCTTAGTGGTGAATGAACCTATGTTCTCCAATTTGGAGTTCTTGAATGTATTTTCAGCAAAGTTGAAATTATCAATGACCCATATTAGCATATCACTGTATAGTAAGATCTTCGGCCTTGCCGCTATCCTATCGAGAAACGAACATGAAACTTCAAAGTAAGAAGGTTCTAATGAAACTTCTTTATCCACCATTTCTATTTTCTTTAGCTCTTTTATAAGTTCATCTTCAAATAAGTTTTACATGGCTTCCCATGAAGAAACTCCATTGTCCTTGTTGCATATAGAGTCTGAAAATAATGGAGGCATGTATGTAGTTTCAGAAATAGAAGCTTGTGCAACTGATTTTCCTTTCTTTGTCATTCTTGTTAATATTAATTCCTAAAGTAGTTTTAATAATTTAAGAAAAAACGAGTAAAATCAGATCTGAAATGAGGAGAGAGAAGGACAAAGAATAGGGTTAAATCAACATAAATCAAAATCTGCTAGTTTAAATTTAAAACACGCTTCAAGTAAGATATCAATCTTTTTAATAGCTTATGCTTGTGTCTCTATGATTTCTTTCTACTACGTTTCTAGTAGTTTACGATCTAGGAGCACTTTGGCTATTCGTTATTTGATAATTTCAGCATTTAGAATCTATCCATTAACAAAATCTTAACATAAGTTTCACATAATCGATGATATCATTTGTTAGATTTGTTGCATTTGTTAGATTTTATGAATTCTACGAATGATGAATTGGCTATTCTTATGACTCATATTTTGACATGTGTTTAGCTTCATCATATAAATTGATGTTGGGAGTTGGTTTTCTGACATATTCCATTAATAAAAAGTCCAATGGGGCTCTTTCTAGCCTCGTGTTTCTATACTGATAAAAATATTTAAGATCTGCCACCCCGATATTATTGGATGTATTTTTTAACACACCTGAAAACTTCTCTACACCTTCACATAAATCATCGAAGGTATCTTGTTCATTCATGAATGTTCTGAGTTTAAGACTAGTGATAAAATTCCGAACCACATCATTTGGATCAAATTGTCCTCCTTGAATTAAAGCCATATTCAATGAAGTAATATTTGGAATTTCTTTAGCTATGTGACCTATTTCAAAAAGGGAAAAAGTACCACACTGTTCTCGTAAAGTAGGCCAGATGGCTTTGTTTGAATCTCTAATTTTCTTGGTTATACTGCTTACAAGAGTTTTCTATGTGATTTCTCTTGCCAAAATTTTATGTGGAACATAGCAGGGTAGGAGATGAGGAGAATAAAGAATCCTATAGAATCTGATATAAGTAAAATTTTCCTCACTAAATCATCTAGCTACAGGTAAAATATCAGCACTGGCTTCTTTGGAAATTGTAGGAATTCCCTCACTAAAAATAATCTAATAAATGGGCAACATAACTCCATGAGAAATTTTGTAAAAATGTAAATGAAATTGAAACTCCCATAGGGCTCTATGATAAATGTGGATTGATTTAGGGTCTTTTCTTGTCGACATCCATCCCATAATAGGAAAACTTGAGTAGAAACATATAACATCCATGATATATGCACTCATATAAAAAGGGGGAACTATCCTAATGTAAAAGACTCTATTGGTTTTTTAATCCATAATGGTTTTGGCCAAGCTATCAAATAAAATTTTCTCCAAATTCATGATAGTTGAATTGATGAATGTGTCAATTAAAGGAGCCCAATCAAAGGAGAATTTACTGGTATCAAGTCAGCAAATTTTCTACACAACATTCCTGCTACAAAACAAGAAGGTGATGGAAATTGTGTTATGGGGTACATACAAAGTCTATCCCGCTTTATCTTTCCCTGGTCTTCCTTCCATCCTTTCACCACCTTCATTAATTCTGAATTATTTCTTGAAATTTTTTCCAAGAAAGCTTTATCATAAATATTTTGTGGTGAAGGAAAATGATATATTGTTTGCAAATCCTTAGTGGTGAATGAACCTATGTCCTCCAGTTTGGAGTTCTTGAATATCCTATCTATAATGTTGAAATTATTAATGGCCCATCTTACCATATAAAATTATGGTAAGATCTTCGAACTTGCTGCTATCCTATGGAGAAATGAATATGGAACTCCAAAGTAAGAAGGTTCTGATGAAACTGCCTTATCCATCGTTACTATTTTCTTTAGCTCTTTTATATGTTCATCTTCAAACAGGTTGTACATGGCTTCCCATGAAGACACTCGAGTGTCCTTGTTGTAGGTAGAGTTTGAAAATAGTGGAGGCATATCTGTAGTTTCAGAAATAGAAGCTTGAGAAACTGATTTTCCTTTATTTTTCATTCCTGTTGATATTATTTCCTTAGGTAGTTTGATGAATTCAAGCAAAATGAGTAAATTTAGATCTGAGATGAGGAGAGATAAGGACAGAGAATAGAGTAAAATCAACATAAATCAAAATCTACCACTTTAAATTAAAACATGCTTCAAGTAAGATATTGATCTTTTGAACTCTGTACCCATTGAATGCTATTAATAACCCTTAACACGTTTATCAAATTTGTTATACTCCTTATGAAATATGTCTAATTCAACAGTCTACGTCATTAGATCTTATAACGTATCAATTGAATAAGAATCACTTCAAGCACATGAATAACAAATGTTATAGCGCAAATCAAAACTTTTATAATATACCAATAGTATATGTTTTCGTGGTTAATGAAATGCGAAATGTAATTTGCGCAAATTTCACATCGCAATTGATTACAATGGATACAAATTCCCATTTGGTTAGTCGTTGCAGAATGTGATATGTGCTAAAGAATCAAATTATTGTGATTTTTCAGATTTTATGGATACATTTGTTCTTCGTTTATTGTCTCATCTAGTCTAACTTATCGCAATTTCTTTTGAAATGTTATAAGTTTTTCTTTTAAAGGATGCACAACATGATTTACACTTTAAGGGTTTTTTAAGCTTTTTCAATAGGGATTTTCTATAATTCAAAAGGGTTTAAGCGCTTTATTGCAATTCACAAATCCTATATGTATTTTAACTTTGTTAGCTTGTAAGCTAGCGATTTTTGCAAAGTGAAATTAAATCAAAGAGAAAAAGCCTTTTATTTGTAAATTTTAAGACTTAACGCTAAAAAGAAATAATGCTTCTAAAATTCCATTTATTTTAATAGTAAATGGGGGTTGTTGTATAGTACAGCAGATCGCAAGTAAATAATAGAAAAAATGGATTAGTACTAAAATAAAAAGGTTTTATAAACCTAAGGGAATAATATTAAACTTGAGAGATTAATACTAGAAAGCCGAAGTATATCAAAACCCTTATATAAATACTTTAAACCATGAAATAAACATGGTCGACCATCCTTGATTTAAATATTGAGACAATATGTGTCACAATGCGATATTGGAGCAAGGATGACCATGGTTGGCCATGGTTTATTTTCATATTTTGACAATCTTTGTCACAATCTGACATTCAATCATGGTAGACAATGATCAACTATGGCTGAAAATTTTTAACAACGGTTGACCATGGTTTATTTTCATATTCAAAAAATATTTTTCATAATGTGACATTAGACCATCGATTAATATTAAACTATAGGACTAATATTTAACCCTTAATATTGAGGTTTAATAAACCAAAGGGACTAATATTACCAACCCAAATAATTATAAAACTCAAGGTATCAATGGTATAAACCGAATGGATCAACAAAACCACGAAATTATTAATATTTTAAACACAAAGCATCAATAAAACCAAGGGATTATAAATAATATAAACATAAACATCAATAAAAAAAAGTGATTATTAATATTATAAACGCAACATATTAGTATTATAAATATGAATTATTAAAAAACCCAAGCGATTAATAAACCCGAAGGATCAATAAACCCAACAAACTAATATAAAAACATAAGAAATTAATAAACCCTAATAATTAATATTTTAAACTCAAGAGATTAATAAACCCAAGGGATTACTAATATTATAAACCAAAAGAACTAATAAACCCAAGGGCTTAATATTATAAACCCAAGGAATTGGTGAAGCCAAGGGATAAATATTAAAAACCTAAGGGATCAATATTAAAAACACAAGATATTAATAAAGCCTAGGAATTAATATTCTAGACATGAAGGATTATAAATTCACATGATGATTAATATTATAAACCCAAGCGATCAATCAACCTTGGGGATTGTTAATATTATAAACCCAATGAATTAATAAACTAAATGGATACTCAATTTCAAGATCATTGCAACCAAAGAAAGATCATTGAAATTAAAATATATATTTTGTTGTCTTTACATAAAATAAAAATAAAAAAACACTACAAAAATATACTTTAAACACTCTGTCAAAAGTCATTTGTCAAATAGTCTCTTCCAAAACACAACAGACAGACGATAAAAGGAACCCCACTTCAAATCAACAGGATAATTATCATGATGCTTGACACTTTCCAACCAATCCCTTATTTTTTTCCTCCCAGACTTCCTCATCTCCACATACAAGAAGTATTTTACATTTGTTTTCATTTAATGTAGCAGATGAAGATGCTTGTCAATGTAGGCGAGATGGAAGCCATGTCTTCTATCGAACTTGTTCTGAAGATACGAAAGAAAACTTATTTCTCTATAAATATTTTCCACCAGTTGAATATAATAGATGAAATAATCATTATCCATATCTTCATTTGAAAGGAAAAATGACAAAAATAAAAATTAATACACACACGCACAAACACCTAAGCATACACATATATAGTTATATATACATAAAAAAAAACACCACATTTTTATTATTGTTAAAAAACGTATTCTTATAAACCTCATGTTACAAAATAACCTAATTCTACATGAACCAAATGATATAAGAATTTATACAAATATAAACCTCATTAGCAATATATATTTTACACATGAAATAGGTGATAAAATGAAATGACTGATATGACCCTTATTACAACAGTCAACAAGGATTTGCATTTTTTTTAACTTAATGTTTAAAATCAAATATCAATAATGTTAGTAATCCTATATATATATTATATTAATGTTAATTTATATATTAATATGTTTTTTTAATATTAATATCAATGTTTTTGTTCAATATAAACATTAACATTAAACACACTTATTAATATTAAAAAAAATTATATTGTAAACCTCATTTTTATTAATACTAAAAAACTTACTCTTATAAACACATTGTATAAAATAACCTAATGCCACATTAACCAAATGATGTAAAAAATATCTACAAATATAAATCTAGTGTCATTGAACCTAAATGAAGCTAAAGTTATTAAACCTAATCTTCAATCAAAATATTTACATCGATGTTTAATGTGGATGTTCATATTAATTTATAGACATAATACTTGTTTAGTATTAATATTAAATATCGTTAACATTAGTTCATAGACGTATTATTAGAAATACTAATTACCAATGCTAATATTGGTAATTTTCGGTATGGTGGTGAAATTTTTCATTTGTGTTGGATATCATTGGAAATATTAATATTAATATAATTCAACACATAATTTTCTAATTCATGATATATTATCAATTCACAATATTAATATCAATATGAAAAAAATATTAAATATATTTTTAATTATTGGCTCATATAACTAGTTGTTTATGCCTAAATGGTTCATTGTAAACAAAATAGCAATATTGACTTAAAAAATAAAAAAATGAAAAACAAGAAAAATGATGTAAAAAACTTTCTCAAATATTACTATGAATATGATGAATGTATCCATCTCATTGATATATGAAAATCAATATTATATTAAATGTAAATAAAGAGGGCAACGAAATCAATTAGAAACAAAAATCTATAAATAGGTCATGATATTATTAGTTGCATGTCATAGTGATATCGACTTCAAGATTGATTTTTAATGATGGACTCATATAAGTGGTTGTTTATGTCTTAATGGTTCTTTCTAAAGAAAATAAAAATAGCCACTTAAAATAAAAAATTAAATAGAACAACATGAAAAACGATGTAAACAACTTTCTCAAAGATTACTATGAGTATGATGAATTTATTCATAAATAAATAGGACGACAAAATAAATTCAAAAACAAATTATAAATAGTTCACAATATTATTAGTTGCATGTCATAGGCATATGGACTTCAATGTTGATTTTTAATGATTGGCTGATATAACTAGTTTTTTATGTATGAATGGTACATTGTAAACAAAAGAACAATAATCGCATAAAAACAAAAAAGTAAATTGAACAACAAGAAAAATGATGTCAAAACTTTCTCAAATATTACAATGAATATGATGAATGTATTCATCTCATTAATATATGAAAATAATTATTATACTAAAAGTAAACATAGAGGAAAATAAAATAAATTTAAAAAAAATTCTATAAATAGGTCACAACATTATTAGTTGCATGTCATAGTGGTATGTACTTCGATCTTGATTTTTAATGATTGGCTCATATAATTGATTGTTTATGTCTGAATGGTTCGTTATAAACAAATGAACAAAAGCCACTTAAAAAAGAAAAGTAATTTGAACAACATGAAAAATGATGTAAACAACTTTCTCAAATATTACTATAAATATGATGAATATATTCATCTAATTAATATGTCAAAATCACTATTATATTAAAATTAAATAAATAGGACAATAAAAGAAATTCAAAAAACATTCTATAAATACGTAACATTATTATTAATTTCATTTCATAGCAATATTGACTTCAATCGTTTCTCTTATCTATTCCTAATTGTAACATATGCACTATCTTTCATCTTGGAATAACGTTGAAAAGAGAAAGGCAATGAAATGCGTAAACCATCTATTGATTTCACTCTTGATATGGTTGTGAATGTTAGGCCTTGATTCTCTTTATTCTAGATATCAATTTATGTTGTCTCTAAAGTGAATCCATGTGATTTTTGGATTGTAAGAGCCCATGCCATTTTTATAGGAATTTTTTTTCAATTTCCTCTTATCACTCATGTGATAGGTAAAATGTTTAGATTGTTTGCATCAAATGGAACACCAAAATACTTATAAAAAATAACAGTTATGAACATTGGAAGTTGAGGTGGCTTAGAGGTAGGTGTTTAAAATATATCCTTCACATAAACAAGTGCACCATTCACCAAGAAAACTTCAACTCACAAATTACATGTCAAAATAACCTATTTACCATGACACAACAAAACTTCACGTCCAATTGATCATCATCATAACCATTGATTTATGAACGCCTTCAATTCCTAGCAATATATCGTGCAAATGGAGAATTTAATGATTTTAACAAATAAATATTATGGAAGGAGACCAAATTATTTTTTGGAAGCATGTGAAATGCTTCACTAAATAAATCCCTTTCTCTAGGATGCAGCCTCATATTAGCCCATGACATAATAAACACCCAATCTTCAAGAACATTTTCTGCATTTCTTATGTTATTTTTTTTTCTAAGTTAAGGTATTCTATTAACAGAGATAATAAAGTACAGTGGGCCGAAGCCTAATCTTTGCCCAGGGTTGTGGCAATCTTAACAAAAAACCAGTGATAGAGACTGTCGATAAGGAGGGAAACCAACGTTGAGTAATAATCTAGATAATTCCCATGCACGGGAGCCATAGAGTTTTGTTTTTGGAAACCACAACTATCAAAAAATGATATATGAACTGAAACTACAAAAAAAATCAAAAACAAGCCCGAGAGTAAGGTCAAAACTAAACAGGAAAACCAAACTATGAAGGAGTGATTACTCATCAGGTGGCTCTTCCATGACTCTGCAACAGAGCTTATCCGGTTCCCCGTCATCCTTGTACAGGTCTGCTATGGAAGTGACCACCCGCCTAGAGGGTGGTGGAGCCACATGTGTCTCGCTTGCTTGCCCAGTGTCACCATGCACCATATCCATATCCTGAATCCTACTTTCCTGACCCTGCAACTCCTTGCTCGCTGAGTGCATCAACCCTGCAGTCGGACCCGAGGTCTGGGCCTTAGTTTTGTGCAAACCTGCCGAGCTCGAACTAGGAGCGTCTTCCTGAGGCTCTTCTTGGAAGACAACAGTAATGGAGGTCATGACCCGAGGGCGATTGATTGAGCAATTGAAGGAAAAGTGTGCGGTATGGGTCTGTGCAGGGAGAATTGGAGGTCTCGGGGAGCCCAGGCGTTGGCCTGAGCAAAGACGACGACCTTTCTGAATTTTGCTGTGGCTATTCGAATAAGGGGAATACTCTGAGGAGGTGCTGGAGGTGGAGGGAGAACGTTGAGGCTGGCGTCTGGTGGTGCCTCTTCGGCACCTCATCCTTTGCCAAAGGCGAGGCATGTTCTCAGTCGTGACAGAGGGTCCAAGAAGTAAAGGAAGCGCAGAACTAACAGAGGACTGAGGCGAACAAAATTGCAGGGAGACAGAAGCCAACATAAACAATCTAGAATGAGAGAAGTGGAGATTATCTCCAAAGTTCAAACAACAATTTAGCCTATTCCGCTTGCCTGTAGTCGTGTGCACATTTGGGAGCCCTGCATCTGGGGTGCACCATTGATTTATTGGCAAGGTAGCACTAGCTGAACCTGAGAAACTCTCCATTATATCAATCTAGACGACCTTGCATCGATAGCCTCCTTGCAATAAACCTCCTTTAATAAGAGGCGAAGGCTGAGCCATATCGTCACACATGAGATCTGATTGAGGAGCAGAGTTGGGATTGTCACCAGTGCTGAGAGTAAATGCCATTACACAGTATGCATCAAGTGTTAAATGCTCAGTGCCAACGGCCTTGTGGGTGGGCAGGTGTCTCCCTGACATGCCGCACCCCCATCCCATCACCTTAAGCTCTATCCTTTGCACCCACATCCGGGAATTCTGCTTCACTCTGGACCAATTTTTTACATTCTTTCTTTTGATCATGATTCTAAATTATGTCGAGAGTACCTGTGAAAAGATTGTGCACATTATCCACTCCCAATTTGGCAAGTAGATCAGCGACTTTGTTACCTTCCCATTTGATGTGCTTGAAGAGGAGTGCTTGCTTGTTATGGAGCCACCATTATATTGCCTCCAAACGTGCCTCAAGTCTCCGACTATTGGCGATTTTGTGCGCATGAGCCCTATTTAGGAGCTGAGTGGCCATATTGATGAGAATTTGGGAGTCCCCTTCAATAACTAGTGGGTGAAACCCAAGTAGTTGGGAAAGCAGTAGACCCTGCCAAAGACCTTCCAGCTCAGCCGAATTGTTCGTGTCCCATCCAATATTTCCTAAGTAGATTATTATAGGATTGCCTTTATGATATCTGAAGATGCCTCCAAATCCTGCTTTGCCTGGATTACCTTTTGAAGCACCATCGAAGTTGAGTTTGAAGGTGTTCTGAGGAGGAGGGATCCATGTGTTCATGTCATTGTCGGAGGTTCTAGGAGCTTTGTGAACTTTCTTTCCTTGAGGGAGCTGGATGCCCCAATTTTCCCAAATGGCCTTTTCATTTTCAAGAGTTGGGTAGTATTCTGTGTACCAAGATTGTAGAGCCAATTTTTCTGTGAGATTGAGAGAGAAGTTCCTCCAGATGATGTCTAGAGGAGTGTTTTGATCCTTGAAAATGCGCTTGTTTCATTCTTTCCAGATTGTCCATAGTAGAAGGCCTGGGATTATTCTCCAAATTTGATTTAGTAATTTGGTTTTGTATGGAATCTGATGCCAGTTTCATATGGAACTGATTATGTCTTCAGAAATTCTACATTTTTTATGGCATCAAAACTAGCTTTCTCCCATAATTGTTTAGCCAGAGAGCAGGAATTGAGGAGATTTTGCAGAGTTTCCTCATGATAACTGCAATTGGGACATATTGAGGGGCCATGAAAGCTTCTTTTCCTTAAGTTGTCCCATGTGACGATTCTTTCATGGCCAAAGAGCCATAGAAATAAGGAAACTTTAGGCCAAACCCGCGATGTCCAAATTCTCCTCCACAAAGGATCTCTGGGTGCTGGATCGTTACATATTATTTTGGTGGAGAAGGAGACTTTTGGGGAGTATCCCCATCTTAGAATGTCTCTGCTGTCCGATGTTCTGATACGTTGAATTTCAATTTCTGAGTTTAAGGCTTCCAATGTATGCTCATCAATATTCCTTATCAGCCCTTCAGCCTGTTTCCACTGTCTATATCCCTGTACTGTGTTGACTATCCATTGTTGTTGAACTGTTTCCAATTGTTGCATATCCTAGTCCAAACTGGGAGGCGGTGTGTAAATTTTGGTGAGTTTCAGGAATTGATCCCAAGAATCAGTCTAGAATCTCGTGGTGCTATGTTGTTGTATTAGCAGATAGTGTTGTTTAGCAGCGTTCCATGCGAGTGCGCCTTTCTCCGTTGGTGTGATTGTTATGAGTTCTTCCTGTGGTCTCTGGTTGGCATACTTAGCAGTCCATATAATAGCCCATGGCTAGTTAGGTGTCGTGAGCCAATGCCACGCAATCTTAGCACTCATAATGGCATTACTGTGAATAGGATCATGCATTTCTTATGTTGTTGAGGACTCTACGAAAACAAGATTGTTTCTCATTATTCCCTTGTTGGTGAAATATTTTGTTAAGAGTGACAATAATGTTGAATTTTTTCCAAAATAATTTCCATATTGCATTACCTACATACAAAGGCTTATCTCTCACAGAAGTTAGCTGGCCAAGGTCACCCATAAGGATGATGTACCTTGCACCAAAAGGATAATTAATTTTCTCTAGAAATGATTCTCTTAATTCAACATCTATTTCCATCAATAACCTTCATCCTAGAAAGCTCATTTCATCAATCAATATATATCTGATATGCCTCATTTCTTCTTGGAATACCAATAGTGATTTCCCCTAAAGTGGTTGCATATATTCAATTGGATTTTTAGAGCTAAGTATATTATTTTTGCGTGTATAATTAAAGAAGCTGTTCGTGTTGGGAAATAAGAAGCAAAGAATTTCTTCCAATGCTCGACAAATTAGAAAGGGCTTCAACACTAGAATGGATAAGGAAATACTTCCTAGTCTCTGGAATGCCCTAAACGATCATAAGAAGAGCTTCATGAATGTCATATTCAAAAAATTTCCTTAAAACAATTTCAGAAGCAAGTTGTTGTTTTTGTGACAATGAATTTGATCTCAAAATTTTCTATATGAAATATTAACAACATCACCCCTAGATTGTTCATTCCTTATAAATTAATATCTTCTTTTGCAACATCATTCAAAATAGTTGTACTTTCCCGTTCAAAGATATTTCAAAGTCCCTTTAACCAATGGTGTGAAGATAAAAAAATTCTCACATCATTTGGTGGAACCATGTGATAGAAAAGATTCCATTCTTGAAAATCTTATGTGAGATTCATTTCCTGTTTAGTGAAATAACCATATTCTTCATCTTCAATATTATCGACATTTTATGGATTTCAATCTACCAGCCATGCTCGATATCAGAAATTCCTCCAATTTTCAATTTTGATTTCATTTGAAAGCCCAATTTTCACATGAATGTTACAAAATGGTTTGTACAAGACCAATTTTTTCAAGAAAAAAGCTTCAAATTCATCTGAAGCCTCATTAGGAATACAATAAAATTGTGTCTAAACCTGAACAATAGCATGAACATATCTAGGATTCCATGTATCTTGTTTACACTTGCTATAACATGTCTAATATCTTGTTATTTTTGTAAAAGATAGATGTTCAAGTAAAAAGGTATCTTATGATAATTGTGAACAAAAATATTCTCAGAGGCACATTACAGGCCATCCCTTGAATCTTTCCTCAAAACATTTCTTCCAACATTTAAGGAAACAAATTTCCGACTACAAAAAACTAGAAGCGACTTAAGAAACATATGACATATCTCTTGCGCTCCAATGTCATGGTAAATAATATTTTCTGTAAGAAACCTTGTGTCTGCACCTAAATCATTACCTTCAGAGCCAATAGAATTTAAAATTCTAGTGAACATATCATGATAACTTTTAGAACATTTTCTACTTTTTATGCATACTTAGAAATATATTTCAAGATAGCATACGAAGAAAGAATTGGTTGACAATCAACCTTTGCCCACCACATTGTTAGAAGGTCAATGTTATCTTCATTAATCATATCATCATCTCTTGTTGCCTCATTTTTTTTATTCCTTGATCATCTATGAAAAATAATGATTCATCACAAATATCCATTGGAGCATTGTACTGACATGTGAGAATAGTTCCCTTTTTGTGCAAACATGAATCTACACTACACTTTGTGTGCCTTTTGACATGGTTTAACAATTCTTCATAATAATGATGATGATTGTAAAAGAAAATATGATCAGTATTCAATACATAAGGGTCATCATTGAGGCTTCATGGAACCATTATGTTGCGACGATTTATGTCACGTGGATTCCATCCAGTTACATACTTGTCAACTAGTATCTTTTTAAGGTGTACATCGTAATAATTTGAACGATAAAGTATTTCCATGTCAGGAGTGCCTTGAAACAATAGAAAAACATGGATATGTGCTACACCTCTATGTTTCCACTCAAATCTAAAGAAAATTAAGATAGAGTTACTGCAAACAATATAAATAGAATCATAATAAAAAATTTAGAAAGTATAGAAAATAAATTGGACAACAGAAATTTGTACCAGAAGTCTTTAGCTTTAATATATTTTTGGATAACTTCCTCTCAAAATATATTTAATATATGGTGCATAAATGTGGAAACACTATCAGGGTATTGGATAACGTTCTAAATTTTCATAAAATTCTCATTTAAATAACGATAACATGAATGTATGGGCATGAGTTTATGCAACTCTAGACACTTTGTGTCAGTTGCACCCAAAGTAAAAAATAAGTATGATGATCCCAACTAAGTAATAATTTCAGTCAATTCAGCCCTAGGCCTAGTCCAGTATGTCATTTTACCACTTAGGGAAGAACCAAACCACATAATATGTTCAACTAACTTATTATATGGTGAATCAAAAAATTGGTGACACAACTATTCAATTGTTGTAGGTGAGTTATCATGTAAATTTTTCTTTACAAAAACTACATCAGTTTCATGGCTTTGATGCCACATTATCATGTACAAAGTTACTATCGAAAGCGAGGATGGATTCCAAATATATTTTCATACTCTTAGGACCCTATATTACTACTGTAGCCCCTTATCGTTATTAGTGTACCCCCCTTATTGTTATAGTTGTACCCGTGTAACCCGAATTTTGGTATTATTGTGCGCTTACATTATTATTGTTAGGTCGGCTATGATTATATTGTGACCCCATGGACTCCTATATATAGAAGGAGGTTTGATCATTTGTATCATCCAATAATTTTTCATTTATGTAATGTAAAGGAGGTTTCGCCCTCGAAGTGGCTTATTTATAAGGCATTGAGCTCTCTTTTCTTCTATTTTTGGAGCTGGTTTCTTAAAATTTGGTATCAGAGCTTTAAATTCTTTGGTTTCACTACTCCAAATAGGTCATCATGGAATTTTCTCTATAAATTTGTTTCTACAAAGGTTTAGAAGCTAAAATTTTATCACGCGAAGCACAAATCTTGAGGAATTTTTTGTAAAAAATTATGATATTTATTCACAATATTTTTAGAGATATGGTCTGTGGAAATTAGGGTTTTTTCAGGCTCCCAAATTTCATCTCAAAGAGGTAACAGTGGGAAAATCATCATAACTCTCTCCCTTAGAATTGTATTGGAACTTTGTAAAAAGTGCCCACAAATACATTGACTATATTTTATTGTGTATCAATTTCATAGCCGAAGGAGGAAACAGTAACACATGGCACAACGTACAAGTTCGCTCTACCGAATGAGTCCATAATTAGGTCACTGTGGGAGATTAGACATAACTTTGCCTTGAAGAATCCAAATCAGGTCAAACTTGTGGCATTCAAATAAATATTCAGAGGGCTATGGCAGTACCAAATTTTAGATATTAAAGATCTGAAATAACAGAGATAATTAATTTTCAATATCGAGCTCCTCAAAAGAAAGAAAAAGATGTGTAATTTTTTTCCAAATTGTATAAGTCTTGTTTGAAAAATCAGTTTGAATTGATTCTAAGGGAATATTGTAGAATAGATATCAGTATTGGGTTCTAAAGTTCTCCCTAAAAATAATTCAACACTCATCAAGACTTCAGAAGGCTCTACTATGACTCACGAGGATGAAGAAGTGCAACATGCGATATCAAAATTACAAGAGCAAGTGCACCAAATTTCGCTCTTGCAAAAAGCAACAAAAAATGAAATGGATGTTTTGAATAATGGCATGGAAGCTAAGATGGATGGTTTGAAGAAATGAGCGGAATATAATATTAATGGCATGGAAACTTGCATGGAAGTTAATATTGATGACATGGAAGGTGAGATCGAAAACATGAAGAATGATCTAAAAGCAGATAGGAAGCTTTGACAATGTTAATATAAGAAATGTTTCCTAATGTAGAAAATATAGTAGAGGAAACTAATGATGATAACAAAATAATTTTTTCTCATGATTTCATAAACTCTAATGTTGAATGGAAGACCCACCATATTCCAAAGATTGATATGAGGATGTTTGATGGCAAGGATCCCGTAACATGTATACTACATATGGAGCAATATTTTGATCTGAATAATGCGCAAAACACACAAAATGTCACACCTCCCAATTTCCTTCCACAAAAAGGAAAAAAAAATTCTATCATCTGAAGCTTAATGCTAATAAGGTACTATGCTTTTACTTTGTAGGTTTGAGCAGATCAAAATTTTCTTTTCAATTACTATTCATATATCAACTACATCCATCCACATGGGACTTAATTGAATTTTTAACCCAATAGGAAATAAATAGATTTGTAACAAAGCGAAATCATATTTGACATAACACATGATGGTTTGATCTCTCATCCGCCTTTCTATGATGACCAACCTTTGCATATTCACCCTATGATATTTTTTTTTTTGATGAACATATGTGAAATCGGTGGCCCACATTGTTACATATAAATGGACCTATATGCAAACACTTATATTTTCTATGTTTATTATTCCATGGTCTCCACTCATTGGTGACCTATAACACTTAGTGGGATTTAATTTACCTATGTTTATCTCTATGCGTACCCCGCACTTATGTCTTATTTATGGAATTCTCGTCCTTGTTGATATCAAGATTTGAATCATTGCGTTGGCCTCCACGTAATACAATGTTGTAGATTGGTTCAACGATAGTGTAACTGGAGAGGGGATGCTAGACTCCACCTAAGCTCATTCATGATTTTCTGTCTTGTCGTAATGATTGTGAAGGGGTTCTTTTCCATTCGTGGTCACGTGAATTGGCTCCACGTAACTCTTGACTCGCTTCGTCAGCCTACCTTGTTGCCAAGGCCATTGCTATGGCACGGCCAGAAGGATGTGACATTAATTTCATGGCTTGTCGTATTTAATGTTGAACATATGTTGTACATTGCTAATTAACCCTTCGATCCGTGGCCTCACCCTTGAGATCTTGCCACGTGAATGACGTTGATTCATCCTGGGCATTAGGGTTTCATTAATTCATTCGGATGATATTGATATAAATTCATCTTTTCATGTTGTTCATCGATTTTTTTCTCTTCCTACTCGTTTGGTTTGTTGAATAACAATTGAATTAGTGGTCATAGGAACTGAGCGGGACTCAGTCCAGTCTTTTGTGTATCTCGGCACTACAATGGACCACGCAGGTATGATAATTTCCATTGACTTGAAATTTCATGCTCTATTATCACTGTTTACCATGGGATTTCCTTTTCTGGTTTAGGTTTACGCTTCTTGCTTCGCGTCAGCGCTGAGATTTTTAGGTTTAGATGGATCACTTGCCATCATTTAGCTCCAGATTTAATTCCATCTAACAATTTGTCAAGCCTGTGATGTGTTCTCACAATAGGTTCTATGGTTTTTGCAGAGCAATGGTTGCTTCGTTTTCAATTGATTCGATTTGCGTAAGTTAAATTCATAGTATGGATATTTCCTTACACGTTTCATACAGAGCTGGAATAGAACGCATGCTCTTGGGTTTCGGAGCTGACCTTCTGTCTTACGCTCATCGGAGTTTTCTATGAGGACGTTCGCATGGCGCCAGAGAGATGTTACCCCTCTCGACATTCTGGTTCGTTTTTGTTTTTCGATCTGTGTAGAACGCCATACCTTTGGCTCATTCACCATTTGAATTTGAATGCCCACCTTTAGGTTGTATGTATTGATGAAAATTTCTATTTATATGTACAGGGCCTGGATGGAGTTACGTTTCTCTCTCTCCAGGTAGCCGTTCCCCTCTTAGCTATCATTTTATCTCTGTTCCACCTATTCTTCCTCGTCATACTGCGCATCGTATTTATTTTGGTTTTTTTTTTTCTTACAGGTAACTACAACCGGCGCCTTACTCTTTCTCTGGAGCAATGAGAGTCGTGGCTTCTTTCGACCTTTAACATTGACTTCTCTTGCCTCTCACAGGTCGGTATTCATCGAACACTGGTTAAAGGAAGTCCGTCCATTCTACAACTTAAAATTTGTACTGATAAAGTTGTAGAATTTTTGACAATTATAAATGTTAATTCCCAATACTGCATGTGTATTTATATCAGCTCTTGGAGCATTATGAAACTTTCCCCAGGCCGCAGTGGCATGTAAACATTTGGAATTATATATATATATATATATATGTGTGTGTGTGTGTGTGTGTGTGTGTGTGTGTGTGTGTGTGTGTGTGTGTGTTGTACCTTACTTTTCATAATACCCATTTTGATTTAATGGATTTCTATGTGTATTTTATTACCTTGGAGTTTTCATAACATACAGTCGTTAGACTATATTACTGAACATGGTAATATTTTAGTGAATAGTGTACTGCTCTTCTCCATATTGCAAATCAGTATCCTGTACTCTTATGACTACTCCTTTTATTATTGTTCTGTAGATACTGTTTTAGTAGTAGTAAGATGTTTGGTCCAGGACATTTGCATGTGGTTCTCATGCCACAATAGTGTATAGTTTTGATAGTATCAGTAGCTAAGTCTTTTCAATAATTTTGGAAATAGTACAACATATCACCACTTTTGTTTTATACCCTTGTTAATAATTTTCACAAGATATTTGTCTAAATTATCTACCGGTGGTGTATGAATAGGTATCTCTATTTTTATATCTCGAAGACATTTGTATTTATAATCTACCATTTTACCCCCTTGACTTGGGTTCACATAATAGACTAGGATACATATATTTAAATATGCCATGTTGTGGTGAACCTGCATGTAGGTTATTTACTTAACTTTCTTTCGTCTATTAATTCAGTTCTCTAATATTAGAATGGTTCCATAAGATAAATATCAATGAGCAGTCTCATGAAATTTAACAGTTGCTTTGTTCTGCTATAATATTAGCTACTTACATGCAAAATTAATTTACCATTGAGCTTTTGGTTATTTATGAATGATGTACTGACCTTGAGGTCGGTCTATACAATCTCTCCTTTCACTCTTTAACTCACAGTTTGAATTTTACAATTCATCTCCTGCTATTTTCCAATATAATACAGGAATCTCAAGTTTCTCTCTCCTATGTATGTATATCTTAGAATCATTCTATGAATGAGGAACAGGTTAAATTTACATCACAAATTTTCCTGTGGAGAAATAAGTATCCTCAGATTTAAACCAACACTGGTTTAGAGATTCTGTTGGATTCTACTCCACAGATTTGGTTTCTACAACTATGCAAAATTATAAAGGTAAATTCCTTATGATTAATTCTGTTAAATGTAGCATTTATAAATCTAATATATAATCAACTTTTATATGTAGCCAATTCACACTATATGAAGTAAACACATCAATAAATTTAGAGACATACCACTCATGCAATTGACCAACCTCCCAACCTTAGAGTCCTTCTGTCTCCTAGAACTCACCCCCGAGTTGAGATCATCTCCTAGAACAGATCAACCTCTAATCTGTTTAGGAGCAGCTTATTTAAGCTATTATTCCCCAAAGCATGTTTCTAATTCTGCGTCTAGAATCTCAGGATGCTTTTCTTCCTGTTTGCCTAGGCTTCCCCTTTTTAGGGATTCTGTAAAGCTGTTTTTATGCTTTTCCTCAGCTTTTCCAGCTTTTTACCTCTTCCCAACTACTTTCCTCATCATTGGGGGAATTCAGATTTTTCCTCAAAAATCTAAATTTAAAATTAATTTCTTTCAAGGATTTTTGAAAGATTGTGGGGAAATATTTTCCTCATCCATCCTCATGGATTTAGAAAGTGATCTCATAAATCTCATTTTGGTCAATCTGCACCACATCATTTTATTCATTTCCTCAATTAAATATTTAATTACATTCACAAAATATTTATCCTTTGGGGTCCACTCCCCTTAGGATTAAAGTTCAAATGTCTAGCTTTGAAATTAAAACACATAAATTGGGGGTGTTACATATTCCCCCTCTGAAAATAAACACCGTCCTCGGTGTTGTTATTTAACTACTAGAGTTCATTTTTCAAACAAAAATGGATATCTTTCCATCATTTCAGCTTCTCTTTCCCAGGTATCTTCTTCAGCAGTAAAGTGCTTCCACTGCACCTTTACTCTTGCTACCGTTCGGTTCCTCAATTCAATTTCTTCCCGCTCCAATATTTGAAGCGGTTCTGGCAGAAACTCCCCTTCTGGTTCCACCTGTACAACATTCCAATCAACTATGTGAGAAGCATCATGCACATATTTTTTTAATAACGAAACATGAAACACATCATGAACTCTAACATGGGGTGGTAAGGCCAGCTTGTAAGCCACTGGTCCCACCCTTTCTAATACTTCAAAAGGACCACAGTATCTAGGAGCCAGTTTTGCACAACTTCCCGCATAAAGGGTGCTCTTTTTTGGTTTAATACGCAAGTACACATGCTCCCCCACTTTAAATTCTCGGTGCATTCTTTTCTTATCAGCGTAGTTCTTCTGGCGATCTTGTGTTGTCTTAATGTTTCTTTGTATCTGTTTAACAATTCTTTCCATTTCTTGTAAAGCATCTGGTCCCAACATTAGTTTATCTTATGGCTGACTCCAGCTCAAAGGAGTACGACACTTCCTTCCATACAGTGCCTCAAACGGACTCATTTTGATGGAGGATTGGTAGCTGTTATTATAAGCAAATTCAGCTAAATGCAAGTAATCTTCCCACTTTGATGGCCTATCCATCACATACATTCTCAGCATGTCCTCCAAAATTTGATTTGTTCTCTCCGTTTGACCATCTGTCTGAGGGTGGTAAGCAGTACTAAAATTCAACTTAGTACCCATACCTCCAAACAGCCCTTTCCAGAAGGCTGCTGTAAAATTAGCATCTCGGTCAGAAACAATCACCTTTGGCACCCCATGGAGCCTTACTACCTCCTTCAGAAACACATTTGCTACTTGAGTTGTCCCAAAGGTAGATTTCACTGGTATAAAATGGGCAGCTTTTGTTAAAGTGTCTACTACCACCATCACTAAATCATGTTGGTGTTTGGTTTTGGGTAATCCTGTTATGAAATCCATGGAAATGGTGTCCCACTTCCATTCTGCAATCGGCAAAGGGTTTAAAAGACCAGCAGGATGTTGATGCTCAACTTTGACTAGTTGACATTCCATACATCTAGTTAAATATTCTGCTACATCTCTCTTCATTCCTGGCCAGAACAACTTCTTTTTTAGGGCTGTTAACAGTTTCTGATATCCTGGATGTCTTGCATATGGCTGTTTGTGATATTCATCCAAAATTTCCTTCTTTAAGGACTCTACATTGGGAATATACAATCTGTTCTTATAACAGATCAACCCTTTTTTGTTTTGAGTGAAATCAGTTTTCTCCTTCTTCAGTAGTTTCACCAATAGTATTTCATAATTTGGATCTTGGTATGCTGCCTTTTTCACCAAATCTTCTACATCAATCTGAGCACTACTTCCAATGCTATTGATATTCTGACAAGCATTTCTGCTCAATGCATCAGCAATTTTATTTTCTTTCCCTCTGATATGTTTTATGTCCATATCAAATTCACTTAGAAAAGACAGCCATCTGGCTTGTCTAGCATTCAAATCAGTTTGGGAAAAGAAATATTTGAGACTAATATGATCAGTCATCAATATAAATTTTTTTCCAAGGAGATAGTGTCGCCGCATTTTCAAAGCATGGATCACAGCTGCTAATTCTAAATCATAGGCACTATAGTTTTGTTCATGTATCTTCAGTTTCCTAGATTCATAGGCAATAACTGAATTTTCCTACAAAAGAACTCCTCCCAATCCCTCTCTACAAGCATCCGTACATACCACAAATTATTTATCAGGATCTGCAATCTTCAATATAGGGGTTGTAGTAAGTCTCAGTTTTAATTGGTCAAAACTATTTTGACATTTTTCGGTCCACTCAAATTTGACACCCTTCCTTTGTAATGAGGTTATGGGATGTGCTATGGTAGAAAATCTCTCCACAAATCTGCGATAATAGCCTGCAATTCCCATGACTGATCTCACTGCTGAAACGTCAATTGGTACAGGCCATTCTTTTATAGCCTTTATCTTTTCAGGGTCAACCGCAAGGCCTTGTTTAGAAATAATATGCCCCAAGTATTGGATCTTATCTTTATAAAATTCACATTTGCTGAACTTGGCATATAGCTGGTTTTCCTTCAGAGTTTGCAGCACTATCCTCAAATGTTATTTATGTTCCTCCTCACTTTTTGAGTAGAATAAAATATCATCTATGAACACAAGGACAAATTTATCCAAGTACTTATTTAATACAATTTTCATCAGGCACATAAATGTGGCAGGGGAATTTGTTAAACCAAAAGGTAGGACTACAAATTCGTAGTGACCATACCGGGTTCGAAAGGTTGTTTTGTTGATGTCTTCCTCTTTAATTATAAGCTGGTGATAACCAGTCCTTAAATCAATCTTCAAAAATACTGAAGCTCCTCTCACTTGGTCAAAAATATCATCAATTCTAGGTAAAGGGTATCTATTCTTGATGGTGAACTTATTCATTTGACGATAATCAATGCACATCCTAAAGGTTCCATCTTTCTTTTTCACGAACAGCACCGGTGCTCCCCAAGGAGACACACTCGGTCTGATATAACCTTTATCTAACAGTTCTTGCAATTGCATTTTCAGTTCCAAAAGTTCAGGTGGACTCATTCGATAAGGTGCTCGGGAGACAGGTGTTGCTCCCGGCACCAAATCAATTAAGAATTCAATCTCTCTTTTGGGTGGGAGATGAGGGATTTCATCTGGAAAAACTTCTTTTAAATTCCCTTATCACTGGTAATACATCTAGCAAGCTTTCTTCAGTTTTCTGTTCTATTTCTTCCACATGTACAACATCAACTTGATATCCTTTTCTAGCTGTCCTTTTTAATTGAAATGCTGAAATTTGTCTTACAGAGATAGGTTTTGATCTTCCTTTGAGAATAAAAGGTTTCCCTTCCTCATATACACAATGCAAAGTCTTATCCCAGTAGTTCATCAAGGTTTTTTTCTTTTCCAGCCAGTCCATTCCTATCAGTAGGTCATATGAACCTAAGGGCAGAATGTTCAAATTTACTTCTGTTTGAAAATCATTTAATTTGATTGTTGTTTGGGGAAGTTTATGTGTTACCTTTCTCTTAGCTCCAGTGGCCAGCTGTACCAACCATGAATGCTGAAATTTTTTAGTTTTTGGGTTACATTTTTCTACAATCTTTGGACTAATGTAACTCAAAGAAGCACCCGGATCAATCAGAACAGTAACAGATAGGTCAGAAATCTTACCCTCCATTTCCACCATGGTAGCTTGATGTTCTGCTTGTCGATTTTCCAAGGCTGCACTGATAGTTGGTATATTTATGGTTATGTCATTTACTGTCGTAGCTTCTCGATCTCTCATGATCATCTGAATGTTTCGATGAGGAAAGTCCCTCAAGAGATGGGGTTCTCCACAGCCCCAACATTTCAGGGGTTCTCTCATTTTCACTGTGCCCTCTTTCTTATTGTCTCCATCTATTTGTTTTGAGGACACTTGGGACTGAGCAGTTTGACTTTCTTTGGGTTTATTAAAATTTTTCCGCCGATGATCTCTGCCAAAATTTTTCAAATAGGCTGGTTTCTGTTTCTTCCCTTTGAATTCACTCTTATTTACCCAGCCTTTCCCATGTTCTGTTTTGCTTTTGAACTGTTGGTATCACAATCTAGCTTTTCTTACAGCTTCGTCCATTGTTTTTGGGTTATCAAACTCGATCTTCTCTTTGTATACAGTAGGCAAACAATTCAGAAACCTTTGTACCTTTGCCTTTTCTTCCCTTATGTAGGGTACATATCTCAGCATATTTGTAAACTTAGTAACAAACTCATCAATAGTGAGCTGTCCCAGTCTAATTTCATGGAATGCCTTTGCTTTTTCATCATAGTAACGCTCATTCAAGTAGCGATTTTTGAACTTAACCTGGAAATCTTCCCACGTAACTGTCTTTTCATCAATGGCATGAACCATTTTTGTCTCCTCCCACCACAAGGTAGCCTTACCTTGTAGCTGGTAAACAGCTAATGTTGCCTTCAAATTGCTTTCATATTCATAGACCTGGAAATACTTAATCATATTCAGCAACCAGGCTTCAGCATCTTCCTCCTTCTCCCCATCATAGGAGGGAGGTTTGATTTTTCATAATTCCCCCTGTAATTCCTTTCTCTTCTTGTATTGATGCCTAACAACATCATCATCCCCAGACTCATCAGTCTTCCTCTTTCCAGAACCTTCGCCTTCTTGGCTGTTCCGCGAATTTAATTCTTTGATGAGCTTTTCCTGCTCCTCTCTGGCTAATGACAATCTGTCATTCTGGCTTTTTATCTCAGCCAACTCTTGTTGCAACTCCCGCAACATAGCCATCATGGGCGCATTAGGATCTGGTGCATTATCCGCATCATGCAGATCAACATAAATTTCGTCACCTTCTGCCATTCTAGCACCACTGTACACTACACAACACCGATCAGTGGAAATAAAAATATATTTTTTTATTTTTTTTTCAAAAAAATCAATTTATACAGTGAACACACAGCAACAGTGAGCATAATGTCACCAGCCCAGTTTTATAACTTGGGCTCCGATACCATTTGTCACACCTCCCAATTTCCTTCCACAAAAAGGAAAAAAAAATTCTATCATCTGAAGCTTAATGCTAATAAGGTACTATGCTTTTACTTTGTAGGTTTGAGCAGATCAAAATTTTCTTTTCAATTACTATTCATATATCAACTACATCCATCCACATGGGACTTAATTGAATTTTTAACCCAATAGGAAATAGATAGATTTGTAACAAAGCGAAATCATATTTGACATAACACATGATGGTTTGATCTCTCATCCGCCTTTCTATGATGACCAACCTTTGCATATTCACCCTATGATATTTTTTTTTTTGATGAACATATGTGAAATCGGTGGCCCACATTGTTACATATAAATGGACCTATATGAAAACACTTCTATTTTCTATGTTTATTATTCCATGGTCTCCACTCATTGGTGACCTATAACCCTTAGTGGGATTTAATTTACCTATGTTTATCTCTATGCATACCCCGCACTTATGTCTTATTTATGGAATTCTCGTCCCTCTTGATATCAAGATTTGAATTATTGTGTTAGCCTCCACGTAATACAATGTTTTAGATTGGTTCAACGATAGTGTAACTGGAGAGGGGATGCTAGACTCCACGTAAGCTCATTCATGATTTTCCGTCTCGTCGTAATGATTGTGAAGGGGTTCCTGTCCATTCGTGGTCACGTGAATTGGCTCCACGTAACTCTTGACTCGCTTCGTCAGACTACCTTGTTTCCAAGGCCATTGCTATAGCACGGTCAGAAGGTTGTGACATTAATTTCATGGCTTGTCGTATTTAATGTTGAACGTATGTTGTACATCTCTCATTAACCCTTCGATCCGTGCCCTCACCCTTGAGATCCTGCCACGTGAACGACGCCGATTCATCCTGGGCATTAGAGTTTCAGTAATCGATTCGGATGATATTGATATAAATTCGTCTTTTCATGTTGTTCATCGGTTCTTTTCTCTTCCTACTCATTTGGTTTGTTGAATAACAGTTGAATTAGTGGTCATAGGAACTGAGCAGGACTCAGTCTAATCTTTTGCGTATCTCGGCGCTACAATGGACCACGCAGGTATGATAATTTCCATTGACTTGAAATTTCACGCTCTATTATCACTGTTTACCATGGGAATTCCTTTTCTGGTTTAGGTTTACGCTTGCTGCTTCGCGTCAGCACTGAGATTGTTGGGTTTATATAGATCACTTGCCATCATTTAGCTCCAGATTTAATTCCATCTAACAATTTGTCAAGTCTGTGATGCGTTCTCACAATAGGTTCTATGGTTTTTGCAGAGAAATGGTTGCTTCGTTTTCAATTGATTCGATTTGTGTAAGTTAAATTCATAGTATGGATATTTCCTTACACGTTTCATCCAGAGCTGGAATAGAACACATGCTCTTGGGTTTCGGAGCTGACCTTCTGTCTTACGCTCATCGGAGTTTTCTATGAGGACGTTCGCATGGCGCCAGAGAGATGTTACCCCTCTCGACATTCTAGTTCGTTTTTGTTTTTCGATCTGTGTAGAACACCATACCTCTGGCTCGTTCACCATTTTAATTTGAATGCCCACCTTTAGGTTGTATGTATTGATGAAAATTTCTATTTATATGTGCAGGGCATGGATGGATTTACGTTTCTCTCTCTCCAGGTAGCCATTCCCCTCTTAGCTATCATTTTATCTCTGTTCCACCTATTCTTCCTCGTCATACTGTGCATCGTATTTATTTTGGTTTTTTTTTTTCTTACAGGTAACTACAACCGGCGCCTTACTCTTTCTCTGGAGCAGTGAGAGTCGTGGCTTCTTTAGACCTTTAACATTGACTTCTCTTGCCTCTCGCAGGTCGGTATTCACTGAACACTGGTTAAAGGAAGTCTGTCCATTCTACAGCTTAAAAATTGTACTGATAAAGTTGTAGAATTTTTTACAATTATAAATGTTAATTCCCAATACTTCATGTGTATTTATATCAACTCTCGGAGCATTATGAAACTTTCCCCAGGCCGCAGTGGCGTGTAAACATTTGTACTTATATATATATATATATATATATATATATATATATCTGTTGTACCTTACTTTTCATAATACCCATTTTGATTTAATGGATTTCTATGTGTATTTTATTACCTTCGAGTTTTCATAACATACAGTCGTTAGACTATATTACTAAACATGGTAATATTTTAGTGAATAGTGTACTGCTCTTCTCCATGTTGCAAATCAGTATCCTGTACTCTTATGACTAATCCTTTTATTATTTTTCTGTAGATACTATTTTAGTAGTAGTAAGATGTTTGGTCCAGGACATTTGCATGTGCTTCTCATGCCACACTAGTGTATAGTTTTGATAGTAGCAATAGCTAAGTCTTTTCAATAATTTTGGAAATAGTACAACATATCACCATTTATGTTTTATACCCTTGTTAATAATTTGCACAGGATATTTGTCTAAATTATCTACCGGTGGTGTATGAATAGGTATCTCTATTTTTATATCTCGAAGACATTTGTATTTATAATCTACCATTTTACCCCCTTGACTTGAGTTCACATAATAGACTAGGATACATATATTTAAATATGCCATGCTGTGGTGAACCTGCATGTTGGTTATTTACTTAACTTTCTTTCGTCTATTAATTCGGTTCTCTAATATTAGAATGTTTCCATAAGATAAATATCAATGAGTAGTCTCATGAAATTTAATAGTTGCTTTGTTCTGCTATAATATTAGCTGCTTACGTGCAAAATTAATTTACCATTGAGATTCTGGTTATTTTTGAATGATGTACTGACCCTGAGGTCAGTCTATACAATCTCTCCTTTCACTCTTTAACTCAGAGTTTGAATTTTACAATTCATCTCCTGCTATTTTCCAATATAATATAGGAATCTCAAGTTGCTCTCTCCTATGTATGTATATCTTAGAATCATTCTATGAATCAGGAATAGGTTAAAGTTACATCACAAATTTTCCTGTGGAGAAATAAGTATCCTCATATTTAAACCAACACTGGTTCAGAGATTCTGTTGGATTCTACTCCACATATTTGGTTTCTACAACTATGCAGAATTATAAAGGTAAATTCCTTATGATTAATTCTGTTAAATGTAGCATTTATAAATCTAATATATAATCAACTTTTATATGTAGCCAATTCACACTATATGAAGTAAACACATCAATAAATTTAGAGACATACCACTCATGCAATTGACCAACCTCCCAACCTTAGAGTCCTTCTGTCTCCCAGAACTCACCCTCGAGTTGAGATCATCTCCTAGAATAGATCAACCCCGAATCTATTTAGGAGCAGCTTATTTAAGCTATTATTCCCCAAAGCATTTTTCTAATTCTGCGTCCAGAATCTCAGGATGCTTTTCTTCCTGTTTGCCTAGGCTTCCCATTTTAGGGATTCTGTAAAGTTGTTTTTATGCTTTTCCTCATCTTTTCCAGCTTTTTACCTTTTCCCAACTACTTTCCTCATCATTGGGGGAATTCAGATTTTTCCTCAAAAATCTGAATTTAAAATTAATTTCTTTCAAGGATTTTTGAAATATTGTGGGGAAATATTTTCCTCATCCATCCTCATGGATTTAGCAAGTGATCTCATAAATCTCATTTTGGTCAATCTGCACAACATCATTTTATTCATTTCCTCAATTTAAATATTTAATTACATTCCCAAAATACTTGTCCTTTGGGGTCCACTCCCCTTAGGATTAAAGTTCAAATGTCTAGCTTTGAAATTCAAACACATAAATTGGGGTGTTACACAAAAGGCACACATTGAAAATTTATATTTAGAAAAAATACATTTGTATGGTATCGATGGCTTTTCTCTCGATTTTTTTTTTAACTTGGCCAATTTTTACGGAGAAAATGATAGCACATTATGATGATACAAAGAGAAAAAATTTTTTTAGCCAATTGATAAATCTCAAAGAAAAGGGTTTAGTGGGGGACCACATTGAGGACATCCAAAAATTGAATATAATGGTAACCAATATTCCAGAGGAACAAAAGATTGATGTCTTCATAGGGAATTTAAAGGATAACATCCAACATGAGGTTCGAGTTTCAGAACCTAATTCATTGCAGAAGGCACTCAGGTTGGCAAGAAAAATTGAATGTAAAATTATGGAAACAAGGAAGAGTATCACTCACATCTATAAAGATGGAAGTATTGCTACTCCTAGACTTCCACAACCTAGAAGGTTGACACCACAACAATTTGAATAAAAAGAGAAAAATGGCTTTGCTATAGTTTTGATAGAAAATGCACTAATGGTCATAAGTGTGCTGAGAAGAAATTATTTTACATAGATTGTGAAGAGGAGGAATAAAATGAATAAGAAACTTCAAAAGAAGAGGATATACACTAGGAGACAATAGTAGAATAAGAAGAAATGAGTTTGACCATATCATGTAATGCATTGGGAAGAATTACCACTCCTTAAACTCTCAAGATAGAAGGACATATCAAGAAGAAAAAGGTAATAGTGTTGATTGATTTAGGTAGTACCCATAATTTTATTCATTGTAAGGTAGCCAAGGAATTGAATTGTTTCCTATACCTAGCACCAGAATGTCAAGTGATGGTTGCAAATGGAGGAACTATAAATTTCTCTGGAAAATGCCAGAATCTGAAGCTAACCATGGGGGAATATGTATTGAATAGTCCAATTCTTTCCATTCCAATGGTAGGTGTTGATGTTGTACTAGGAGTACAATGGTTACAATCTTTGGGTACTGTAGCATTTCTTTTTCAAGAACTTTCTGTGAAATTTTTTTCGGAAAGAGAGGAAGTTGAATTATGGGGTATCGCAGGGAAGCTGAGAAATATAATAAGCTCTAATTTCATGAAAAATCTTATGGAGAAATAAAAATGAGGCGTAATTACAGAATTATTCTCACTATAATTTCCAACATCAAAATCATCTATCTCTCCATATCTCCAAAAATTCTTGGACAATCATTCCAAGGTGTTTGAAACTCCCAAATGACTTCCACCTATTTGTGATCATGATCATGCTATTCATTTTATTGCAGGAAGTGTTCCTCCAAACATTAGGCCTTATAGATATCCTTATGTCCAAAAGAGAAAAATTGAACGTATGATTGCAGAAATGTTAGAGGTTGGTATAATTAAACTTCGTCAAAGTTATTTATTTTCTCCAGTATTATTGGTGCAAAATAATGATGGATCATGGCTCATGTGCATGCATTATAGGGAGCTCAATAAGCTCACTATTAAAGATAAATTTACCATTATTGTGATTGATTAATTATTGGATGAATTACATGGAGAAATTTATTTTACCAAGTTTCAACTTCATTCAGGATATCATAAAATTAGAATGAAGACTGAAGATATTCCAAAAAAAACATTTCGAACTCATGAGGGTCATTATGAACTTTTGGTCATGCCTTTCGGCCTTAACAATGCAACTTCTACATTTCAAGGGTTGATGAATTCCATTTTTAGACCCTTCCGTAGAAACTTTGTGCTAGTACATTTTTATGATATAATAATCTACAATAGTTCTTGGAAGGATCATGTTCAACATGTTGACAGGACACTCAAACTATTGGAGAAAAAACAATTATATGAAAAAATATCCAAATGTTTCTTTGGAGTACAAGAGGTGGAATATCTGGGCCATATTGTATCTCACGAGGGTGTTAAGCTAGACCCTAACAAAGTTAAAGCCATTAAGGAATGGAAATTCCCCACAACCATAAGGTAGTCTCGAGTATTTCTCAGCTTAATAGAGTATTATTGAAAGTTTGTTAAGATTTATGGGAGTATAACTGCACCTCTAACAACATTATTGAATAAATATGCATTTTCATGGACTCCTGAAGCAACTAAGGCCTTTGAACATGTAAAAGAGGAAATGTGCCTAGCACCGGTCTTAGCTATGCAAAACTTCACAAAAACCTTTATTGTGGAATTGGTGTTGTTTTAATGCAAATAGGAAGACCCATTTCTTTTGAAAGTCATCGAATCAAAGGAAAGTATTTACAGAAAGTTATTGATGAGAAGGAAAAGTTAGCAATAATAAATGCACTAATTAAATTGCGACATTACCTAATGGGAATACACTTGAAGGTAAGAAATGATCATGATAGAGTTAAACACTTTTTGGAACAAATATTATCTTCAGAAGAGTAGAAGAAATGGGTCAAAAATATGTTGGGGTGTGACTTTGAAATCATCTACAAAAAAGTGAAGCTAAATGTTGTTGGAGATGGACTCTCAAGAAATAATGAAGAGGTGGAAGCATTGCATTGTGCCATTTCTATTATCCAAACAGATTGGATAACTAAAGCAAGGGATCAATGGAAGAAGGATGAAGAAGTATGGACACTCATTCAAAAGTTGCAGCAAGATCCTAGTACATTTGATACATTTAGTTAGAAAAATGATTTATTATGGTACAAATATCGCTTATATATTTGTAAGAATTCACAACTAAATAAGACTATTTTGGAATTGAGCACTTCTCCTTTAAGAGGACACTCAGGAATTTTTAAAAATTACCACAAGGTGAAGAAATATTTTTTTTGGATGGCCTTAAATCTGATATTCAAAAGTTTTTGGTGGAATGGTTGGTTTTCCAACAAAATAAAATTGAGACAATTAAGACCCCTGCTATACTACAACCTTTATCCATTCCAAGTCAAAGTTGGGAGGATATTTCAATGGATTTTATCACAGGTTTACCTAAGTTAGAATGAAAAAGTGTCATCATGGTGGTAGTTGATATAATTACAAAGTATGCACACTTTTGTGCATTATATCTTCCATTTAAAGAAAGTACAATTGCTACTGCATTTATGGAAACAATTCAAAAGCTACATTGAAACCAAATGATTATTGTAAGCGACAAAGATCCCATTTTTACTGGAAATATTTGGATGAAATTATTTTCTTGTTTGGGTACTCAACTAGCTCATATATCATATTATCATCCTCAATCCAATGGTAAAACTGACATAGTGAATAAATGTTAGAAAGGATATCTTTGCTGTTTTGTATATGATAAACAAAAACAATGGGTCAAGTCGTTACCTCTCGCTGAATGGTGGTATAATGCATCCTTCCATACTGCAACAAAAATGACCACATTTATGACACTTTATGGATATCATCCACCATCCATCACATCATATTTAAGGGAAAATTCTAAGGTTCAAGCAGTCAAATATCACATTGAGCATTAACAAGAGGTTCTACAACTCTTAAAGGATAACCTAAATCTCAAACAAAATTGAATGAAACAAAACGTAGATCAACATCGCGGCAAGAGAAGTTTTGATGTAGGAGACTGGATATTTTTACCGCTACAACCATACAAACAAATGTCCCTCAAGCAAGATAAGAAGGATAAGAAATTATTTCCAAAGTACTATGGTCCTTAGAAGGTGTTCCAAAATATTTGTACTATGGCATACAAACTGGAGCTTCCTGCTTCTTCACGAGTGCATCAAGTTTTCCATGTTTCATGCTTAAATAAGGTTATAGGTGAAAAAATTTCAGTTCAAACAATATTTCCAGAACTTGATGAGGAAGGATAAATCATATTGGAACCTAAAGTAGTCATGCAAAGAAGAACATGACAGCTACAAAATCAATCAATTTCACAGTATCTCGTCAAGTGGAAGAACTTACCCACTCAGGATTCTACATGGGAGGATGAGAATTTTATATAGAAGCACCCAGAGCTACTCAAGCATTGAGGAAATTTTTTTTTTTAAGGAGAGGGGCATGTTAGGCCCCTATATTACTAGTGCAGTTCCTTATTGTTGTTAGTGTAGCCCCCTTACTGTTATTGTTATACCCCTGTAACCCCAATTTTGTTATTACTGTGGCCTTACATTATTATTGTTAGGTTGACTAGGATTAAATTGTGACCCCATGGACTCCTATATATAGAAGGAAGTTTTGTCATTTGTATTAACCAAGAATTGTTATATAAGAAGATGCAATGCATACTTTTGAGGTTAAGCACTACAAACATGTGGTTGTAACCAATCAGCATCACACATGGGGAACAATTCAGGGAATTCCATCTCTAATAACCGTTATATATTATATTCATTGATTAGAGAGGATTCAATATTGGTCCATTCGATTTCTAAAACATGTGAAGAATCAAAATTATCAATAAATGCTCGAATTTCTTTCACTTCTCTCTCCTCATTTGGTATGTAAGTAGAAAAAGAAGAAGGATGAGAGGGAACATGATCATTAAGAAGCCCTTAATTATTATTTGCATTGATCTCATGTTATTAAATATCATAATCAACAAATTTAATCCTGGAGGAGACATCTGTTCATCTTTCGAGTAGAGAATTCACGGAATCATAGTCAATTACAACACCTTGATAATATTGATCAGGTTGGATTTTTAAAAGTAATCTATTCATCATTGAATATATTTTGAAATAAAATTCATAATATTTATACTGAGTGGCATTTCTCCTCACAATTAGAATGTTAATACCATCAACATATGAGGGAAGACATTGTACACTTGTAGAAATATATTGAGGAAAGCTAATTGTGTGGCCACTATACTTATATTTCCCACCTTGAGCATGTATCACTTGTAAAATAGTGTTCACATGTGCTATAAGAATTTGTCGAACTTGAGTAATAACTCTTAAAATATGAGGTTGCTCACTAGGATTCATGTTATTATATTGATAAAAATGATGGGAACCTCTTTCATTCCTACATCATCTGCAAATAGGTCCTTCATAATATTTGAAAACATGGATTTGAGGATATTATTATTGCAAAATGTGGCACATCTAGACAACTGAAAAGCTATGTATCCTTTCTTGAAACATTTTATACACTGAAATAATTGTTTTCATCAAAATGAATATCATTTCTATCAATTAGACCATTTCAAGAACCATTTGGAACAGTAAAATTTGTTCTAAAAGTACCTCATCTTCAGCAACATGAGATGCCCTTCTAAAATTTGAAACATGTGGAATGGATCTATGACAGGGCCTTTCCAAATTTATGGTCTACATTTCTAGAACATGAGAGGATGAAATGGTGTATTTATCATAAAACCTTATAAAATTCAATGCCCTACTAATTATAAATCAAAATATAAAAAATAATGAAATCCATTCAACATTTACATGTTTGGCATTACGGATGAATGTTATTATATGGTTCATCTTCACTTATAACATAAGTGGATGGAACATTCAGGGAGTTAATTTATGTGCCTCTATTCAAATGACTCGTTTCCTATTCAAGAAAAATAGAATACATGATAAAATTAAATGTCCAACCAAATAAAGATTTAAAAATGAAAAAACAAACCAAATACATTGAAATTTTACCTTAGTTTGAAAAATTTATGTTTTTTATTCTGTTTCTCAACTGGATCTAATGAAATCATTTTTTTTCTATAAAAGCTTAAAACATACAATTTCCAACTTAGAAAAAAAATCAAATGAGAACAAAATCAACTGCATTGAATGTTTACATTTGTTTGGTGATGTGGATGAACGCTATGATATGGTTCCTCTTCACTTATAACAATAGTAGATGGAACATATACTAAGCTAATTTTTATGCCTCTATTAAAATGAGGTATCTCCTCTTCGAAGAAAATAAAAGACATAATAAAATTAAATTTCCAACAAAGTTAAAATTAAAAATATAAAAAAAAATCAAATACATTGTACATTAACATTATTTTGGAAATTTGATTGTCTAGGAGAATGCACACAAAAGGTTTTCACTTGCTTCATCTTCACTTCTGGGATTAGTATATGGAACACATGGGGAGTGTATTTCTACACCTATATTAAAATGTGTTCTATCTTGTTTTAGGAGAATAAAATACCTTAAAATAAAAGGAAATAATATTGTAAATAGATGAATATAATAAAACAACTAGTATTGAAGCTAAAATCCATTGTTACATCTAGAATGTTGTCTAGGATGACTAATTCTCTTGGCCGGAAAACATTACTTTGATAAGGCGGATTGGAAGATCCAATGTTCCGAGTGCCTGTCTCCAAATTATCAAACAAATGGACAAGTAATCTATCATTCAAATCATCAAATAAAATAACATCACTTCCTCCACCATGGAAGTTTTTCAACCTTTCTCCTTGCTCAAAATTTTCATTTGCAGATACAAAATGGTTACAGTGAAAATTTTTATCGACATTGTCGACATGATCATATTCCCGATTGCAATATGTTTACCCAATATTGTGAACATTGTTGAGAGAGCAACAACCATGAAAATTATGTTGATGAGGAAAAAATTTAGAGAATGATGTATCAATAGTAAATGGTATTTCCATTATATCATCCATACTACTATACTTATGAGAAATTGAAAAAAAAAATGAAGAGTGATTTTACTGGTTTTTCTATAATATGTAGCTCTCCTACGTTGATCAGAAACTAATTTGGGGGAAAAAGTTTACTAAAACTTAAAGTTCCCAAAATCACTCGAAGTCTAAATGAATGGATAGGTATCGTCTTCCTGATTCTGACGCACTTCATTTCGCTCAAAACAAAGTTTCTATGAGAATGTTAGAGAGATCCATTCAATTGTACAAATAGGAAAATTTTGTGACATGGATGCTAACTAGGCATCCGTAGTGCCCAGTTAGAAAAAAGGGTATTCCAATGAATATTCCCATATTATTCCCCCCTAGGTGGAATAATCAGATGTTTCCAATTGGAATTTCCATATTGGTTGAAATTATGATTCGTTGTCACAATGTGATTGGATGTGGGAAGACCAATTAGGTGCTGATGGCTAGCCCAGAGGCCACCACATGCCCCTCCAATGGTAAAGTAGTAGTATATGTTTGGTGGAAAATTTTATATGGTGGATGGGCGGAGGTTTGGCTCAATGTTGTGACCTCCCCACACAAACACAAATACCAACTGCCTCTCTTGTTCGATGGGTCTTAACATATATGGGATTTAGCATTTATTTGAAGTTTCAAATGGTCAACAGAGGGTGTAAAGTAGGGGCAAGCACGAAGTCCATAGAAATATGGGATATAACCTATGGAAAAGGGAAAACATTAATGAGGGTATATTAAAACTTTAAATGCGGGTTAGTTTAACCCTTAAACCAGGTTTAAGTGTTAATCACATTTCTCAATGCGGATTATGATGATCACGCTTAACATGCCTAATATTTAGTTAAACTGCACTTATATTTAAACTAATTCAATTTTAATATGGTTGTTAAGTTAGTGGATTCTTCCAATTTCAACGGGGCATCCAGTTTTGTCGTGCTTAATTAGAGTTGCTCCAATTTTGGAGGAGCTTTTCTAGGAGAAACTAGAGAAGCCATAACTTTGACATTATTCGACCAAATCATGTTCAAGAAGAGTCTATCCTAGATATTTTGGATGCTTTGAGCATGATGGTGCAAGTTTCGGAGGCATAGGAACACTTATGTAAGTGATTTTCCCACTTTGAAGATTAAATATGCCAAGGGCCACTAGGAGAGGAGGTAATGTCTATTTCACTTAAAAATCATTTGTAGAGCTAGAAGGGGCTAATTAGGTGTTTTTGGGTCTTCTGAATCCAATGGAGCAGGTTGTACAACCATTGAAGTAATTTAGGTGCATGCATTTAGATAATTGACGATTAATCGAAAGAGGGCCAAGCCATTGAAGTAGGTCCAAGGAGACGTATCCCAGGAGGGGTGAAATCCTTTATCAGCGCTATGTAATGTGTTTTTTGTGCATTATTTATCTACAATTTACTTGATGTATATGTATTTTTAAAACTAAATTACCTCATGAATTTCTCATAAAATACACATAAATTTGACACATAAACCCTCTCATAAAATTTGGCTATATGATACGATACTTACGAACAATTTTATTTTATACTAATGAGGAAGCCAAAACAAAAATTCTATTTTTTCCATTTTTAAATCAAGTTGGTATCAGAGCACAATTTAGTTCATTTCAGCCCAAGTTTATCGAAGGGTTTTCCAAGGTTAGCTAGAAAACTAGCTATTGGTTTTGTATTTGTGTAAGAAAATTTTAATTGTGTGCAAGCTTATGTGTGTAAGATGAAGATAGGAGAAGGTAAATATTGAGGACCTAGCTCTCAAATCAAAAAAATAAGCTTTTAATGAATTACAAGTGTGATGGAAGCTTCATTAAGCATTATTTATAAGACATCTTTCTCAGAAAGACTCTTTGATGAAGAAATGTTGGAGAAGCTCTTCATCATGAGAGATACGGTGCAAGAGATGTTTTAAGATAGAAAGGAGAGCACTAGAATTCAAGAGAATTTTATGGCCATGAAGGAAGAGAAGGAAAGATTCTTGAAAAGATGCATGAGGTGGAGACTTAGCTCCATATTTCAAATGTAACCCTAGCGAAGTATGTGCATGAAAATGAGGTATGAAATTCAATTTTATCTTCAATTTCCTCTAAAGATAAACTTTTTTGTTTTTTTGAAAGACACACTAGAGGAATATGGTAAAAATTATGATTAATATGGGCTATTAAGGTTAAGGATTTGTGAAACATGCACAAGGCATAGTTGCGCCAATTGTTGTTGAAGAAAGGCCTAGGTATTTGGATCTTGGTTATGAACAACATGATGGATAATGCTCCGAATCCAAGGAGGCACATGTAGTTTTTCCAAGAAATACTTTCATTACATTTTCATTACCTCAAGCTTGTGAAGTTTATGGTCATGAGGAATGCAAAAATTTTATGCCTACTTTGCAAGAATATTCATAAACATGCAGTTAAGGGAAATGGAAAACAAGAGGATGTTGAAAGCTCTAATGGAATTTAAGCCATTGTTGGTATTCTGAATAGAGTTAATACCTCATCAAATTCACATCCTTCAGAAGGTGACAAAGGTGAATGTGCAAGGTATAAATCTGTCTTTAATCAAGTTGCTTCTAATTATGATAAACATGGAAAATCCTTACATAATATTTGGAGAGAATTTTCATGTTCCTTTTTTGGTTTGAATAACCATAGTATTTCTAGGTGTTGGAAGAAGTTTTCCATACATAGGAAAATTTCAAAACGAAGGAGATAGAAAGCCAAAGGTCCAATGGAAAATGAAAACCATGTTAAAAAGAAGATGCAATTATTTTTCACTCATTGCCACAAGCAAGGTCACCTTGTAGACAAGTGTTGGACTTTGTATCCAACAAGTCATCCACATCATTTGAAGAAGGTGGAGAGAGATTTGGAAATGAATGGAAAGGAGGATTCCATAATTGATGTGGATCAGGATGATCCACATGATGAAGTGCAGCTGAAAGAAATTCCATTGAAGTGGTTTGGAAAAATATGGCTACATTTCTCAACAAATTAAGTCCTTGCATTTATTTTGATGATTGATTCATTTCTTTGCTAATTGAATGCATTTATTTTTTCTTTAAAGTATGTCATTTATTGCATGAATCAAGATTTTGGAAAAGTAGAGGTATGTTGAATCACTTAGATGCAACAAATATGACAATTTTTAGTTGCAATTTGTATGTAAATGCATTACTTTTTCTCTAGAATGAAAGTTGCATGTTTACACAAGGAAGGTGTTTGAAAGTGGAGTATATTGACTAACTTTGTTGCAACGAATTTGGTCATTTCAGCTCTTTAAGTACTTGTACATACCAATGGGATTCTTGTACTTTTTATTTTACTTACGAGAGAGTTGAGCATTGTATACATGAATGACAATTTTTGTGTGTGAATAGTGGAATTTTTTATAGTTTCAGTGTGCTCGAACATGCATGAGTGATTGACTTGTGTTATTCAATTTCTTTCTTTAACATGTATGCCTGTCAACTTGAGAATGTTGATCATTCTCACATGTATGAGTGTCAAATTGTGATGGTTGATTGATTGTTACGTGTATGATTTATCAACTTGGTAGAGTTCATTTTGTCTCTGAGGATTAAAGCGAGATGTTGACAAATTATTTCATGAGATGTGAAATTTTTGTTGTTTTGGAAAAGTAATCGTCAATTTATTGTACATGCTTTTGTTTGACTTGAGAGTCAATGGTTTGAAGAGCCATGTTTTGTCAACTTGTATTTGGTCGATGGGTTTTTACACCAAGATCTAAGAATGCATGTCAATGTTCACAGGATGTGACATTTGTTTCTTTGAACGATCAAAATGAAGAGGTTGTCAAGTTTTGTTTCTTGTATGATGTATTTTTCAAGTTAATTGTTTTTCTTGTGACAAGATCTCTTAGGATTTTGGAAGGTCCACCCTTGAGAAAGAGGCTCATGATTTGTCTTCATTCTCAAATATTGGTGTGAGAAACATGTCAATAATAGATGATGATGGAATCAGGAAACAAAAAGTGGAAAAGATGCAGAAAGAGTTTGCAGCCAAAATAGCAGCCATTCTACACCATTTGATGTGTTGACATGAAGAAGCGAAAGACATGCAACTGCATTATTCCATATTTGGAATTTGGAATCGTGGAGGTAAAAATAATGGTGACTTATTTTCTTGTGGTTACTGATATTGGAACTCATTGTGGTAGTTCACTAAGATGGGATTAACTTGGAAAACTGGTTTCCAAGGATAAACTTGCATCAAATGCATGCTTGTGCAAATGAGGAACGTGATTCTCAGTGGGAAGGCCACTAGTCAGCTTTCCAAGCATAGAGGAATCACTTTGATATAGCAAGGTGTTTAATAAGTCAGCAAGCAGCCAACAAACGTTGGATTGGGTCAGCAGCGAAAGGAGAACATTGGCTGAAGTGCTAAGTCATTTTCAAAGAAAGGAATTTTAGTGAACGAGAGTGGTTTTCATAGAGATTTTTCAAAGTAGAATCAAGTTGACATAACTTGGAGAAGAGAAGAGTATTAAACTCTCATTAGATAACCAGCTTGTGTGGGACCAAAAACCTTTCAGTCAGAAGTAGTGATCATAAACTGAATTGGGGGAAAAAATTGCTAGAAATTCAAGGTGCTCAAAATCACTCGAAATTTAAACGACCGGATAGGTCACGTCTTCCTGATCCCATTGCACTTATTTTTTCTCAAAACACAGTTCGTATGGGAAAGTTAGAGTGATGTTTTCAATTGAAAAAACATGCAAATTTTGGTGACAAGGATGTAGACTAGGCATCTGTACAACCCAGTCAGAAAAAATAATATTATAAGGAATATTCCTTGGAATATTCTCAAAATATTCCCCCTAGGTGGACCAATGAGATACTGCCAAGTGGCATTTCTAGATTGGTTTAAATTATGGTTCATTGTCGCAATGTGATTGGATGTGGGAAGACCAATTAGGTTCTAACATGTGGCTAGCTCAGAGACCCCCACCTGCCCCTCCAAAGATAGAATGGAAATACATGTTTGGTGGAGAAATTTTATATGGTTAACAGGTAGAATTTGGGCTCGACCCCGCGACCTCCCCTACACAAACACAAAGACCTACCACCTCTCCTTAGCCATGGGTCTTAGCCTCTATGGGATTGAATATTTATTTGATGTTTGAAATGGTTAAAGGTGGGAGTAAAGAGGGGCCTAGACCTGAGTCCACAGAACCAGGACATATAACCGATGGCAGAGGACCAATGTTAATGAGTGGAGATTAGAACTTTAAATGTTTGTTAATATAACCCTTAAAATATGTTTAAGAACTAATCACATTTCTTAATGTGGATTAAGATAACCACGCGTAACGTGCATAATATTCAGTTAAACTGCACCTATCTTTAAACTAATATGAGTTTAATATGGCGGTTAAGTTGGTAGAGGCCGCCAATTTTGGTGGCACTTCCAATTTTGTCGGGGTTAGCTAGAGTTGCTCCAGTTTTGGAGGATATTTTCTAGGAGAAACTATAGAGGCCATATATTTTGAATTATTTGACCAAATTAGGCTCATAAAGAGTCTATCCTAGATTATTTTGATTCCTTGAGCATGATGTTGTAGGTTGCAGAGGATAGGACAAATTCTATAAGTGATTGTTTCACTTTTAAGATTAAATATTCATAGTGCCACCATGAGAGGAGGTCATGTTTGCTTCACTTAAAAACTATTTGCAAAGCCAAAAGAGGCTACTTAGGGTTTTTTGGGTCTTTGAATCCAATGGAGAAAGTTGTAGAGCCATCGGAGCACTGTAGGTGCATGTAATCATATAATTGACCATTAATCCAAAGAGGGCCAAGAAATTGAAGTAGGTCCAAGGAGACGTAGCCCAGCAGGGGTGAACTCCTTTATCATCTCCATGCAATGTGTTTGTTTTGTATTATTTCTATGCAATTTAATTGTTGTATATGTGTTTTTAAAACTAAATAACCGCATGAATTTCTCATTAAAGACACATAAGCCCTTTCATAAAACTGGCTATTTGAGATGATACTTAAGCACACTATTCTTTTATATTGATGAGGAAGCTAGCACAAAAAACTACTTTCTCAATATTCAGATCATACACTCATTTATTTCTTCCTTATTTTTTTGATACCATTAATGACGAATTTTGGTAGACCTGTCACGAGAACCTCATGGCATATTTCATTTTCTTGTACACTTACTTGTGCCTTCATATGAAATGACTATAACGAATAATAAAATATTTATAGTACAACCATAACCATGGAATGATAACATATTTAACATAGAAACAAACATAGAAGCATGAAAATGGCACACACAATTTTTTTTCTTTTACCGCCATATAAAAACATTGAAAGTGTATATGGTATTTTGGAAACCATCAAATATTGTCAAAATATATAAGCATTTTTTTCAAACCTTATAAACATAATTCAAAAATATTTTGATGTGTCATAACTAATTTAGAAAATAAAAGAAAAATGGATGAATTTATTTATAGCATATTAAAATCATATAGTGAAACCAATAGTATTGGAACACGATACTATAACAATTATATGAATTCGAAGTATATTTGAATATTTGGAACTATATATTATTAAGATACAAATGTAATTATTAAATTGTGCACAAAAATATAACATGTTTGAGAAACATTTAGAACCAAGTAATAGAAATAACAGGTATAACATAATTCACAATAATTATAATTATACATGAAAATAAAAATGAAAAGCATCCAAACACTTTTACATGTAATTAGGAAAACTAAGAGTATATAATATGTAATAATTTTTACCAGATTGCAATGGGATTAAATATCGAAAATCTTATATATACGCATATTCCTGAAATTCTGGCAGGATCCATTTATATAGATATATATATATATATATATATATATATATATATATAGAGAGAGAGAGAGAGAGAGAGAGAGAGAGAGAGAGAGAGAGAGAGAGTCGTAATTTTAAAATACTCACATATAGAGCCAGAATATGTAAAGTCTATAAAGCGAAAATATTTACAAATGAAAATATTTTTCAAAAATTGTAATAGAACTAATAGCCTAAGAATCTATATCCATATCTATATGTCGAATATCATCAGGAGAATCCACATGGGGAACAACCGCACAAACATTTCCCGACTCAATTAGATCATTGCAATCCTACACCGTTGGACACCAAAACCCAAACATCATCATGTCATATAATAGGAAATAAACTTCACTATAGTTTCACATAAGAAAATTTTCATAGGTTGTTTGAAATGGAAGACAATTAGGATATTTTGTATTTATATTTCTATAAATTTCTTCCAAAAACTTCCATTTGAACCCCCACTCATCTTCAAAGTAGTCGATTCTTCGTTGAACACACAATTGACCGAATTGGAAATTCCCTACTTCTTCAATTGGTTATACAGATGTGGAGCCATAATTGATAATGCATACCAACTTATTTCTATATATTGCTAGCAACAGACACCATATGTTAGTGATTGGAACAAATGAAAAACCCCATTCATTTTTTTGATATCGAACCAATAGATTGTATACCCATAATGAGGATAATCTTCATACTCCTTGTCTAGATATAGCCAAAACAATTTACCTTTATAAAAGCATTTCATTCTTAGCGGGTTAACTGCCACCAAATTAAATTTTAGCTCCTCTACCCTCTCTCACTTCCTCTCTCTTCCTTACTCTCTCTCTCTTTCTCTCTCTCTCTCTCTCTCTCTCTCTCTCTCTTCACCATCCATCTCTGTTACAATATCCCTCCCTCTATCCTTTTCTCTCCTTCTCTCCCCCCTTCTCTCCATCTCTCATTCTTTGTCTATTTATCTCACCCCCAAACATATGCACTCTCTCTCCATGTCTCCCTTGTCGCACCTTCTTTCTCTCCACTTCTCACTCTGTATGTTTTCTTCTTCCCTCCCTCTCTCCCCCTCCAACTCCATCTCTATGTCCATCCCTCTCTCGTCTTCCACCCTCCCTCTCTCCTACCCTCTCTCAAGACCTATTAATATCATATGTTTATTAATATTAATAAAAATACAACATGGTTTTCTTATATATCTTTTCCCTAGTACAATAATTTTATTAATTATATCAATTATATTAATATTAACATTATCAGTATTAATAAACCATTAACCAATATTAATAAAATTAATATTATTAGGGTTTCATTCACATTAATAGAGATATTTATGTTTAATATTAATAATATTAATATTAATATTAATATTAATAATTTCTATGTTAATTTTAAACGTTCACATTTATTAATGCTTATTAATATTAATAAAAAATATAAATATTAAACTTAATGATAAACATAAATATTAAACTTTCTATTTTGTTGACACCAACTCTATAAAATCTTAAAATCTCTTAAATTTATGAAATCTAAAATATCAAACATGGTTGTTTTATATATTTTTTCTGCTAATAAAGTAATTATATGAATATTAACATTACTAATATTAACAATATCAATAAAAATTAATTAATTTTTTTCATTTTAAGATTATTTTAAAAGAAATAACAATAAATAATATTAAAAAAAGAAAAATAATCATTTAAAAATAACTAAATCATATTAATGAAATATTAAATAAATCAATAAGAAAAATTAAATGTATTGATCTATAATTTAATAAAATTGTGACATGAATAATTATGATAAAAAATGTAAAAATATAAATTAATCTACAAAATTATAAGATATAAATGAAAAGTATATTCGAATGATATAAAAGTATAATTAAAATAGTCAAAAGTCACACACATTTCACTTCGCTCATGATAAGCTTTGTAAAGGTGGATTTTACAAAGTTATAGCCTCTCTCCCAAGCCCACATCGGAAGGTCACTAAAGAGAAACGAATGGAAATGTTTCATGATGAATGAACTATGACAATTGTGGTAAAAATGATACATAGTGTATAAAAACCCAATTTCGTACCATTTTGTCTTTTTAACACAAATTACTGAGAGAGTAGACGGGGAACGCTTCTGCACATAAATTAGTGTGGCAGAAGCAAGAGTATTTTTATATTTCAGTAGAAATTAGGATTTTCCATATTGTGATTTTTTATTTATAATTTTTTTCCATGGTATTATAGAATATTTGATCATGTAATATATGTTTTTTTTCAAAACTATGTGAAGTTGTATTCACATTATAATTCATATTTGAATATATGAGTAATTTAATATTATGTTTATAAATTATAAAATTTATTTTGATAAAAAAATAAAATTTTCAATTAGAAATTTGTTGTTTATATAATTTTATATTTTAATGATTATAACTGTATTCTATTGTTTTCCAAAATTAATTTTACAAATTAAAAAATATTGCATTTTCAATATTACATTTTGAATAGACGAAAATATAAATTATAAATAAAAACTAAAAAAAAATATAAAATTATAAAAAAAAATTAATAAACAATTTTGTACATTTTTAAATTAAAAAAAATATATAATTGTATTCCCTAAAGCCATAGTTTTTGTACCCAACCCAGATGTGACGGTCACTTAAGAGAAGTCGGTGGAAACCCCGCAGGAATGAACTAGAAAGGTATTCAACACTATAATACAAATAAATGAGGAGAGTGGATCTGGAGATAAATGGAATGGAGAAGCAACAAAATTTTTATACTTGACAATGAAGAAATATTAAAATTATATTTTTCTATATTGTGTTTGTTTAAAAACATCAAAATTTTGAATTTTGAATGCACATGATTAATTTTGCATTGGATGTGTAGGTATAAAGACTGACGTACTTGCATTAGGTCAACAATATTTCAGATCATGGATTATGAGTTGGATTTCTTAGAGGAGAGGTTACTAAACATAAACATAAAAAGATAAAATTATGTGCAATTACCTTAGTCATTTTGGATGAATTTTTATGTATATGGGAGCTTTAACATTATTATCAAGCAAGATTTTGTACTAATATTTAAGGAAAGTTTTAAGGGCTAATTTTATATGCTTTTTCAAAAAAAAAAAATCATTAATCTGTATTTTTTCTAAAAAATATTATCCCAAATTTGATAGTATAAAATTATTTTTCTTAAAAATCACGAAGATTTTATATTAGAGACTATATAAAATTATTAGAATTTTGAATATTTTTACAAAAACATTGCCAAACATTTTACAAATTTCATATTATGTTCTAGTGATATTTGCCAAGGTTTCTAAACTTTAAAATAAATTTCCATTATTAAACTTTTCCATGCTAATATTGTGGTGAGTACTAATTTTCTATGTATATTTACACATTTTTGTATTACTATATTCTCTGTGTAAATGGTTAAAGTGTATGTATATATAAAAAAACTGGACGCACATTAGACAGAGCAATAAATGGGAAATCCAAACACTACATCGTTTTATTTACACTGGTTCACAATGGTTTTCTTTGTCTCGCACCATTCCTATTTTTTTCAAAAAAAATGTTTAATGGTTGAAATTTCTACACACCTTTTTGCACCCAAAAAAAATTAGCAACGAAACCTCTCTATCAAGTCAAACCCACACATTATAATATTTATCTTAGGGTTTTTTTTACCTTGGGTTTATAAAACTAATCCCCTTCATTTAATATTATTTGCTTGGGTTTATAATCACTTGGGATTTTAGTACTAACCTCTTGAGTTTATTATTCCATTGGGTTTATAATACCAAAATCTTGTCTTTATTAATCTAAAGGTTCATATAATTAGGGTATAATATTATTTATAGTGTTTATAATATTAATCCTTGAGTTTAATATGAATCTGCAGGGTTTATAATCATGGTCAACAATGGTGAACCATCATCTAATGTCACATTGTGTAAATATTATCTCAATATAGAAATCAACCATTTTCATCCATCATAACCCATTATCAACAATGGTAAACAATTGTCAACAATATTTTTCCATTGTCAACTGTCATAAACCATGGTGAATCATGGTCAACCATGGTCCAATGTCACAATATACCAAGATTGTCTCAATATGAAAATCAACCATACTGAACCATGTTCCAACATGGCATTGTCACAAAGATTAGCTTAATATGAAAATCAACCATGGTAAACCACAATTAGCCATCTTTATTTTAGGGTTTATAGTATTTATCTTAGGGTTTATATATGTTGGATTTATAATATTAATTCCTTGGGGTTATAATGTTTATAGCATTAATGCTAGTGGGTTTTTATAGTATCAATCCTAATTTTTTATATTAATCCCTTGGTTTTGATAATACCTTGGGTTTCTTAATTCATTCTATTGATTATATTCATCTTGGGTTTGTTATATTAACTATCCCTTGTGTTTATTAATCTTAATGAGCTATAATATTAATCCCTTGGGTTGATTAATCATTTTAGTTTATAATATTAATAATCCTTTCCGTTCAAAAAATTAATCAAAAAGGTTTATAATATTAATACTTTCGATTTATTATATTATAATTCTTTCTGTTTATTAATCCCTTCAGCTTATAATATTAATTCCAAGGGTTTGTAATATTAATAATCTCTTTTGTTTAGAATATTAATCCCCAAAGTTTATAATATTAATAATTGTTGGATTTATAATCTTAATTCTTTGAGTTTATAATATTAATCCCTTCATTCGCCGGATCTGGCTGTTTAATGCACCGGACGGGAGGTGCCACCTCGTGCACTTCCCCATGGAGATAGCCAGGGAAACCCACATGGCTCCCGGCATTTGCATTAACTCGGCTCTTAATGCTATCACTCGCGCGACGGTCATTAAACTTGGTCTGCTCAATCTGGAGGAGATTATGGCAGTGCTGCAAGATATGGAGGTTCAGTCGCATGACTCAGACGATGCCACTGGTTTGGTGAGCTCGCCCACCCCGCTGCTCTGTATTTGCACTCCTAGCTCGCTCGAGGCCAGCGTGAAGACTTCTACAGGGAGGCGCTGCTCTTTGCAGGCCTGTATTGAACCGGTCCCAGGTATTCAGTTCACACAGAGTCCGCATTGTCTATATAATTTTCTGTCCAGGGTTGGCACTGATCTGCGTGGTGAGCCTCTGGGTGATTTCTCCGCTCCTCCTGTCATTTTCCGCTTCGCCCATCCCTCTGTTCATTCCACTTCTCCCCTCGCTCTCACTGTCTCTCCTCTCGTTTCAGCTCACCTCTGTCATTCCCCTTCTGAGATGTCGCGTCTTCGTGAGAGGATGAGGGCTCGACGAGGCCCCAGCCGAGGTCACAGTCTCCCTCCTCCCAGCACTTTATCCACTGATGATACTCCGGACCCTTCTCAGATTCTGCGCAGTGGCAGAGGTCATGGACTTCGACATGCTGGAGATTCGGTTTCAGCTCCCAGGGTTGACGCCTCGCCTCCTCCTTCCCAAGCTCACGATTATGGTGGCAGCTCTTCCCGGGCTGACCCTCCTGCCCCTCTTCGCCCCACCATCAGACAGACCTCGCAGCGTGCGGAACTCAAATTCCATCCCACTGCCTCCAATTCTGTTCTCACGGCCTTCATTACGCTCACTCTGCGGGAGGAAATTCCCAACCACCCTGCTCCTGGTTTAGCCTCTGGGTATCTCTCTCCGAGTTCTGGACCCTTAAACGCAGATGCTGCACCGGTCATCTCCCCTCTTTCTCCACAGGAGCAGTAGAAATACATGGAAGCGCCCTCAGGTGGCATGGACACGAGCGACTCTGGAAAGGAGGATAGAAGAGAGTTTTTCGGTTGCAGAATCATTGAGGAACCACCGTCACCAACTCATGGCTAGCTTCAACACTGTTCTCCAGGTTTTTTGGTTCAGTTTCATAGATAATGCTAGTTTTTGTCGCTGGGCTGACCAGCTGAAACAGTGGTCTCTGAACTGTAGCTTATATTTCTATGTTTATTTAGTTTCTATGCTTTCCAAACCGGTTTCCCTCAAGAGGGCGGTTAAGACTCGATGTTTAATAGGACTGGTTTCCCAATATGGGCAGTCTAGGTACTCTGTGAACAGTTTGACTTTCATACACAGTGCTCAGGCTTTCATAGCTGACACTGTGACTGTTTTGTACTAGTAATCTTATACATAGTAAAATTAGTCATACTTAGAAAAAAAAAATATTAATCCCTTCATTTTATAATACTGAGATTTTAGTTTATATATATGTAAAGCTCTATATAAGTAATATTATTTTATTTTTAATATTAATACTATATCATATTTAATACTAATCCCATAGATTTATAACCGTAATCACTTCAATTTATAATATTAATAATCTCTTGGATTTATTAATGCCTTGAAATTATATTTTTAGTCTCTTGAGTTTATTTATATAACTACTTTTGGTTTATAATCATAATCTCATCGTTTAATTCATTAAACTAGTATTGGGTTTTTATTATATATAGAAGTTTAATATATATATAGATATATATATATAGTATTATCAATATGCTCTCATTATTTATATAAAATATATTGAAAATTATATTAATAAATATATAATAATTATTTACCATAAAAAATATTATTTCAAATATTATTTCATGTTATATGTAAATTATATAAATTATATTATAGTTTGATAAATAACAATTAGAATATGAATCTAATATTATATAACAATATAGTATTATATTAATATGTAATATGCAAATCAATATAATAACCATAAATATATAAATATACAATAATTAGTTATGATTATGTATATAGTTATTAATCATGAGAGAGAAATAGTTAGCTTTTAATAAGATATATATAATAATTATTAATGTAGTAGATATATGTCTATCGTCATATATCAGCCACATTGGTAAATGTGGTTGTGCTAGTTTTCTATGTATATCTATACATTTTTGTATTCGTATATTTTCTCTGTAAATGGTTAAAGGGTATGTATATATAAAAGATCTAGATGTGCATTAGACAAAACAATAAATGGAAAATCCAAGCACTACATCATTTTATTTACAACAGTTCACAATGCTTTTCTCTGTCTCGCACCATTCCTAATTTTTCAGAAAAAAATGTTTAACGGTTCAAAATTCTACACACCCTTTTGTGCCCGAAAGAAATTGGCAGCAAACCCTCTCTATCAAGTCAAACCCACAGAACCTCTATGTCGGTATTGAACCTCTACAAACCTGTTAACCACAATCAATCTATTAAAATTTAATAAATTAAATTAAAATAACTATAAAAACAAACAAATATGCAATCATAAACCAACCCAAACTGTAATGCCAAACTGAAAAAGGGGAACCTCGTCTTTTGAGAAAGTGTTCAAATTTTCTTCACATATCTGTTTATATTGTTTTGTACAAAGCTATTTTTGGGGAGCTTTAAGAACATGCTGTTTCAAATATATATAATATGAAATGAAATATCATTAAATAAAACTTAAAAGGATAGTAACGTAAATATCGACAACCAATGACCTCACACAATAAAAAGTAGTACACATATTAAAAAAATGTTGTTTACATGGCTTCATTATTAATTTTAATTATGGCTTTCTTTTATTATTATTATTTGTTACAAACATCGCTATATTTAACATTCATTAAAATATGGTTTTAATAATTTTCATTACGAAAATGGTTGCCTGTTGCCATACCTTGCATACAAAATGTTTGCATACCAATGTAGCACACATCTATTACATTAATGTAATGCACATGTCTGAACATAACATTTTAACAAAATTAAAATTAAAATTGATCTCTAGTACGTAAAATTTGTTTTCATATATTTATGAATATGAAAAATTTAAAGTGTTAAATCAAATACATCAATTATAAAATAGGAGTAAATGCATCCAATGTTTGTATACATATAAAAACAATATAATTTTATAACCTTATTTATTTTCTATAATCATTTGAACATTTATTATACATCAATTTAATTTATCTTCAGATATAGGAAAAACATTTTTCTAAACCCAAATTATATTTTCAATCACATCTTTCACCTATAATCTTACTATATGGATGAGAGATAATTCCCAGAAGGTTATTTGTTGCATTGCCTTTTAGAATTTATATACTTATCATGAGTATATTTTAAAATTATAATAGTATTAAAATAAAATTGAACATGCTCACCAAGATGACACTTTAGATACAATTGTTTAATTCACCTGTTTCTTTTGATATAACTGATTGTATAACCTTTTTCTCTTTTCATCTGCATATGTTTTTACTACATCCAAAAATAAACTTGTAAAAAGAATACAAATATGAAAATAAATATGTTAAATTATATATAAATCAATAACAATATAATAGCAACTATCTCAATTTATATATAAATCAATAACAATATTTAAAAAAGAAAATGACACTATAACCTAATTAAATACCAAGAAAAAGACTTTAGTAATAATTAAAAAACCATTCTCCAAGATGGTTTGCATGTGGCCATAACTTTCATACAAAAAAAATTTCATAAAAATGTAACACACATCTATTACATTAATGTAACACACACATCACTACACACACCACATTTTAGCACATTTTTTTAATTTTTTTTTATTTTCCATTAATTCTGGTACATGGATTCTCCCTTATCATTATATTTGGTGATAAAGGGTATGAATAATAAATATGTAATCATACTTCAGAAAAATAATAATTTAAACAAGGTATAAACACTTGATTTAGATATGCATAGAAGTTATCACTTGCAATTTTATTCATTGATTCGTGGCAACGATGAGAATATACATATTTCAATTTAGACTATCCATTGAAAATGATTAATTACCAAAATCATTAAAGTAGCCAATTCCAGTAACTGAGACTATCCAATAAAAATTATAAATTAGAAAAATCATTAAATTATATAATTCCAACAAGGGACACCTATATAAATAAATAATAGACACCATCATCATTTTCCATTATTTTCCATTAGAATAACTTTGGTTTCTACTCAAGGGTTACCAAATATTCTAATAACACGTATCCCTGGAAAAATCATTAAAGTAGATAATTCCAAGAGGGGACGCCTAAATAAATAAACAATAGACACCATCATTATTTACCATTATTGTCCATTATAAGAACTTCGGCTTCGTACTCTGGGGCTGCCAAATATTCCAATAATTGTTTTTTAAAATCACCAAGAATTGTATAAAATGAGGCTTTCTCTTTATCGAAGAGCCATTTCATCTACTTAAAATCATCAATATCATAAGGCACTTTGAGTGACCCTCCATAGTTAAGAGGGAAATCCTCCTCAATTTCTACCTTTTCCATTTAATCATGCCTAGTGCAACAAAAAAATTCAAATAATCCTTCAAGAAAACAGATCACAACCTCTCCATTTTAAATGAAAGGAAACATGTGTTAGTTCAAAGTAGCTTCAGAAATTTGAAAACATACTAAGATCTCCGAAGAAGTCAGGGCTTTAATCTATAGTGAAATTAATAATTTGGATATTGTTATAAGCGTTGCAATTGACATCATGGAAATCATAGCATTTATTAAACCTAGACTATAATGATCTCTATGTGAAGCTTCTTCTCATATGGATCGATGGTGAATTTTCCCCTCAAATTTATTTGCACCAATTCAGCTTGGTCCCTTGCCTTCTCGATGGCATCTTTCTCTGATACAAAAATTATGTCACCTTCCATCACAAAATGCGTATACAAATATACTTACTAAGAGAAACTAGTAGTATATTTTATTGAAATGAAAAGTAGAAGTTATAATAACCAATTATTAACTTGGGTTTTTATTATAGAAATCATACTTCTATATAAATGATATCGTTGTTATTTTTATTATACAAATGGATTTCAAACCATATCTATAACTATCTCTGGAATGAAATACGTTTATCATCTTCTCACATCAATCATATACATAAAATACCCAAAAACACATTTAAATCCATTAGCTAAAACCTAAAACTCATCCATAATAAGTGTCAATTAGTGTCTCTAATGTACACCAACTATTATTTCATTTCATTATTATCTTTTTTAATACATGGTAAATCGGTAATTCTTTAGAGTAATCTAGGGGAGACCTAGGATCAATCCTCATAGTCGCCTTATAACACTAGGATATATCCAACAACCTACAACTCAGAAATACCAGTTCTTATGATTCAGAAAGAGCTGAGGCCCCTTGGAAAAGGGGGAGCCTACTCCTTGAGCCAAGATCATAGCAAGCAACATACTCAATGAGATTTGAACTGTGGTCTCTTGGGTTTCACCCAAGGAAACTTTTTGTCAAACCACACATTACTGTATTATTGTGTCATTTCATTATTACAAGTATCATATCTCATATAATAGGTACTGATTCTATATTTTGATCTAGTTCTTTTGAAACCATCCTTCCTCCTTATAGGGGTCTTTCGAAACCATCCTTGTTTGGTTGTGAGAGAGATAACGGCTAAATTGTTGGTAAGTTATTAATTCCACAAATGTCGACTCACTATTTATCAAAATGAGTAATATGAAATGAAATTCTTGTAATTATGAACTCAAATAATGCATCTGGGAATACCAAGTCTTTTATGTGTGTGTTATCGCTACAGTTTTAAAAAACACATTATTTTATTTGTAGTCACGCTCAAAGAAATACACTCATAGGTTCATCATCCTATTTCAATTACACTTTAGAAGTTTGAACCTAAACTTATAAATAATAAAGATATGCCTATAGGATTAGACAAACTATAATTAAAATCAATGTCTTTCCTTATCAGTTTAAGAACCCAATAGTTACTATAACTATATAATGTTTCTAAATCTATATGTCTCATCTAAATGCATCACCATTCAATTCCTACAACCTCTTTCTATGAAATTAATTATTTGGATCTGTACTCAGGTCTGTTACTTTTCTGTTAATTCACTTCTACAATCTTTAAAAAAAGTTGTGTGCACAATTTGTTGTTCCAACCATAAACTGGGAATGATATTTACATTGCAAATTCACCATACATTACTGATGCATAGTTCATAAACAATCAAAAAATTTGTAAAATTTATCTTTGAAAATGGAATTTTATTCCTCAACAAATCAAATCTCTTTTTGTCACTTAGAATTTGTGTAATTTGTAAAATCCCTCTTACTTCAGTTGTATCCTTACCTTTAAACAACAAGATTTTGTATAGTGATTCTCCTTCATTGTAACCAGATTCTCAGTATCAATCTTCCTTTACCAACACTTGTAATCTATGAGCTTGTTTACCTCTTCCACACATTTATAGTTTGCTTGTTGTTTAACTCAACCGTGACCATTTTTTTGGAAAGGCAGAGAGGAGAAACACAATAATATTTCACACAAAATGAAATATGAGCTACTACTCTTCTATATTGATCAAAAAAACTTATTCACATAACTTACAATGAGCTCGATCAAGGTATTTAAACATTTTCGACTACTAACTCGCCTAATATAGCTTGACATGCACATACTCCCTAAATTCATCTATGACTTAAACGTGACTTGACTCCAAACTCTAAGCACCCAGTTAACTGATTCTCTTAATATAACAAACTCTTCATACAAGAGTAATTAAACTACATTAACACTCCCCCTTAATTACTATTCTATGACTCAACATAACTCAAAACATAACTTAACTCCACCTTCTAGGGTTACAATAGAAATTGACTCATCTATCCTTGCAACATGATTGTTGGTCTATGCTTCAGCTAGGCTTAAAATGACTAAAAACTTTTACAATTTTTCATTTTATTTTTCTCTGCTTCCAAATACTATATCCTCTAAATTGCTTCATTCTTTATTGCACTTTCTTTCTATAGGCTTTCTTCACTTGTTGTTGCTGCAATTTTTCTTTGACTTGTGTTGAATTTGTGCAGAGAAACAATCTCATCTTGTCTTCTACACCTTCCTCTTCAAATATTTTTTCAACCACGGAATGTAACCACAACATTGCATCTTCGAATTGTCTTCTTCGCTTTTCTTCTTGCACTCTGTATTCTTGAATTTATTTCTGCCATGTCTTTCTGTAATCTACACATTCAATATCATTATTGAACATTTTATTTAATTATTTTATTCTAGCTGTTGATTTAAGGCTCACATTAATTTGATAGATTGGTTTTTGAATCCATTCTTCAATGAGCTTCAAATAGCCATAAAACTTATTAACAACCTTTATTTCAAATTCAACTCCCATGCTATTTTGAGTACTTGCATATTAAAAAAAATATATTAAAAACCATATTTATTATGCTCTTCAGTGAGAGCTTCTTCCTCTTCCTCTTCCTCTTCCTCTTCCTCTTCCTTCTTTTCAACAGTTTCACAAACTTTAGGTACAGAAGACATGTTGTCTTCCACTTGTCTTCCAAACACAAGTGGCTTTCTGTCACCAAATAACAAAATGCCAATATTTTATTAGTGTTGCATCATGTGTAATGACTCATCACTAGTTGATGGTTCTTCATCAAATTTAACTTCAAAAATTCCAATTTTTGGAGCAACCAAATAATATTTTTCTCTATTGATAACTTTATCTAAGCCAAATTTAGTTGTTTATTATTCACACACTACTTCATGAGAAGTTCCACCTAGTTCATAACTTGTTGCTACAGTGAAAACTTAAACCTTCAATTTTTCATCAAACATAGTGCTTACCATGTTACCATAATCAATCCTTTTTTCAAAAAAGAGACCACACATATAATGAGCATAATGTTGATCCACACTATGGTGGAATATCTGAGTATGCATGTGCTCATTGAAAATTTCATCTTCATCCAATCCATTAGAGGTGTTTGGATGCACCAATTTAGATCTCACTTTTTAGTCATCATCCACATGTGTTTCATCACAGTGGGATTCACCATCTTCTGCACCATCCAAGTTATAGTGGAGTTCTTGAGCATCGATATTCTCATGCTTTGTTTCACTTAGAGAGGCTTCAACTTCTCTCTTTCCAATATCTATTGCATCTTTTTTCATCCATATGTATGATTGCGTAATGGGTTTCACCATCATCTGCACCATCCATATTACAGTGGAGTGCTTGAGCATTGATATCCTCCTGCTCTGCTTCATATACAGATATTTCAACTTTTCTCTTTACAATATTTTTTGCATCTTCTTCATCCATATGCATGCTTTCATAATGGGTTTAAATTTTATAGTCTTCATGACCATCTTCCGCTTTTTAGTTGGAATATCGAAGATCTGTTTTCCTTTCATATTCTTTCTCATCTACTCTTAGATTTGTCTGTGACTCAAAAAATTGTGACACTGCATCCTGCTACATGTCACTCCCCCTTGAAAAAAATTATTTTTCTAGGATCTTCCTTGCTTCCTTGGAATTTTTAGCTTTTGCTACCTTGCATATAATTGTTTCATCCATTTCTTGGTAAATGAAACTCAAATCTAGCGATTTTTTTTCTTCTGTTAAACATCTCAGTTCCTCGGCTGCGGCCTAAACCTCTTTAAACACAAAAACCATCTACGCCTCTTCTTTTCTATCCCTTTTCTTTTCCTTCTTCAGTCACACTTTGTGACCCAAGATTGTTGTCATTTATGTGTCTTATAGTTTCTTGCCCGTTGCATGAGCCTATTTTCCAGATCACTCCCGCAAAAAAATATGATTTTTAATATGCGCCCCCGTAAGGCACAATATTCACCCAAAAACCTGTCATGCTTGGAAAAACACCAAAATAATTTTTATACTGAAGGACTTTCCAAATCCCTAAAAATTTCTTTCCACTAGAATAAAATCCTTCAAAAAATATTCTTTATGCCATGCAAATTTTGCAAATTTTTCAAATCTTTAATTCTCTTAAACCCTTTCAAATATCTCCACTTTTCCAAAACTTAATATAATGCATTTAAAATTTCATTTTAATAATCATGTGCTTTATGAAAAAACATTTATGAAAAATATTTTAAAAGAAGTCAAACCTTTTTAAAAGGGTTGATACTTATTTTGAAACCTCATTGATAAAGGTATTCAAGCCTTTTCATAAAAAAAGTTATACGAATACTGGAATGGCATTTATTAGAATGCATCAATGTTTATAATGCTCGTGGAGGGTAGTACAATCGCGTGTAACACATGCCTCCCTCTATTCAACTGCGTTAGTGTCAATGCTGCAAAATTTTAATAAGATTGTGTGTTGCGAAATCAATTTAAGTTAATCAATTGTGATGTGGTTCTTTGCATAACGAACCTGCTTTGTAGCACCATGTATATAACCTACAAGTTGCATTATTTATCTAAAAAATAGAGAAAAAAATATCCTCTCACATGGATTATCATTGATCAGTCCTCGTTGTCTCTTTGTAACCTCACCCTAATATTTATGACCTTAGCTCTCCCTTAGATATTTCAATGACTTCTGATACAAATCTGTTGGAAAGGAAGAGAGGAGAAACACAATAATAATTCACAAAGTGGTAATCTCCAATCTTCATTTTCCTTTCAGAGTATTGCTCATCCACTCTTAGATCTGTGTCTAACTCAACAAATGGTGAAACTTCTTGTTGCTACATATCACTCCCCCTTGCACAAAATTCTTTTTTCAAGATCTTCCTTGGATCTATTTGCGTCAATTACACTTTGTGTAATTTGTAAAAGTCCTCTTACTTTAGTTGTAGCCTTACCTTCAAATAATTCCTTCATCGTAACTAGATTCTCAGTATCAATCTGCCTTTACCAACACTTATAATCTTTGAGCGTGTTTTCCCCTTCCATGCATTTATAGATTGAGTGTTGTTTAACTCAATTGGGTCCATTTTTCAATGACCTCAACAATAGAAATGGGCTACTCTTAATACATAACCATTTCAAGTTTATGGGCTATAATTTCTCAATTAAATCATAGAGAGAAAACTAACCATAAAATGAAACTCTATTTCATTAATAATTCCATGCATACATATTCTTCCACATTATAGTTTCTCTCTAGGCTTGATTTACATTCATTTGTCCACACAACACTCGCACGTTTACATGGCATTTATAAAAAATAGGAGATAATTTTTTTAATTTTTTTACATCATAACATCATGCCATCTAATCCTACAATCTTGTTGATCCTAAAATTGCTCCAACAATTCCTGAAATCTTTAAGATGCTTCCTATTTAAAAAACTCATCATATCCATAGTTATTTTTGTTAAACACCATGTTAAAGCACACACATGGTGTATAAGAAGAATAAACACGCACACAAGAGACTCAACACACAATGAAGGATAAGTGTGAGGCTTTCTTATTTTCCATTATACAAAGATGTATATGTATAGTACAATGGTGTGACTCTTGGTTTCACATTCCAAGGTCACTTGGACTCCATTGTGACTTTTCGCATTCCACACCTACCCATGTAGGATTAGGTGTTCCAACATCCCCTCTTAATCCGAAGGGGTATGTGTGAGTCCAAGAAAAGAGTTGTAATACAAATATGCAAAGTATACATGGCAGCACTTGGGCTGAATCAACTCTCTGAAATGTTGGAAAAAGGAGGTGGTTTAAGGATGACCACCAACACTAGAACGCAAAACTTGTTTTAGTTCCTGGAACTCTTCCAAAACTAGCAAGAAGCTGAAAGCTTCTGCTAGAGGAATTGTCCCTCATATAAAAGGGAGACCTTCAACCTAAAAGAAGGGAGGTATACTACCTATGATGGTTTTAGGATTACTAACAACTCTGGAATGCTTTGAAGCATTTCCTGGAACTCAACCAAAGATGGCAAGAAGCTAAAGGCTGCTAAGCTGAAGGCTTCTGCTAGAGGAAGTGTTCCTCATATATGAAAGGGAGACCTTCGACCTAAAAGAAGGGAGGTGTACTACCTATGGTGGTTTTAGGTTTTCCACCAACCGGAGGCATGCTCATGGGCATCCATGTCTCTGGCTACATCTCTGAATCTGGAATGACGAATTGTGGCTCAGGCTCACTTGAACTACTGGCTACAACTTTGAACATGGAATGAGAGATTGTGGCTGAGGTTCTCTTGATCTGTCGTCGAAGCTTGTAAATGACCACCATTTCCCCCCCTGTCAAGGAAAAGGTGAGATGATGGCAAAACCTCAACTGCAAGTTTACTCAATATTCTAGAACATGCTCTGACATGCGACTTAAACATCTTATTGGCTACTGATGCCCATTGCCAAGAAGCGATCCATCCAAGATGAATCTTTGTTCTTGCAGGAGGCTTGTTTCTGAAGCATATGTCTTAAGAATGAGTGTGCCGACCACAGTGCTTGCACGGATGAAGATCAAAACATTGATCTTTCATATGGCCAACTTGATCATAGTGTTGGCATTTCTTAATCTGTTGTTGTTGTGGAAGTGGAACAGGATCTGGAACAGCTGCAGGTGAACTGTCATATAGGAATCCGGCACTCTTAAATATGATGGGCTTGGTGTAGTCTGGAATATGAAAGGTCACATCCTTGTCATATCCAAGACCAGTTCGGTGCTTGTTGTGGACAAGCTCTTCCCAAGGTCTGATGATGGGCTTGATGGGCTTAGGAAGTGCGGGTTGAACCTTTACATCTGCATGTACATACACTCCTAGGTCTGAGAACTAAATGTGAATCAACTGGAACTTTGCTGACTTGCTGCTGATGGGAGTCTTTCATAATGTTCTGAACAAAAACAGGTTTAGAATGGTGACTCTTTTGCTGAAGTTCGTCTTGTTGGAGCTGAGATTCCAACTGCAAAAAATCAATCTTTTCATGTGCATCTTGCAAACACTTGTGAATTTTACAAAGAGCATCCTTGCTCATTTTTATCATGTCATCAACATTGGAATGAATGAGGTTATTCAACAACTCTAATACTTTATTGATTTTAGCCATTTCAACAACTTAGGCTCAAAACAAATGAAAGGGTGTCGTCTTCAACCGAAAATGCACCCGTTTACAATGTGATGCAACAAGAAATACAAATGTCTTATAGAAATGTCAAAGTACAAAGTGTGCTCCTCAAATGATGGAGGGAAATTAACAATCCAACAACTCAAATTCACTGATTCCAACTATGAATGAAGAGGCAAATTCCACTCACATTACAATGTCAATATCTCTGCAAAAATATTTGTTTGAATGTGCAACTGAAAACACTTGTGTAAAAGGCCTTTTAAGGCAGCTGAATTTTCCTTCAAAGAGTTGTTTTCAATGATGGCAAACTTGTCTTCAAATGTCAATTTCTTCAAAAAATCACTCTCTTGTATATGCCACAAATCACACAATGTCAAATCTTCTCGTTTCTCTATGTATTTAGTCCATCTGCTCACATGTCATTTTCTTCATTTCTGCTGTTCATATCTCTATCCTTCAATGTCCTTCCTCTCTCTCTCTGTTTTTTTTTTTTTTAATTAAAAATTAATTAAAAAAAAATGGGAATAATTAAAAATGGGAATGAGAAACTGTAGTGAAAATGGATGTGGGGATTTATTTATTTATTTATATGGAGGGGGGTATTAATTATAATGAAAGGGCAGTATTTTAAATGAGGGGGGGGGGAGGGGGTATTAAAATTATAGAAAGTCGAAATTTATTTGGGGAGGGGGTGTAACTATATGGTGGGGGGGTTTTAATTTAAAAACTAAATATGAGGAAGTCGAATTTTAAAATGTAAGAGAGGAGGAGTTAATTTAAAAGGAGAGGCATTATATTTATATGGGAGTGATTTAAAATGAAGAGATGAGTTGGAGTGGTATGGTCAGGTAGGTGGGAAGGGGAAGACGTGGAGTGTTAGTGGAGGCAGAGTTTTGGAGTGATCACGTGGGGAGCATCGAGATGAGTAAGGGATAGCCGTAGGTTGAGTGGTAGGGGGCGGAGGTTAACGAAGAGAGAGGGAGTAAAGTCGTAGGAGAGGGCCGTGAGTAAGGGGAGCGGGTGGTGGAGTGAGGGGTATAGAGTGGGAGCGATAAGGGTGCAGGCCGAGGAGTGTTTTAGTGGAGTGTTGGAGTGATAAAGAGGGTCGTAAGGCGGAGTGCGGGTGGATAGGGGGCGCGTGAGGCCATGAGAGATAGGTAGGTGGGAAAGGGTGAGGCACAGGCGCAATGGGAATGTAGGTTAGGAGAGAGTGTGCATTGAAATCCATTGGGAGAGGGGATGTAGCTTAGGAGATAGCTGGGTAGGAGAGAGGATTCGATGTAAGCGTTTGGGACGGCGTGGAGTGCAGCAGGCCATGGGCCTAGTTCAGTATTTTATTTTATTTTATTTATTTATTTATTTATTTATTTTTATTTTTTGTAATGCAAGGTGCATGTAGAGTGGAGCGGCCGGTCGATAAGAGAGAGGGGGGCCACATAGAGTAAAATGTAGGATTTAATAGGGGCGAGGGCATATTGCAGTGAGGTGAGGGCAGCGATAAGGATTGAGAGCAGAGAGCAGTGAAAGATTGAATTATTATTATTATTATTATTATTATTATTTTTAAATTTAAAAACAGCAAAGTAGAATAGCAGAGGATTTTTCTTTCCAGCAACAGAATGTTGGATAAATGCAGAATTAGAGATTTGCAGAAGACTCAGAAAATTTTCAGTGAAAACATAGAAATCTTTCCAGTAAAAACCCAGAAATTTCTTTAATAGCCCAGCAGGACAGAATATTTTCCAGCAGTAGAAAAACTTAGAATTGCAGAAAATTTCAATGGAAAAACTCAGAAATTTTACTTGAAAACCAAAAAAATTTCTTCAAAACCCCACTTTGAACAGTATTCCAGTAGCTCGTCAAAAGCAGAATTAAAGGCAGACAATGCAGAGAAAAGATCAGAATTTAGAAAACCTTCAGATGCGCTTCTTCAACACCACTGTTGCTCTTGTTCAAAGTCAATTTCTAAATGCTGCCATGGATTTTGAATGCTCCAAGATGAAATTTCTGAACGCTGCAAAAAGCTTTGATGAATGTGGCAAAATGTCAGCGGCAGAAATTCTCTAAATGCTGCAAAAATGTCAAGAATTTTTGCAGATATGCACAGGCTCCGATACCATGTTAAAAACCATGTTAAAGCACACACATGGTGTATAAGAAGAATAAACACACACACAAGAGACTCAACACACAATGAAGGATAAGCGTGAGGCTTTCTTATTTTTCATTATACAAAGATGTACATTTATAGTACAATGGTGTGACTCTTGGTTTCACATTCCAAGGTCACTTGGACTCCATCATGACTTTTCGCATTCCACACCTACCCATGTAGGATTAGGTGTTCCAAAAATTTTATAACTATGACTCATACTCTCAAAAATTTATATAATAAATAAAGAAAATAAAAAACATATACATTAAAGAACTTGAATTCCTCCTCAAATATCCAAACTCTTCTTTTGGGGTTTTTCCTCCAAAATGTTTGTTTCCTTGGAAGCTATGATGGTCCCGCATCACATTCCTAATGTATAAAGTCTTAGTGACCTCCACATCATGCATCATTAAATTTTGGAATCCTCTTGTCAGGTTAAATAAAAGAAAAAATGACCAATTTACCTATTCCCTGATCGCATTCGAACATGTGTTGCCGCAATTTCCACTGAATTTCTCGGCTGATAATTCTATTGTAGATTCACAATGTTCTTTAATTCATAAAAATTGGTATTATACATAACTGTAAAACTAGAAAATATTCTCTATAGACTTAAAGAACATTTTTGTTCTTTCTTCTTCTTCCAAAGATGAATATTGTGATCATCAATTATGTATTTTAATTTTAATTTGAAAGTAAAACAATTTTATTTATCATACATCACTTCTACAAGCTCGGATGAAAAATCACTTAACAAGAAAACTTTCTATTCTCTCCTCTTCCAAAGTGCGCCATCTTGCTTTGATTTCTCCTCTTAAAGAGAATACCTACTTAGATACCACTAGATGTTGGCTAAATTTCTAGTAAGATATTGATTCCAACAGCATCAAATCACTACCACAAATTTTCATTCTCAAACTGAGTTACAGGAAATGAATTTTTTGTAATTATGAACTCAAATAATTCATGTGGGACTACCAAGTCCTTTTTCTGTGTGTTATCACTATAGCTAAAAAAATTACATTACTATATCTCTTTGAAAGTTAGAGGATATAGAACGCAAAATAACACAAACACCACACAAGAAACACACACGAGCTGTGAATCTTCAATTAATATGACAAACTTCAATCTCATTCAATAAAATGAACCTAATGAAGGGTATTTATCTTGACTCACTTGACATGCACACAGTTACATAACTCGATTTGACCGTCACCCACTTAATTATCTCTCTAACTCACTTACCTAATTCATCTATCACACAACTTGACTTACTCAATGCTTACTTAACTAATTGTCTAAATCTACATGCGAGATTTAATTAACTATTTTAACACTCCACCTTAATTCATACTACTAAAATAAAACATTAACTCATGACAACTCAAACATGGCTATTGGAATATGCCTTAGCTAGGCTTACAACACCCAAGTTTCTTTTGTGAAACTCAAACACATATATTTCTAATGGCTTTGTAAATATATGAGCCAATTGATAACTAGATTTACAAGGCTTCAAGTGAACTTCTCCATTGCTCACAAGTTCTATAATAAAGCGATATCTAGTATCAATATGCTTGCTCATTTGGTGAAACACACTATTCTTGGATAGTGCAATCGTTGATGTGTTGTCACAGTATATCACTGTTGATCCTTGTTTTTTCTTCTTGAGTCAATCCAATACTCTTTTTAACCATATTGTTTGACATGGTGATGATGTTGCTGCTACATATTCGGCTTCTACTGGTGATAGTGTCACAATATAATTCTTCTTAGATTCCTATTAAATCACACCTAAACCAAGATGTAACACATAACCATATGTGCCCTTCCTACCATACAAAAGAACTTTCAAAACCAATATTTATAAATCCAATCAAATCTTCCCTTTTTGTACCTGAATACATTATGCCACAATCTCTAGTTCCTGCTATGTATCTCAAAATTATTTTTCCAGCACTCCAATGTGTGTCTTTTGGAGTCTCCATAAATCTACAAATCAAACATACTCCTTGCATAATATTTGGTCTTGTAGTTGTCAAATACATGAGGCTGCTAACTAATATTTTAAACAAAGTTTGATTGACATATGATCCTTCATAATCCTTGCTTAACTTTATACGTATTGGAATTTTTTAGGTACAGGTTTACAATTATCCATCCTAAATCTTTTCAACAAATCTCTGGAATATTTATTTTGGAAAATGAAAATTCCTTTTTCAAATTTCGCAAATTCTAAGCCAAGAAAATATTTCATTAGACCAATATCTGTCATCTCAAATTCTTTCATCATGACTGCTTTAAATTCATCTAGCTCAAGATCACCTGTAAGAATAATATCATTAACATATAAGAAAATCATGAAAATCTTCTCATGCTCATTTACCTGTGTGTATAATGTAGGCTCAATGTTACTTCTACGAAAACCATTATTAACCATGAAGTTTTCAATTCTTCTATACCATTCTCTAGGTGATTGCTTAAGTCCACAGAGCGCTTTCTTCGACCTGTAAAATTTATCTTCTTTATCTCCAACTTCATAACTTGGCAGTTGTTGCACTTAAATTTACTCTTCTATAATTCCATTCAATAAGGTTGATTTGACTTCCATCTAATATAATTTCCACTTGTTCTGAGTTGTTGTCACTATAACTACTCTTAGACTATGGTTTCATCTATGGTTTCTTCTTCAAATGAAGAATATTGGAATGAGAAAAATGAAAAATTTGAACTAACATCCAAATCATCATAAATATATTCTAAAATTCCAATCCTTTTCTTACCATTTCTTGATTCATCCCCTCATTGGTTTCTTGGAGAATTCTGGTCTGTTGATCTACTTGAAGATCCATGCTGTGATGAAAATCTTCATTACGGGAATTTTCAGGTCTAAAATGGGCCTCCTAAGAAAAATGAAAAAAAAAACTAAAATTTATAAGAACCAATAGGATTCAAGATGATGATGTTAACCATGGGGGATGATTTATCATTTTTGGAGTAAAAAAGTACAAATATTAAAAAAATAATAAAATAATAAAACTATTTTTTCAACTCGTATTTTCAACTTATCTCCTTAAGGTTTTACTCAAATTTCAAGCAGGAGTACTCGTTGGATGCAAAATTTAATTCCTCATCTAAGGAGTACCCATGTTGCATACTTTCGATGGACCTTGCTACTTGAAAAATGAGAAATACCTGAAAACAAGTGTTTGCAATCGTGTTTTTCATGTATTTCTCACTTTCATGTAGCAAGTTCCGTAAAAAGTATGCAACATGGGTACTCCTTGGATGGGAAATTTAACTATGCATCGAACGAGTCTTTCTTCTCAAAATTTGAGTAAACCCATAGGGAGATAAGTTGAAAATACGAGTGGAAAAAGTAGTTTTCCTTTTTTCCCTCTAAAATTTGATGATGTAATCAAATCTCATTTTATTATTTCCACTATTATTTTATAATTTCCTTAGGAGGCCCATTTTAGACCTCAAAATTCCCCTAATGGGATTCCTTAATGCTGTGACTCTGTTTGGTGTCTTCTCATTTGATTATTGTTTCTCCTTTTCTGCTATATTATCATCTTCTATTAATGGTGCTTTGGTATCGATTGTTTTGTCTACAGTCCCATTCCATGAATCTTATCTTTGAATAGAAAATCTCTACAAATTATTGTCTTCTTGGTGATAGGGTTATACAATTTGTAAGCTTTTGACTCCTCACTATAACCAGTAAATATGAAATTTTCACTTTGATCATCCAATTTTCCTTTTATCTGCTTAGGCACATGTGCATAGGCTACACATCCAAAAAATCTAAAATTAGATACCCTGCATGACATACGTAACCATGCTTCTTCTAATACTCTGATTATCACACTCTTTGTAGGAGATATGTTTATCACATGACCAACACATGCAACTACTTCTGCCCAATACTCATTAGACAAGTTTCATTCTTTCAAATTCTCCTTTCCATGTTCATTATTGTTCTGTTGTTTCTCTCTGCTATACAATTCTATTGCGGTGTGTATCTTGTTGTAAAATATCTTATGATTCCATGTTGTTTGTAGTCCTTATGGAATTCTTTTGAATCATATTCTCCACCACTATATGATCTCAATACCTTGATATGCCTATCACTTTAGTTCTCTGCTAAGTCTTTGGAATCTTTAAACTTTGCAAAAGTTTTAGTCTTCTTCTTCAAGAATTAAACGAAAGTATTTTTTCTATATTCACTAATAAAAGTGAGGAAGTAACAACTTCCACCATTTGATTGTGTCCCTATAGTTCCACACAAGTCTATATGCACCAACTCAAGTGGTTTCTTTGCTCTGTATGAAACTCCCTTCAGAAAAATTTCACAATGTTTCTTTCCCAAGATGTAACACTCACAATTAATAGTAGGTTATTTCATGGGAGCTAATCCTCTGACCATCTGTTTCTGCTACAACAATATTAACCCCGAAAAATTCAACTGTCCAAACCAAAAGTTCCATAACCAGTAATCATTTGAACATGCAATTGTAAAAGAAATATCCTGATCGTTGTAGTTCATAATTGGAGGAAAGAGTTTATTCCTTTGCATTTCAGCTTTGCTCTCAGCTTCTTTCTTGGGGGGTTTTCATAAATAACACACTCTTTCCCTTGAAAGATAACTCAGTATCCTTTTTGCGTCAATGGACCAACACTTATCAGATTATGTTTGAGTCCAGGGACATAATATACCTCTGATATTGTATTTGGATCCCCCTACTTAGCCATAATGTTGAACACTCCTTTTCCATATACATCCATAGCCTTGTCAGTCACCAACTTTACCTCTATCTTCACAAATTGATCCAAATTTGCGACCAAGATCTTGTTGCTTGTCATGTGGTTACTGTAACCATTGTCTAAAAGGCACACCTCATCAGAAGGTTCATGCATGTTTTTCCATGATAGGAATATGGAGCTAGTATTTTATGTACTAACATTAGCTCTCTGGCTTCCTTGATCAACTATCATCTTCTTGGAATCACGAACATAGTGACCAGATTTATTGTAATAATAACATTTCACCTTCGATTTATCAAATCTTTGATTATTATTGAAGCTTCTACTGCTACTTCTTCCACTTTTATGCTCATGCTATTCTTGGCCATATCTCTAACCATGATAGCTTCTGCCTCGTCCTCTGCCTCTCGATCTACCTATGTCTCCACCTCTTCAAATAGAAAATTGAATTTTAAAAGAAGTTTCTAAAGTGGAATCTTTATTTATGTATATCCTTGCCTTATGCAATAGAGGTATCCGATCAACTCATAAAAGGTCAGTTTATCGAAATCCTTGGCTTCTTCTATGGTTTCTACCACTACATCCAAATTAGCACACAAAGATCTAAGGACCCTCTCAATTATTGTTTCATTTTTAATTACTTCACCATAAATTTTTAATTGATTTACTACAAACATAAACCGATTCATGAAAGAATTTATCTCCTATGTCTCCTTCATCTTCAGGCATTCAAAATATCTCCTAGTATTTTTCAATTTAACAATATTGACTTATTCCATACCTTGTTAGGCTGTCACCGAAGTTTCCCATGCTTCTTTTCTCGAATACGTGATCATTATCTTCTAGAAAATTGCTCAATCAACTCCCTGCAACATGAGAAGCAACGCTTGTGCACTCTTCCTTTTGTCTTTCTTCCATTTTTCCCTCTCTGCATTATTGAGTGCTCGTTCTTCTCTGTCATTCTGAGGTTCTGCAAAACGAAACATTACATGATCCCAAACATCATGTGCCTTTAACATGGTGTCCATATTAATGACCCACTCATAATAATATTTCACTATGAAAGAAGTTGTGGCTGGAAAGTCAATGATGCCATCTTTCCTCAAAAAAAATATTTTCTTATAAAACCCTAAATTTATCCTTTTATAAAAGCGTTGCAAATCTCCTTTAAAAAAACAAAGACCCTCTTTTTATACGAGTTTATAAAACTTTATAAATAACCCTTGATTAATTTATATATATATATATATATATATATATATATATATAAAGAATCTTTAAAAAAACAAATTATATTAAAAAAAAAATTAAAAAAAAACTTATTAATAAAACCCTTTAAATTAAAATGCACATTTTAATAGTGACTTATAATACTTCAAGATTTATATAAAACCTTTTAATAAATCATAAAACTCATACACGATTGGGTTTTACGAATTCCCAAAAACAAACATCCACATGGATTTTATTAAAATATGAAACCTTTTCAAAAGGCTCTCGTGTATCACGATTCAATTATTTCTTTGACCTTTTTTAAACATGTTGTCGGATTTTGGTAAAGTCTTACCCTAATTTCACACCCAAGTGAAACAAAAAACTATGGAATAAACACAATTTTTAAAATCGTATGTTTCATGACTATTGTGCAGTTTTTCAACCAAAAAGGTGATCCAGATTTATGCATGAACGCAACAGACTAAACATATAACCATAAATACAAAGATGCAGTGGAAATAACACTTCATTTCATTAATATCAAAAAGCTGAAATTTTCTTACAGACATAATAGAAATAAATTAGCTAGGGCACTGGTAGCTATCTCTGAGAAGAGATGTGGCGGCTACAGGCCTCTGAACTGAGTTACAATGAGGCTCAAGGGCCTATTTATTATTTAGAAACAATGGAAAATCATAAACAACCAAAACCCTTACCATAGGAGATGAAGCGCCAAAACTATAGGCCCCGTTTGGGTAAATTGGTGTTTCAACTTCCCGGGGACATAACTTTTGCATACGATCTTTGTTTGACGGGTACCATACCTTGTTAGAAATATCTATCTGAGGACTACAAATTTTGAGTGAGAAAAATGAGTCCATGGACCCATGTTTCTCCCCGTTTTTCCAAAAACATCGTTTAGGGCCTTAAAACGGCTCCAGAAGTTCAGGACCCGAAAAACTGCTAGAAATACTAAGTTATGCCGAAAATGAAAAAATGAAAGAGAAAATGGTGGGGAACCAGGTGGAATAGGCGCGTGACCACCAATATCCACTTGGATCATTCCTCCCCCCTTAGGAAGCAATGGTCCCCATTTCATTAAGTTCCTCCATTAGATGAGGAAATTTCTACTGAACTTGGTCCCTAGTGAACCACTTTCCTTTGTGCAGGAGTTGGCCAGCTTTGACAACCTGATACAGTTAGATATTCTGTTGGCGAGTGTTATTGATTTCCATTTCCTTTATACAATCTCTGGTGGCCTGTTCCATGTAGTCTGGGTTTAACTCTATTGGTGTGAGTTGTTCTGCAATGTCAAAGGTGTCCAGTAGAGGTTGGAAGTAAGGACAAAGGCGGTCCACATTGAATACTAGGTGCAGACCAAGGAATGGTGGAATACTGAGCTCGAAGGAATTGTTCCCTACAACCTTGGTGATTGTGATTGTTCCCTGCATTAGGGTCCAGTGAGGTGCTCCTTCTACAAATGTAGCCATACTTTGTCGCCCACCTGGAAGTTATGTGGCACTCGATGTTGATCATGGTGTTGTTTGTACTTAGCATTGGCTCTGTCAAATATGTCATGAATCTATTTGTAGATGTGTTAAATGCGCTCGATGAAGCTATTTTCTTTGTCAACTTCAGACTGGACATGAGCTGAATCGGCCTGATTAGCCGCAAATGGCATGGCTACGTCAATGGGACATAGTGGCTGGAATCCCAAGCCCACCTGAAAGGGTCTATGGCTGATTAAACTGTGGAGAGCCTGGTTATAACTATTTTGTACATAGGGTAGGATCTCATCCCATGTGCATGGATGCTTTGAATTGTACATGCACAGAATGTGTACAATATTTCTGTTGACGACCTCTGTCTTCCCATCTCTTTGGGGATGGAAAGTTGTGGACTTGGTGAGCTTGGTGTCTAGCATTGACCAAAGGCTAGACCAAAATGTGCTGAGGAACCTGCTATCCCGATATGATATGAAAGACTATGGGATCCCAAAGTGTACCCACACTCGTTCAAAGAAGAGTTTAGCAGTGGCTTCTACTGTGATATTCTTCTTGCAGGCTGCCATAATGGCCATCTTCGAGAATCTATCGACGACCACGAAAACACAGTCATTTCCATGCTTAGAAGAAGGTAGGCATGACATGTAATCCATGGAGATGGATTCCCAACGTTGACTAGGGGTAGGTAGTAGAGTATATAGGCCTTGCTTCTTAATGGTCGGTTTGGTAATGTCATAAGCAGTGCAGGATCTGATGTGCTTCCCGACATCCTTTCGAAGGTTCGACCAATAGAAATACTTATGTAGTACTGCCACTATTTTCTCGACCCAGAAATGGCCAACGAATCGACTGTAGTGTGCTTCTCGTATCATATTAGCACGCTTGCTTGAAGGAACACAAAGGTGTCCCAGGTGACATAAAAGTGCATCTTGGAGGTGAAAATTTGAAACTTACGTAACCCCCATGAGTTCCTTGTAAGTGTGGCCAAATTCTGGGTCACTCTCGTATAGAAGCGGCCAATTAGAAGTCTTGTGCCCACAAGAGTTGAGAACGGTGGTGAGCGCCATGATCGGTGGTCAATTGAGGCAGTCTGCAACATTATTTGTGCTACCCTTCTTGTACTTGATGTTTAAATGAAACTGTTGTAGATATGTGGACCACTTATAATGGCAATCATTTTTCAACTTCCCTAGTGTCTGTATCAACTACAGGGGCTTGTGGTCTATGTGGATGATTGTTTCCTTCACCAAAATGTAATGCTTCCATTTTTGACAAGTATGCACAATGGAATACATTTCTTTATCATAAGTGGGATACTTGCAAACTGTGTTAGACAATAGCTCACTGTGATGTGCCACTGGATGTCCCTCTTGAGTAAGAACTTCCCCAATAGCATATTCAAAGGCATTTGTCTCGATCTCAAATGGATGTTGCAAGTTTTTTAATGTAAGAATTGGGGCAGAACAAAGGCGATTTTTCAATTCTGTGAACACCTTTTGTTGAGGTTCCGACCAAAAGAGTTTATCTATCGCTCCTCCCTTGGTGGCTTGACTCAAGGGCCAAGTGATATGAGAGAATCCCAACACAAACCTACGGTAGAAATTAGCAAGACCCAGAAAGTTGCGAAGCTCTGTTATAGTGGTTGGGGCTGGCCAATCCCGAATGACTTGGATCTTGGTTAGATCCACATGCACCCCCCTTTCATCAATAATGTATCCAAGATATTGAACCTAGGTCATGCCAAAATATCACTTCTCCAAATTGGCACACAACTTGTGTTGCCGCAGTGTTTGGAGGAGTTGCCAAATGTGGTGGAAGTGCTCTTCCCAAGTCTGGCTGAAGATCAGAATTTCATCCAATTACACCACTACAAATGAGTTGGTGAATGGCCGCAATATGTCATCCATCAACCTCATGAAGGTTGTGGGAGCATTCGTCAACCCGAAAGGCATGACCAACTATTCTAAAAGGCCTCCCTTGGCTTTGAAGGAAGTCTTCCACACATCAGAGGGTTCAATTGATACCTGCTGATACCCAGACTTCAAGTTGATCTTGCTGAAATATTTTGCACCTTTGAGTTGGTCCAGAAGGTCATCAATCCGTGGGATCAAGTACCTATTCCAGACATTGATCTTGTTCAGCGCCTGATAGTCAATACAGAGTCTCCACATCCCATCGTTCTTCTGTAACAACATGATCGAGCTCCCACTGGGCAATGAACTTGGTCGGATGTAACCTTTCTCTAGCAGCTCCTGAATCTGCCTCTTGATTTCATTGTTCTCTAGAATAGAGCATCAATAGATCGGTCCATTGGGTAGCGGCGCACCTGGGGTCAGATCAATTGGGTGCTTGACATGACAGTGCAGAGGAACCCCTATGGGTGAGGTGAATATGTCCACGTAATCCTCCACAACCTTATCCATTTGTTGTTTTGGTGCAGAGGAGCCATGTCTGGAGGTCGTGGCCACTGTATTCTTCTTTCCCTTGGGGCAGATCATCAATAAAAAAAATTCCTGGTTTGGGAAATGAGCTTACTGCACTGTTTCGCAGTAACCAAAGAGATAGTGGCAGGAGGTGGTACCTCTGGTATCGTGTACAACTTATTTCCAAAAGTAACAATAACAGTGGGAGGCTAAGACTCATACATAGTATGATGCTTCCACAAGTATGGTTGTGCTAATAATACATCAGAAACATCGATAGGAAAAACATCACATAATACCTCATCTGTGAAGTGCTTCATGCTAAAGGGAAGGCAACATTGTTGGTTGACGTGGAGATCTCTTCCTTGGTGAAGCCATCCAATGGTGTATGGATGTGGGTGATTTGTGGTTGTCAAGCCCAACTGCTTCACGACGTCTACTGAAATGAGGTTCTTTTGGATCCCATTATCGACAATGAACTGTACCAACGAGCCCTTTACCCACATCTCGGAGTGGAAGAGACGTTCCTCATCCTCTGGATCTTTTGGTTCCTCCTTCTAGGTCTTCATAATGGAAAAAGTGTCGTTGGGATCCACATAAATAATCTGTTTCCCTTTGTGATTCCCCTTGTTAGGTTTTGATTCAGAGTGGGAGCATGAATCTGACTCAGAAGCCCTCATCTCGGCCACCAGTGACTGCTTGGCCCAACACTCACTTGTGTTGTGAGTGGAGCTCTTATGGAACTCACACCACTTTCCCGTGTCCTTTTTTGGCTTTGTAGTGTTGTTATTTTCTTGTGGCTTCGACAGGTTGTCTTGAGTCACCATGCCTTGGCTCTGTCCGTTGTTCTGTGGTTTGGGAGAACCTTTCCCTTGCTTTTGATTCGCAGATGAAAAGTCTCGCTTCTTCTGTTTGAATTTCGGCTCAATCTTGGCAGCATAGTGGTATGCCGTACCAAGTGAGGAGATGTCGAGGAACTCCATTTCCTCTTGAATGTATCTGTGCAGACAACTGCAATACTTTAGCACCAGATTTTTCTCTGAATCTTTGATACCCAACTTTGTACGCAGGGTATGGAATAGATTCGTCAGCTCATGCACATCTTGATCCCTTTTTTTTCGCAGCATGGTCCATTGTATGTACTTTTCCTCATAGCTCCCCACGGGATATTAATATTCCTTGATGGCATCTCGGAAAGAATTCCAAGTGGGTACGGTCAAGAAGAGAGAGGGTTCTCTCTCGTCTTTTTTCTCACAGTGTGTTTCCCACTAGTCCTTGACACGGGGGGAAAGTTTGAGGAGTGCAAAAATAATCTTCTCTCGATCGGAAAGATCATGAAATGAGAAATATCCTTCTAATAGATTCAACCATATATCTACCGCATCTGCATCTATTTGACCCTCAAATATGGGAATGTCAAAATTTACTTGTACCTTAAAAGGACTCGCACCTTCAGAGTGGCTACTGGAAGCAGATGTGCCATCGGTGGGCAACCGTTGAGGGATCTGGGCAAAGTTATCCATCATCACATTCCTTTATTGTTCGAGGGCCTCCTCAAGCAATATTTTGATAGGATATCCTGCTCCCTCATCTTTCCTTTTTTCCCCCATGGGCGTCCGTCGGGGTTTGCGAGGCTGATCTTGCAAAGGTTCCACCAGATCGAGCCCTAACTCCTTATACCCCGACCTCATTGGGGACATGCAAAGAAGGATCGAGAAAAAGCAGACCGCTCTGATACCACTGATCTGGATTTATGAAGGAATGCAATAGAATAAACATATAACCATAAATACAAAGATGCTGCAGAAATAACACTTTATTTCTCTAATATTAAAGAACTGAAATTTACTTATAGACAAAATAGAAATAAATTAGCTAGGGCACTGGTAGCTATCTCTGAGAAGAGATGTGGTAGCTACAAGCCTCTGAACTGAGTTAAAATGAGGCTCGAGGGCCTATTTATTATTTAGAAATAATGGGAAATCCTAAACAACCAAAACCCTAACCCTAGGAGATGAAGCGCTAAAACTATGGGCCCCGTTTGGGTAAATTAGTGTTTCAATTTCATGGGGATGTAACTTTGGCATACGATCTCCATTTGACGCGTACCATACCTCGTTAGAAATATCTATCCAAGGAATACAAATTTTAAGTGAGAAACATCGGTCTGTGGACCCATGTTACTCCCCGTTTTCCCAAAAAATGTCTTTTAGGGCCTCAAAACGGCTCCGGAAGTTCAGGACTCGAAAAACTGCTAAAAATTGTAAGTTGTGCCGAAAATGAAAAACTGAAAGAGACAATGGTGGGGCCCCAAGTGGAATATTCGGGTGACCACCAATATCCACCCAGATCAAAAGGTGAAAACTTGTGTGCTTTTTGCACTAAAAATGTGCAAACCTGCACACTCTTTATCCATTCAATGATTTTGGAATTAAAAAAAAAATTGTCGTCCTTCTGCTCTTGGCCCTCTTCTCACAGTCTCTACACGCCTCATGTATCTTGTGATCCTTCCTCAGCTCTGATAGCAATTTTTTGGAGAGGTAGAGCATATAGAGCACAAACTGACACAAATACTTCACACATGAAACATGCATGAGCTACAACTCTTCAACTAATCATACGAACCTCAATCTAACTAAATACAATGAACCCAATGAAGGGTATTTACCCTGACTCGCTTGACTTGCATACACTTACATAACTCGACTTAACCATCACTCAATTAACTGACTCTCTAACTCAAATACCATATTCAACTATCACACAACTCGACTTACTCAACACTTACTTATTCGATTTTCTAACTCTGCATGCGGTATATAATTAAATATTTTAATAATATCTTCATTTATGCTAAAAATAATACACTCACAAGTTCATCATCCTCTCTCAACTTCAACCTTAACTTCTACAAAAGAAAATTTTTCCTATAGGTTTTGACAACTTATAATTAAACTTAATATCTTACCTTCTCAGTTCTAGAACTCAATAGTAATTTCCAAAACTTCCTAACACTATCAGATCTTGATTTCACATCTAAATGAATCATCATCATATTCCTACACTTTGGAAAGTATTTCTATGCCATTAATTATTTGGATCGGCACTCAGGTCTACGACTATTCTTTAAACCACTTATACAATCTATATGAAAATTCCAAGTGTACAATTTGTTGTTCCAACCATGAAATGGGCTCAATATGTACATTTTACATTCACCACACATTACTCATTCATTCATGATTTCATAATTCATAAAAAATTACAAAATGGGTGAATTTTCCTCACATTACAGTTTATATTTGAAAATGGAATTCGATTCGTGAAGGAATCAAATCTCTTTGAATTATTTAGAATCTGCATAATTATTAAAATAAATCACAATGCTTAAATCCATCTTACTTCAGATGTAGCCTTTCCTTCAAACAACATAATTTGTGATATGAACCTGCTTCATCGCAACCAAAACCTTAGGATCTATGTGCCTTTAGCAACACTTGTAATCTACAAGCTCACTTTTCCTTCCATATATTTAGTGTTCTTTTAACTCAATGGGGTGCATTTTATTTCGAACTCAACATTAGAAATTATCGTGTTCTATATTCACTTCAAGTAAAAATTTTACAACACTTTTGTAAGAGACTCATTATATTCTCAACACACCATAAATGGCATCTTACCTTCATCACTTTCATCACTTCTAGATCAACAACAATAGTCGGAGTTAAACCTTCCAATAGACAACATAGAAACGTAATTAAATTTTGAATTTTCTTAGCATAGAATAGAAACCCATAATTTCATAAATGAATTATATTCCACAACTTGATCATCATTCATTTCTTAGTTTCAACCCCAAAAAAATTGTTTTCACTTCTGAAATATCACATGCATAAACTTAACTTCATAGGCCATTCAACACTTCTACAGAAATCATAGATTCCTACTATAAGCCATTCAACCATCACAATTTATGGATGGAAAATCATAACAAGAATTCTACAAGAAATATCGTGCAACATTATAATCATCTTCTTGACTCATTAATTATTAACATACAAAATCATATAACCTCACAAAAATACATCACCATTTGGAGATCACAGGCTGGAATTATTTAATTAAATCTTACAAAGAAAACAAACCATAATATGAAACTATGTTTCATTAATATTTCTTTAAAGGCATCTCTTTCATATTCTTGTTTCTCTCTTGGCTTGATTTACATGTACTTGGATTACATCGAATTTATACAAAAATAGGAGATAACCATAATTTGTTTTAGATCATAACATCTTGCTAACTAATCCTAAAATCACTCCAACAATTTATAAGATCTTTAAAATCTTCCTTATCCAAAGAACTCCTCATATCCATAGTTTTTTTATAACTATTATTAATACTCTCTAGAATTTATAAAATTAACGAGAAATATAGAAAAACATTTACATTAAGGAATTTGAATTCCCCCTCAATTTTTTGCACACTCATTAGAGAAAATTTCAACCTAAAAGTGACCATGAAATTTTCATGTAATTTTCTTCTCATAATATATAAACCAATTAAAAGAGATGCATGTAAATATTTGGAGGGAAACAAAGAAAACTATTTTTTTTTAAGTGTATTTTTAGCTTATCTCCTTATACTAAAAGTGACCATGAAATTTTCATGTAATTTTGTTCTCATAATATATAAACCAATTAAAAGAGATGCATGTAAATATTTGGAGGGAAACAAAGAAAACTAATTTTTTTTAAATTGTATTTTTAGCTTATCTCCTTATAGTCTTAATCAGCCTTCAAGTGTAGACACTTGTTGGATGTGGAATTAAATTGATCCAGGTGGATATCGGTGGCCTCCCACCTATTCCGTTTGGACCTGCAACATCAATTCTTTCATTTTTTCAGCTTCAGCACAACTTACTATTTTTAGCAGGTTTTCAGGTCCTGAACTCCCAGAGCCGTTTTGGGGACTTAATGATCAAGGTGGATATTGGTGGCCACCCACGCGGAGAAAAATTGGTCACTTTTTCTATTTAAATTTTCTTTGAAAAAGAGGAAAAGAATGGCTCCTTACTCTTTGGCGTGGTAGTTTAATGAGCCCGACAAAGGCAACTCGGGGTTTTTACAGTTTTATGAGCTAGAAAAAGGTCCCTAAAAAGAAAGCTCAGTGCTTCTTCATATCAGTTTTAATGAGTCTGAAGAAGAGAACTCCAGGTTTTTCGGTTTAACGAGCAAGAAAAAGACCATAACAGGAATGCTCGAAATCAACTTCGTATAAGTTTAACGAGTTCAAAGAAGAGAACTCGAGGTTTTTTGGATTAACGAGCAAGAAAAATATCGTAAAAAGAATTCTCTAAATTAGGGTCAAACATGGTTCTATCTGCATATAAATCTTAATCACTCATCAAAACATCAGTAACTAAACTCAATAGTTGTGACACATATGCAACAAGAATTCACGACTTTTTTCCGACTAGTTAAGAGAGTCATGCCCCAGAAATGGCTATAAGAAGGTCAGAATACTTTCATTTTCACTATTTTGAATGCTTTGAATGAGCTCTGGGGTGAGAAAGGGTGAAAAATTCAGGTATCAATTGCGATCAATCCGAGAAACGGTTCTTCTTCCTGTAAGATTCAGGTAAGAGCTAGAACCTCCTGCTATCATTTTATTTTGTTTTTGTGAAGTTTTGCTGGTTCAAAATGAGAAATTTGGCAAGCCCTAAAAAATATTAGTGGCTAACGCAGGCCAGCAGTGCTGGACCCACATTAAGTGCATTTCCTGTGAAGGAAGGGCATGTTAGCACGATCGGTTTTTCTCTATAGCAAGCGTTAGGCACAACGGATGTTTTAGGAATTCATTAATAAGCATTTTTAAGTGTTCCAGGTAATTTATAATCGGTTGAAAATGTTGCATTTGTAGGTATTCAGCTGTTAACCATGAGTAACTGGCGAGAGAGAGAACATGAACGGGAAGAAAGAGATATGATTACTTATGCCGCAAGCTTAATGGCTCTCCGCAGATGTGGTTTGCTAAAATATGCACGTTTAGAACTGATGAGGGGTCAAGAGGACCTCTTGAGGTGGTTGATTCAGCAATGGGACGAGCGTCACCATGTCTTTCAGATTGGGGGCAATGAGCTCTCAATTGAGAAGGACAATGTTTAATTTTTGACCGGCTTATCATGTCGTGGCCCAAGGCCCAACTTGACGGGGTCCAGAGCAGATCTGTGCTCCATTGCTAATCTTATTTTTACTCATTCGATATGCAACACAGAGGTAGTGATCAACCGAGTGCCTATTGCACCGGTGGCTTTGAGACCACTGAGGTCTATATTATGGATGATTGTTCGCTTGGAAGGTGCCAAGAGTCATCATGTGGCCACCAAGGCCTAGATGCTACTAGCCTTGGATTGTATGCAGCCTCAGGTTTTTGACTGCTGTGATGGAGTTGTCCATCGGGTCCGAGCAGAGCTCACAGCATGCAAGACCCGTACCCAGAGAGAGTTTGGGTAGGGCACATTGATCATTTCTTTCCTACTGGAGCAGGTACCATTGATGAGACCCAGGAGCATTATAGCACCCTTGGGCCCACGTGAGCAGAGACAAGCTCGAAGGGTAGCTTTACTTCCGCGGACTAGAGAGGGTCTCGTCCGTCACTGTTTTGATGATGGGTTTTTTTATTGGAGGAACTCCCAGATTATTATGATTGAGGATTATCCCTATGCAAGGATGTGTTAAACACCATGTTGAAGCACACACATGGTGTATGAGGAAGATGAACACACACACATAAGAGACTTAACACAATGAAGGATAAGCGTGAGGCTTTCTTATTTTCCATTATACAGAGATGTACATTTATAGTAAAATGGTGTGACTCTTGGTTTCACATTCGAAGGTCACTTGGACTCTATTCTGACTTTTCGCATTCCACACCTACCCATAGAGGATTAGGTGTTCCAAAATCCCCCCTTAATCCGAAGGGGTATGTGTGAGTCCAAGAAAAGAGTTGTAATATAAATCTGCAAAGTATACATGGCAGCACTTGGGCTGAATCAACTCTTTGAAATGTTGGAAAAAAGAGGTGGTTTAAGGATGACCACCAACACTGAAACGCAAAACTTGTTGCAGTTCCCATAACTCTTCAAAAACTGGCAAGAAGCTGAAAGCTTCTGCTAGAGGAATTGTCCCTCATAAAAAAGGGAGACCTTCAACCTAAAAGAATGGAGTTCTATGTGATGGTTTTAGGATGACCAAAAACTCTGGAATGCTTTGAAGCATTTCCTGGAACTCAACCAAAGCTGGCAAGAAGCTGAAGGCTGTTAAGCTGAAGGCTTCTGCTAGAGGAAGTGTTCGTCATATATGAAAGGGAGACCTTCGACCTAAAAGAAGGGAGGTCTACTACCTGTGGTGGTTTTAGGTTATCCACCAACCAAAGATGATGGTTTAAGGTTTTCCACCAACCAAAGGCATGCTCATGGGCATCCGTGTCTCTGGCTACATCTTTGAATCTGGAATGACGAATTGTGGCTCAGGCTCGCTTGGACTGTTGGCTACAACTCTAAACATGGAATGAGAGATTGTAGCTCAGGCTTGCTTGATATGTCGTCGAAGCTTGTACATGACCACCATTTTCCCCCCTGTCAGGGAGAAGGTGAGATGATGGCGAAAACTCAACTGCAAGTTTGCTCAATATCCGTGAACAAGTTCTAACATGTGTCGTAAACATCCTCTTGGTTGTTGATGCCCATTGCCAAGAAGCGATCCATCCAAGATGAATCTTGGTTCTTGCAGGAGGCTTGTGTCTGAAGCATCTGTGTGAAGAATGAGTGTGTCGACCACAGTGCTTGCATGGATGAAGATCAAAACAATGATCTTTCATATGGCCAACTCGATCATAGTGTTGGCATTTTACAATCTGTTGTTGAAGCGGAACAGGATCTAGAACAGCTGCAGGTGAATTGTCATACAGGAATCCAGCACTCTGAAATATGATGGGCTTGGTGTAGTCTGTAATATGAAAGGACACATCCTTGTCATATCCAAGACTAGTTCGATGCTTGTTGTGGACAAGCTCTTCCCAAGGTCTGATGATTGGCTTAGGAAGTGCAGGATGAACTGTTGCATCTGCATGAAAATATGCTCTAGTGCAAGGAACTGAATGTGAATCAACTGAAACTTTGCGGACTTGCTGCTGATGGGAGTCTTTCACAATGTTATGAACAGAAACAGGTTCAGAATGGTGACTCTTTTGCTGAAGTTTGTCTTGTTGGAGCTGAGATTCCAACTGCAAAAAATTGATCTTTTCATGTGCATCTTGCAAACAATTTTGAATATTACAAAGAGCATCCTTGCTCATTCTTATCATATCATCAACATTTGAATGAATGAGGTTATTCAAAAAATCTAATGCCTCATTGATTTTAGCCATTTTCAACAATTTAGGCTCAAAAAATGAAAGGGTGTCGGCTTCAACCGAAAATGCACCCGTTTACAATGTGATTCAACAAATACAAATGACTCTAAAGAATTTCCAACTATGGAAATCTAAAATTACAAAGTGTGGTCCTCAAATGATGGAGGACAATCAACAATTTTTCAACTCAAATACACTTCTAGTCTTGAATGAAGATGCAAATCAATGTCAGTTCAATACAATATTTCTGCAAAATATGTGTAGCTGAAAACACTATGGAAGAGACCTTTAAGGCAGCTGATTTTCCTTCAAAGAGTTGTTTTGCACCAATAACAACTTGTCTTCAAATGTCAATTTCTTCAGAAAATCACCCTTATGCCACAAATCACACAATGTCAAATTTGCAATTTTCTCTATGTATTCAGTCCATTTTCTCTTCATTTCTGCTGTTCATTTTCTCTCTCTTCCTCTCTCTCTCTTTTTTTTTTTTTAATTAATTAAAAATTAATTAAAAAAATGGGAATAATTAAAAATGGGGGGAATTAAAAGATCAAATTTAAAACAATTGTGAGAAATTTTATAAGGGAAATGTAAAAAAAAGGGATTATTAAAAAAAGGGAAGGGGGAAATATTAAAATGGGATGGGATAATGGGTGAGGGGGGCTATTAAAAAATTTAAGAATAAATTTAAAAAGGAGGGGGGGTATTAATGGATGTGAGAAAAAGGTAAAATAAGATAGGGAATTAATTAAAATTAAAGCAGGGAGGGAATTGTAAAGGCGAAATTTAAAATATGGTTTTGGGGGGAGGGAAATTTTAAATGTAAAGATGTGCATGCGGTAGGGTAAGCCCGAGTGAGAGGGCGGGTTGCAAGGTTCGGAAGGGCGGGAGTGATAGGAGAAGGGTGAGCGGTTGAGAGAGTCGGGTGGAGGGTTTGAGCGAGGGGGAGCATATTGTATGCATATAGGAGCAGGCCGAGAGAAGTGGGAGAGGGGGGAGGTTAGAACGAGGCCGATGGTAGAAGAAAGAGCCGTAGAGAGTCGTGTGTGCATAGGGGGTAGCGGATAGAGATGAATGTGGGGGGGTTGAACGATAGGGGGAGGCGGTGCCGAGTTGCATGTTGGGTAATGGCATAGGGAGCAGTTGCAAGCGGTGAGGAGGGCGTAGATGTGAGGTAGGGAGTTGTGTGTTGTAGGGTGTAATGATGGGGTAGGGGAGGAGTGTTGGGAGATAGAGCCGTATGTGTGTTGGGGAGGGCAGAGTTTATCAGCAGGGGCGTGGCATAGGAGAGTGGTCAGAATTTTTTTTTTATTAATTTTTTTTTTTAATTTTTTTTAATTTTTTTTTTAATTTTTTAAAATTAAAACAACAGAGTAGAGATAGGAAGTTCACTTAAAAACAACAGCATAGGAATGCATTCCAGAAGCTCAGAAATTTCCAAAATAAACTCCAGAATTTTTCAGAATATTATAGCAGCAAAAAATCCAGTAGAAACTCAGAATTCTTTTGTAGTAAAACCAAAAACTTCTTCAAAAACCCACTTTGAACAGTATTCTAGCAGCTCTTCAAAAGCAGAATTAAAGGCAGAAAATGCAGATAAAAGATCAGAATTTAGAAAACCTTCAGATGCACAAAGCTGCGTTCCTCCAAACCACTGCTGCTCTAAAACAAATTCTGAATGCTGCCAATTTCTGAATGCTGCTCCTTCTCCAAAACACTTCTGAATGGCGGAAAAAACACTGCTGCAGAAAGTCTTTAAATGCTGCAAAAATGTCAAGAATTTTGGAGATATGCACAGGCCATAAACACAAATGGCTCACTCAATTGGAGCAGGGCCAGCAATCACCCGCTCTGATACCATGTTAAACACCATGTTGAAGCACACACGTGGTGTATGAGGAAGATGAACACACACACACAAGAGACTCAACCCAATGAAGGATAGGCGTGAGGCTTTCTTATTTTCCATTATACAAAGATGTACATTTATAGTACAATGGTGTGACTCTTGGTTTCACATTCCAAGGTCACTTGGACTCCATTGTGACTTTTCCAATTCCACACCTACCCATAGAGGATTAGGTGTTCGAACGGGATGAACTTCACAGGCGATCGAGAGTTAGTGTTTCCCCCTGGCACCCAGTGGCGGATCGATGGTAAGAAAGAAATGATCAGTGTACTCTAGGAAGTATTTTTTTTTTTGTCTTTTGAATGTTTAAGAATTTTTTTTGTTGAAATAGGGCGAAAATTATGTTTTGACATGAAGCTTGTTTTCTTAACACAGATGTGGCACTTGTCTTCCCAGTTAGGGCCCCTTGCTATGCACGGCGAGGAATACAGCTACCCGGGGTTGGCGCACCAGCTGAGGATGCGGAAGCCGCCGGGGATGATGATTCCCAAGTCTCACATGAAATCTCCAGAAACCTGGAGGGTTTTAGTATGGGTATAGCACCCCTTTGTATGCGGGGGGTTCCAGTTCATTTGTAGCAGCATACTATAGGTGTGCTGGAGAGGTACCTGGTGCCTCTGAGGAGGATAGCCAGAGCAGTTGTATGTTATCATGAGCATCAGGCCTAGCTGGTGGAGCGGATGTATGAGTATCATAGCGTGGGTTTAGTATAGCCAAATTTTTGTAAAACACCCCATTTTTTGAATATTTTTTGATGTAACTATTGTACTGGACACAACATATATATATACATACTTTTTTGGTGATTTTTTGGTTTTGAATTTTTTATGTATTTTCTATGGAAATAAAAAATGTATATACTCATGTGTAAATCTTTTATAACAAATGTGATAAATGCCAATCTAACACATAGATTTTCAAATAATCGGGTAATGCATTAAATTCTCTAGGAATGTGCTCAAATGTAATTATTTGAAATTGACGTTCTAAAAGTCACACCCTTAAAAAATAACGTAACAAGACTAGATGACGGACACAGTAATGATTTTTTAACTTCATAATGAAGATTTGGGAATCTAACCTGACCACTAAATTGGAGATGTCACGAGATGCCACCTCCGTGAGGAGTTCGATCACTCACATGTACTCTACAACATTATTGGTGGAACTACCTAGGAAAATTACCCCAAAACCAAGAAGTTCTGACTCAAGAGTGTGGAGAACCCAAGCAGCTGAAGCAATGTGTCTAGTGTGATGACTAGCACTGTCTGCGTATCCGACGTATGATAAGGAGGATGACATCATCTATGTGAAAGAAAAAGATTGTAGATCAGAAAAACACCTCAAAAACCAAAAAATATCCAGAGACATCAAAACAATAGGAAAAACTTATATCCATAAAATTACAAAGCATACGTCTAGTGCAAAACTAGGCAAAATACTTCTTTAGATAGAACCCGTTGCAGGGCTCCGCGAGCGGAATTCCATTACAGTCCTAAATTTCGTAAGCCCCTTTTGAGAGGACTTTAGTGATGATGTAAGGACCAAGCCATAATGGTTGGAGTGTTCTTGCCCACAAGAGGTCATGTTTCTGATCATAGAGTAGAACAAGATCACCTTCTTGGAAAGAACGAGGCTTGACAGATTTGTCATATTGAGCTTTGACTCGGCACTGGTGAGCTTCGAGTGCTAGTGTAGCCTCTCAACGAGTTTCGTCCAAATGATCAAGCGAGAGCAAGCCCTCTTCCATGGTAGTGTTGCCGGGTAGGAGTTGACCCACGAGTTTGAGTGACGAAATTTCATACTCAATTGGAAGCACTGCCTCGAGGCCGAATGCAAGTTGAAATGGCGTGAAGCCTATGGAAGTTTTGACTGACATTCGGTATGCCCATAACGCGGAATACAACTTCCAATGCCATGTGGTTTTATGGTTTTCGACCAATCGACGAATCATGGTTTTAAGGATGCCATTTATGGCTTTGACTTGACCATTAAATTGAGGATAATAATATGAATATTGATCTTGATGAAAACCTAGCATGGATGTTAATTCGGTCATCATACGATTCTGAAAGTGGGATCCATTATTTGTGACAATAGATAGGGGTACACCGAACCGACAGATTACCTGATTGAACAGGAAGAGAGAGGCAATTTCGCCATCGGCCTTAAAAGTGGGAATGGCTTCCGCCCATTTTGTAAAATAGTTGACTGCAACCACGATGTAGTTGTGTCCATTTTCCGAAGTGGGATTGCAGGTGAAGAAGTCAATTCCCCATTTAGCGAAACGACCAATGGAGATAACCGAATGAAAGGGGGTAGGATGAGCACGCATTTTCTTCGTGAAAATTTGACATGGATGGCACTTCTGGACCACTGCAATGCAGTATTTAAAAAAAGTGGGCCAATAATAACTTGCGCGCAGGACTTTTTGGGCAGTAGCTATGCTCGAAAGATTACCACTACATGCCCTTACATGGCAGTCATTCAAAATTCATTCTGCTTCATTGAAAGTGAGACAATGCCAGAGAATAGTGTCGATACCACGGCGATATAATGTATCATTTAGCATGAGGTAGTGCTTTGCTTGGTGGAAAATATGAAGATGGTCGTCGGACGTGAGAGTTGGGCGGAAGCATTGAGTTTGTAGGTAGACCAAAATGTCTCCATACCATGGGTCTGAATAATCGACCAAGTATACAGATTCATCAGGAAGTGGATCATGATCTACTTCTCCTGGGTCGATTCTGGGAAGGTTCGATAATAATTCAGTGAAGATGAGGGATTTCTTTACTTTCTTAGCTGTGAAGACCAAATCAAATTGTTGGAGGATTATGATCCATTTGGAATATTTTCCTTTAATAATTTGTCAAGACAGGATGTGTCACATGGGGTTCTCCAAAGTAATAACTATAGTCTGTCGCAGCAATATATAGTGTCGGAGTCGGGTGACGATAAAAACTACCACCAGAGAAAGTTTCTCCACATGTGAATAACGTAGTTCAGGTCCGATTAGACCTTTTGACAAATATTATATCACATGTTCACTGTCTTCATTGTGAACTTGAACTAGAACCATTCTAAGTGAGGATGGTGAGGCTGCCAGGTAGAGGAGAAAGTTGCATGAGTAGTCGGGGGCATTAAGGAGTGGGGCTGAAACAAGTGCATGTTTTAAAGCATCAAATGATCGTTGGGCTTGGTCATCCCACAATTATAGTGTTCCCTTCTTGAATAATTGCATAAATCCATTCGTCATCTCGGTATAGTTAACAATGAATCAACGTAAAAAAAATTCCTTCCCTTGCAAACGTTGGAGTTGGAGGATGGATTGTGGTGCCGACAATTCAACAATTTATTTAACCTTATCAGGATCAACCCTAATCCCATGCTTGGAGACAATTAAACCTAACAGATTCCCAAACTTGACCATAAATATGCACTTATGAGGATTTAGACGTATATTGTAGAATCTACACGTAGCAAAAATTTCTTTCAGATGAGCAAGGTGATCAGGTCGTTTCTTGGAATGGGCTGGAACGTCATCCAAGTAAGCCTGTACAATATGTTGAATGTCGTGGAAAGCGTAGTCCATAGCCCTCTGAAAATTTTCTCCAACATTATTTAGACCGAATGGGAGTTTAAGATACGCAAATGTGCCCCAAGGATAGATAAAGGCGGTTTTATGTTGGTCTTCTTTTTTAATCGCAATCTGGTTATAGCGCGAGAATCCATCCATGAAGGAAAAAGATTTGCGTCTAGCACAATCGTCGAGAATCTAATCTACGAACGACGTAGGATAATTGTCTTTGGGACAGGCGGCATCCAGATCCCGATAGTCAACACAAACTCAGATGGTGCCTTGTTTTTTATCGACAAGAACCGGATTGGAAACCCATTTCGTCAAAGGAATGGGATAGATGAAACCAGCATTTAAAATTTTTTCTATCTCAATTTTTATGGAGGCCGCTTTGCACGGGTGGATAGGTCTGAGTCGCTGTTGAATTAGTTTGGCATTGTCATAAATCTTGATTTCGTGCTCGACTATAGATGGATCTATGCTGGGAATTTCGTCATAAGACCAAGTGAACACATTGAAAAAATCCTTGAAAAGGGATGTGAAGCATGCAATTTCCTCAGGATTGCAATCTGCTCCAATCTGAATATTTTCCACGATACCCGTTTTGACCAAAATATCAATGAGCATTGTCTTAGAAATATTACCCATGTTCCCTTCTAAATCGATAGTTTGAACAGTCGTGTAAGCGAAGGGAACCATCTCAGGTGGGTCAAAGGATGGGATTTCAATTTTTGTCACGTCCGAATCGATCATCGAAGCACGATGGTGAAACTCCCCCCAAGGTCGTTCTTCTAGAGACATGATCTCTCAAATAGCTTCGTCTGTAGGCAAGACTTCATTGAGGAGATCCTTAGAGAGAACTGTGATGGGCATGAGGTTTGTACCTTTGGTCGAAACCATAGTAGTGGAGGGTTCAGATGTAATTTGGATGGCTTGGTAGGCCAACTTGGCAGGTGAGAGCGCCATATGATCTCCATAGGAATCCATGTCTGAAGGTGCTGGGAGGATCCATGGGTCGATAGAGCCATCCGAAGTGGTGGATATCATTGCAACCATATTTGGGATCTCTGGCGGTGGGAGAGGAAAACAACGTAGTAGGGAGGATGCCTTCAGAAGACTGGTACTGATACTGACGTAAGAGTCAGGAAAGCCTCGTATTAGTGGTACAGTGCTACTTATTAACGTGGTATAACTAGGGGTGTAGAAGGATAACTGATCCACTGTGACTATTTTCCCATCCAATGGAAATAGGACGAGTCGGAAGACCAATGAAACAATGGTGGTCATGGCATAAGACCAACTGTGACCGAGCAATAGATTATAGTTGAGATGACGATCTACGACTTCAACATCCACGGTTATCGTTTTTCGACTCAGAGTGATGGGAAAGCTAGCAAGGTAACCTTTTGGGAGGAACGTGTGGCCATCGAAAGCTTTGAGGGAATTCAACGATGGTGACAAGGTAGGAGAACCTAAAGCGAGCCAACAAGCTTGTGACATAACGCAGGTCGAAGCACCTTCGTCTATGACAATGTGATGGATTGGTCTCCCTTTCGACACAACCTGCACCTGGAATGCAAGTTGGTGTGAGAAGCGAGTCTAAGATTTTTCCATATCAAAGATATCTAGCATGGAATCCTGGGGGTCTATTCCACAAATGGCCGAAATCAAGGCTTTCCTTTGTGCTAGGAAAGTTTGCAATACTTCGAGAGCAGACATAGTTGACGGTGCCTGCGCCAAAGATTCTATAATTTTGTAGTTTTGGGCTGCATGTGCAGAGGTGTTATGAGTCATGCATTGAAGTGTCTCTTTGGGGGGACAAATCACGGGGTCAACAGTAGGTCGTTCGTTATCAAAATCATTAGGCGGCGATGGATTTGAACTAGTACCAGGTTCTTGAGCATATATGGTAGGATTTCCATAAAACTTGGCTCAGGTTTGAAGTTCAACACTTTCAATGCCATAAATGGTGGATGATCCTTGACCGAAAGGATGTGAACCACCATCGGCCCGTTGTTGGGGTTGTGTCAGGCTTTCAACCATGTGTTGCTGATGTTGATTAGGGAAAGGATTATGAAGAACGGTAGGTGTTTACCCAGAATCCTTGTCTGCTATAAAATCGGTGCATTCGTGCAGCCGAGGACATTTGTATGTCAAGTGATCCTCCGCACAGATCTTGCAAGGAAATTTCATGGGTTTATCCTTCCCTTTGTCGTTTTTGGTAGCGTTTTTCTGATTAGGATTATTCTAATTGACCAACTACTCTTTCGAAGAAGACATCATCTTCTTCTTCTTCTTATTCCTTCCACTAGGTTTTTGTGAAGTTTGCACAGAATTTACCTCAGCGGTAGGAAGAGTAGTCATTTGGTTAGGGGTGGTGGCAGCCGAGGATGGCTGGGAGGTTTTCCCTCGAGACTGTTTTGTGGCTACACCAGAGATTGTGCCAACGAGACCGTTGATGTGAGCTTTGGTTTTCTGAGTAGCCGGAGGATTTGGGTTACCAGGGGAATTGGGGAGTAAATTATATAGCGTGCCATATTGTGAATAGATTAAATCCAAATGTTGGGAACGACAAATGCATTGCTCTTCTGTAACCGCACCGAATAGGACAATGTCTTTAGAGATGTGGGGTAAGAGATACTTACAAAACCAATTAGATAGAAGATGATCTAGGATTGGCGCTTTGGCTAGCCTCCTCCTACGCCTCCATTCATGAATGTGATCGGAGATGTGGGTGGCGGTGTCTTGGCACAACGGGGTTAATAGTTTCGTTCCAGTTTCAAATCTGGTTGGTAATTGGAATTTATTTAGAAAATCTATCGCTAAAGCGCAAAAAAGTGTTTATGGTGGCGCGTGGCAATTCAATATACCACTTGGCGGCATTTCTTGTAAGGGTGCAGGGAAACAATCAAAGCCGGACACTATCATCCACCATGGAATTAGATATAGACCATAAATGAAAGGTGGTGATGTGTGCGGCTAGGTCTTCCCCTTGTTTCCCATCAAAATTTGGGATGTCAGAAGGAATCTTGTGCGGTACTGGAGGCCAGAGCGGGTTGTGATTAATGGGGTCATTAGTCAGTTTATAGATGTCAAGAATGTCCAGAGCTGCAAAAAATAGAAATTGTAGGTTTTCCTCCGAATCTAACCAAGGAAGTATTGGTTGACTATGTGGACCATAGGGTCCGCCCATAAATGTGTTACAAGTAGGATAAGTAGGACTTTGATAAATTTTCCTATAGGTGTAAGGGTAGGGATATATGGTTATTGTCCATAGGGCATGTTGTATTGCGGGGCAAATGGTTGGTTACCCCTAGGATAAAAGTTCCCTCCCATTCCAGATGGAGGTTGGGGTGGGTTAGTCCATATGGATGCAATAGAGCTTCCTGGAGGCATGCTACTGCTTGCATAGTTCGGCAATGAAATAGACCATACACTGATATTTAAACCACTTAAGGGAATAGCGTTAAAAATAGGTTTTCTGATTTGTCCTAACGATTGTAGGGGTAGTAAAATGTTCCTTGTTATTTGCGTGTTGGTAACACTACCCCCTGGTATGGTGGCCAAGGGGTTTGAACTCATCAAAGGGTTCCAACTGAAAGGGTTGCTAAAAGGAACCGAAGTAGTCCCACTCGTGGGAGGAGAAAGTGTAGGTCCCAACGTGGTCACAGTAGGAGTAGATCCTGAAGGACTCAGCGAGTTACTTACATTTTTCATGACCGTAGGGTTGGGACTAGGTATATGTTGACTACTAGGGTTACCAAGTGATGGCATAGAAGTGAAAACTGACGGGGAGGATGGTGGTGAACCTAGGATGGTTTCCATTGGTATCGACATTATAGATGCCAGTTGTGAAATGGATGTTTGTGTAGCTGAAGACATGTCAGTTTGTGGTGGAATCTGAACTATCACAGGCCCCAACGGATCAGTGAGTGGAGGATTGTAATGAGGTACTACACCTTCCATGAAAGGGTCCTCCGAAAATTCCGTATGATATGAGGCTATGTACGAATCAAGGTTTGTCAATGGAGACTACTCTTCCACAAAAGGCACGGGTTCACCAAGGTTCAGTTCTTCCTCAAGAGTCAGAGGATGTAGAACTTGCTGTCGTCGAGACAGAAGACGTGGGTCAGATGATGCCACGGTGACCTGTTTAGTTTTAACAAATTTTAATAAATTATGATGTATTATAGATTCTCAATGACAGTAACCACACACCTAAAAAAGAAAAAAGAAAAAGGACTCTCTAAAATCAATCAGCAAGCAGCTAGAATAGGCTACCCTGTCTAAGTACTACCGTTTTCTGGTGATGAAATCCAGTATCACAATATTATATAGAGAGCGTTGGTCGAAAGTAAAGTTATGGTCACTCTAGAGCTTCGCTCGAACCTCGGAATATAGGTGTAAGCAATCTCGTGAAGACGAGTAACCTCCTAAAGACCGAAGACAGAGTGGTTCCATCTGTTTCAGGTATTAGGACAGCCCGTCCCAGTCACCTTGTGTAAGTCCCTAAAAATTATGGCCACTAAAGATACCTCAAATCACAGACATCATCAAGGGGGTCCACGGTCTAGGACAACATGATATATGTGTAGAATACCTAGATCTCCAATCTAGTTTCGACATCCCTGAAGGGTACCCCAATATATAGCATACCCACTCGATGCAGTCGAAGGCGGGCTACCTTCTTGTGCACCCAAGAGTTGTCTCACGCTGAGCTGCAGTAAAAGAATGGTCCCGATAATATGAGTGCAGTAGGATTTCGCTCGTTAATGACTCTAGGCTCAAGTTTTGAGATCTTGGGTGATTTTCTCACTTTTCCTAACCCAAGATCCTAGCCTAAAATATTGTTGGTGTGAGCTCAAAAAAGGTAATGTGATTGATTTTATTATCATTTGATTCTTAGTGTACTTGATTATTAGTCTTGCGGAGGGGGAGTGGACGTATGAAATGTAATGAGACTCTGACTCAGGAAACCATGCAAAAATATGATCTAAATATTCAATTTGATGAAGAGTATTTCTACAAGGAGAGGTTTCTTTTCAACATCCATGCACTAACATTCAAATAGAAAATTTCAACCTTAAATATTAAGACATTTATTTACCTCATCTTAACAGTCTTTTAACTGAAATTTTCAGAATTAATTCAGCTAGATGCAGAAAAACTAAAAAAAAATTCTTCTCTAAAAAGTAAATGTTTTTTACACTAAATTTTCAAACAAAAGCAAATAAACAAAAATTCCAGCTTAGTAAACAAGCACAGCGATTCAGTCAAGGAGGGATACTGATGGCCAAAAAAATTTGCAATGAAAACACAATCACAAGGGTGAATAGAAAATTTTGGTTGAGTAACGCACTGTCTCTGAGTAAAGACAACGTTAGTCCAGAGACTAACGCACTGTATTTAAGCAGAGCCTGCGTTATAACACACTGCAATACCAACAGAGGTAGCGTTATCCATGGTAAAGTCCTTCAGATGGTCAAACATAAATAGGATTGAACTCTATGATCTTTTGAAATGTCTACTGGGCATAAATACTGGTCAGAAGGGTCTGTGAACAGAGGAAAGAAGAAAGGGGGAAAGAGATAGTCCGAAAAATATGGGGAAATCCCCAGCGGAGTCACTAATTCTGCTATAGGGTAAAATTCTTGGGTTGTTGGTTTTCTAATATCCCTCTCAGGGCTTTCTGGTGCCCGAGGTAGACAATAAGATTAGGTGTATAGTTCACAAAGAAGGCATATACATGTTCATATCAACTTAAATAACTTGATGGAATAAGATGGAAGATTACCTCTTTAATGATCTTGAAGTCTTTTGAAGAGCTCTAGGCAGCGAAGCACGATTTTTCCTTCACCAGCTCCAAATCTCAACCCTGAAATCAATCAAAGCACCCGTGTAATATCTATCACAACATACATTTCCTATCAATTAAGTTAATATACGATAAACATTAAACTATGCACATCTAGGTCATTCATCTCATGCTATATAAGTAACTGAATAATAATGACAATATCAACGCATAGAATGGAAAAAGAAGATACAATTCTATTAATTTGTAAAAAGGAGGATTACAACCGTCGGTTGTACCAAGCCCTCCTCAGCCTTCCAATCTCTCTATCTCTCAATTTGGTGATGTCTTGATCAACATGTTCTCAATGAACCTCTTTGACTTTTTACCTTTACACTACAACAATAATGCTCTACTTCACAAGTATTGAAAACTTTGACAATCCTTCGACCTTGAACCAAGAGCCTTTAGCTCCATTTTATAGGAGATGGAGAGAGAAATCATTGCCTTTCTCTTTCCACCAGTTCTAAATAGATAAAACCAAGATGTTTCCTCAACTTCCATGTTTTTTTCTTCCTTGAGAGTTTAGTTGTTTTTGGAAAGGCCCAATAAGAGATTAGTGCTTTACAGTTTCTATTTTGTACTGATTCTCTTGTGAGAAAAAGCTGGAAATTCAAATAACTCTCCATGGGTTTTTCTTGTTTCGAACTCAAAACACGCGTAATACTGCCCTCTAGTTTAAACAGAGAATTTCCCTAGCCACTAACGCGGCCTATTCATTGATGAGCTGCGTTATAACGCTCTTGTGCTGTTATAGGGGTGTGTTACCTTGGTAGAAGTAGGCTTAGTTTATGTCTTTGTATTCCTTCCATATTTATCTTCTCCTCTAAGCTAATGAGGAGGTTGTTTGACATGTAACAATCAATTATTTGAGTTTTTTAGCTTCAACACAACTTACTATTTTTAGCAGGTTTTCGGGTCTTGCACTCTCAGAGCCGTTTTGGGGACTTAATGATCAAGGTGGATATTGGTGGCCATCCACTGAGTCCATTTGAACCCCTACCATCAGTTATTTCAGTTTGTAAGTTTCGGCACAACTTACTATTTATAGCAGTTTTTTGGGTCATGTACTTCTGGAGCCGTTTTGAGGACCTAAACGATGTTTTTTGGGAAAACAGGGAGGAAAATGGGTTGTTGACCCATGTTTCTCACTAGAAAGCTATATTCCTCGGATAGATCTTTCTAATGAGCTATTGAGCTCGTCAAACAGAGATCGGATGCCAAATTTACGTCCCCGGGAAGTGGAAACACCAATTTAACCAAACGGGGCCCACAGTTTTGGCAGTTCATCTCCTAGGTTCAGGTTTTTGGAAGTTTCACAATTTACATTGTTTCTCAACAAAAATTAGTCCTTCGAGCCTCATTGTAACATAGTTCAGGGGCTGGTAGCCGACACATCTCTTCTTAGAGATAAGCGTTTCCAGTACCTTCGCTCATCTATTTCCATTATGTGTGTAATAGGCCTGCGAGCCTCAATGTAACACAATCCATAGGCATGCGTACTCCAGATCTCTTCTCATAGATATGCTACCAGTGCCCTAGCTTGTTTCCATTATGTTTGCAAGCTTATTGCATTCATTACTTTATTAATAACATGAAGCATTATTTCCATTGCATCTCTCTGTTTATAGTTATATCGGTATTCTGTTGCGTTCCTACATAAAATCTGGATCATAAATTCGGCATCCAATGAATACTCATTAATCATGATTTTTATAAGAACCACATTGATAAAAATTGCATACTTTTTAATGTATATTCAGTTTTTATCAATTGGGGTATTCGCAGAAGCATGCATAATGGGTATTCGTTGGATGTTGAATTTAATTCTACATCCAATGTGTGTCTACATTTGAAATTTGAGTAATCCTATCAGGAAAAAACCCAAAAATACAATTAAAAAAGTAGTTTTCTTCTTTTTCTTCAAAAATATATAACTCGTATTTTATTATTTTAACTATTATTTTATTATTTTTCCTTAGGATGCCACTTTTAGGTTGAAATTTTGTTATGAAATGAGCTTCCAAAATAGAATAAAATAGAGATCAATGCCTTAGAAATTGGCCACTACGAGGGGGAAACCTCCTTTACATTACATAAATGAACAATTCTTGGATGTTATAATTGAAAAAATCTCATTTCTATATATAAGAGTCCATGGGGTCACAATATAATCCTAGCCAACCTAACAATAATAATGTAAGGGCACAATAATAATAATAATATGGGGGTTATAGTGGTACAACAATAACAATAAGGGGGATACACTAAAAACAATAAGAGACTACATTAGTAATATAGGGACCTAACCTGCCCCTATCCTTCAAAAAAATGTTGTACTGAACCCTTGAGTAGCTCTGGATGCTTCTGTATAAAATTCTCATCCTCCCATGTACAATCTTTAGTGGGTACATTCTTCCACTTGATGAGATACTCTGAAATTGATCGATTTCGTAGCTGTTGAGTTCTTGTTTTCATGACTACTTCAAGTTCCAATATGATTTTTACTTCCTCATCAAGTTCTGGAAATATTGTTTGAACTGGAAGATTTTCACCTACAACCTTATTTAAGCATGAAACATGGAAAACTGGATGCACTCGAGAAGAAGCAAGAAGCTTCAATTTGTATGCCACAATACCAATATTTTGCGACACCTTGTAAGAACCATAGTAATTTGGTGATAATTAATATCCTTCATAGCTTTCTTGAGGGACATTTTTTTGGATGGTTGTAGTCATAAAAATACCGAGTATCCTACATCAAAACTTCTCTCGTTGCGATGTTGATATGACTATTGTTTCATTCGATTTTGTGCCAAATTTAGTTTATCCTTGAAGAGTTGGAGAACTTGTTGTTGATGCTCAATGTGATCTTCCACTACTTGAACCTTAGAATTTTCTCTTAAAGATTATGTGATGGACAATAGGTGATATCCATAAATTTCCATAAATAGGGTTATTTTTGTTGCAGTATGGAAGGAAGTCTTATACCACCATTCAGCCAGAGGAAACCAATTGACCCATTTTGTTTGTTTATCAAATACGAAAAAACGAAGATATAATTACAAACATTTTTTCACTATCTTAGTTTTCGCATCAGATTGAGGATGATAAGATGAGCTATGAGCTCGTTGAGTACCCAAAAAAGAAAATAATTCCGTCCAAAAATTTCCAGTAAAAATGGGATCTCTCTCGCTTACAATAATCTCTTGGTTTCCATGTATCTTTTGAATTGTATCCATAAATTTAGTACCAACTATACTTGCTTTAAATGGATGAGATAATGCACAAAACTGTGCATAGTTGGCAATTCTATAAACTATCACCATGATGACACTCTTTCCTTCGGACATAGGTAAACCTCTGATAAAATCCATTGAAATCTCCTCCCAACGTTGACTCGGAATGGATAAAGGTTGTAGAAGGCCCAAGGTCTTTTGAGTATCAAATTCATACTTTTGATACTCTGCCACATACTTTTGAATATCAAATTCAATTCCATCCCCCCAAAAAAAAAATCTTCACCCTGTGATAAGTTTTTAAGAATCCCGAGTGTCCTCCTAAGGAAGAAGTGTGCAATTCCAAAAGAATGTTTTGTTTTTGTTGGGAATTATTACAAAGATATAAGCCATCATTGTACGATAAGGAATAATTTTTCCAACTAAATGTATCAGATCTACTAGGATCTTGGTGCAACATTTAAATGCGTGTCCATACTTCTTCATCCTTCTTCCATTCATCCCCTGCTTTAGTTATCCAATCTGGTTGGATAATAGAAATGGCACAAAGCAATGCTTCCACCTCTTCATCCTTTCTTAAGAGTGCATCTGCAACAACATTTAGCTTCCATTTTTTGTAGATGATTTAAAATTCATAACTGAACATATTTGTGACCTATTTTTTCTGCTCTATTGAATATAGTATTTGTTACAAAAACTATTTAAGACTAGCATGGTCATTTTTTACCTTGAAGTGTCTTCCTATTAGGTAAGGTTTCCATTTATTTAGTGCATGTAGTATTTCTAACATTTCCTTATGATTAATATCTTTCTATAAATACTTTACTTTGACTTGATGAATTTTAGAAGAAATAGGTCTTCCTCTCATTAAAACAACACCAGTTCCATTTCCTGAGGCATCACATTCCACAATAAAGGTTTTTGTGAAGTTTGGCGTAGCTAAGACCGGTGCTAGGCACATTGCCTCTCTAAGATTTTCAAAGGCCTCAATTGCTTTAGGATTCCATGAAAATGCATCTTCCTTCAATAATTTTGTTACAGGCCATGTTGCTATTCTCCCACAATCCTTAAAAAACTTGTGATAATACATAGTTAACCCAATAAATCCTTGCAACTGCTTTATGGTTGTGGGGAATTTTCATTCCTGGATGGCTTTAAATTTGTTAGGGTCTACCTTAACACCCTTGTGAGATACAATAAGACCCAGATATTCACCTCTTATACTCGAAAGAACCATTTGGAAGTTTTTTCATATAATTGTTTCTACTCAAATAGTTTGAGCACCCTGCCAACATGTTGAACATGATCCCTCCAAGACCTGATGTAGATTAATATATCATGAAAAAAAGATAACAAAAATTTTCTAAGGAAGGATTTGGAAACAGAATTCATCAACCCTTGAAATGTAGAAGGTGCATTGGTAAGGCAAAAAGGCATGACCTAAAATTCATAATCACCCTCATGATTTCGAAATGTTTCTTTTGGAATATCTTTAGTCTTCATTGTAATTTGATGATATCCTAAACTAATATCTAACTTGGAAAAATAAATTACTCCATGTAATTCATCCAATAATTCATCGATAAGAAGAATGGGTAATTTATCTTTAATAGTGAGCTTATTTAGCTCCGTATAATCCAGACACATGCACCATGATCCATCCTTCTTCTACACCAATACTATAGGAGCAGAGAAAGAACTTTGACTAGGTTAAATTATACCAGCCTCTCACATTTATGTAATCATACATTCAATTTACATCTTTTGGACATAATGATATCTGTAAGGACTGTTGTTTGGAGGAACACTTCCTGGAATCAAATTAATAGCATGATCATGATCACCAATAGGTGGGATTCCTTTGGTAGTTTCAAACACCTTGGAATGATTGTCCAAGACTTTTTGGAGATGTGGAGAAATAGATGATTTTGAGGTTGGAACTTCTAGGGAGAATAATTGTGCAATTATGTCTCATTTTCCTTTCTTTGGAAGCTTTGTCATGACATTATATATTATAACCTTTCTAGGTTTCCCTATGATACCTCATAATTCAACTTCCTTTCCTTTTGAAAAAAAAATTCCAGAAAAGTTCTTGAAAATTAAAAGCTATCGTCCCCAAAGATTGTAGCCATTTTAATCCTAGTACAACATCATCACCTCCCATTGAAATGGAAAGCATTGGTCTATTCAATACATATTTCCGCATGGCTAGCTTAATATTATATAATTTTCCAGAGAAATTTATAGTTCCTCCATTTGCAACCATCACTTGACATTCTGGTGTTGGGCATACGAAGCAATTCAATTCCTTGCCTACCTTACAATGAATAAATTATGGGTACTACTCGAATAAATCAACTCTATTACCTTTTTCTTCTTGATATGTCCTTCTATCTTGAGAGTTTAAGGAGTGGTAATTCTTGCCAAGGCATTACATGATATGGCCGGACTCATTTCTTCTTTCTCTACGTTTGGTTCTTGGTGTATATCCACTTCTTTTGAAGTTTCTTGTTCATTTTATTCCACCTCTTCACAATATATGTAAAATAATTTATTCTCAACACACTTATGTCCTTTACTGTATTTTCTATCAAAACTATAGCAAAGCCATTTTTCTTTTTTTTCTTCCAATTGTAGTGGTGTCAACCTTGTAGGTTGCGTAAGTCTAGGAGTAGCAAGACTTCCATATTTATATATGTGAGTGGTAGGCTTCCTTGTCGCCATAATTTTGCATTCATTTTTTCTTACCAACCTGAATGCCTTCTCCAATGAATCAAGTTACCAAAGGCGAATCTCATGTTGGATGTTATCCTTTAAAGTCCATATGAAGACATCAATCATGTGTTCCTCTTGAATATAATTTACCCTCATATTCAATTTTTGTAAGTCCTCAATGTGCTCCATCACTAAACCCTTTTTTTTAGATTTATCAATTGGCTAAAGAAGGTGTTGCTCTTTGTATCCTCATAATGTGCTATCATTTCCTCTGTAAAAATTGACCAAGTGACAATTTGTTTATGGGAGAAAAGCCATCAATACCATACAAATGTATTTTGTTCTAAATATAAAGTTTCCATGTTTACCTTTTGTGTGTTTTTCACATTATTGTGATCAAATTATTTCTCCATCTACAATATCGATGTTACGGGATCCTTGCCATCAAACTTCCTCATGTCAATATTTGGAATATAGTGGATCTTCAGTCCAATGTTAGAGTTTATGAAATCGCGATTAACATTTATTTATTTTCATCATGAGTTTCATCTACTATATTTTTGCCATTAATAATCATTTCTTGTATCAAATTTGTCAAACCTTCCTTCAAACCATCTGTGTCTCCATTTATATCACTCTTCATGTCTTCCATTTTTTCTTCCATGTATTCCATAATATTCTTGAAACCATCCATATTAGCTTCAACGCCTTTCTTCAAAACATCCATTTTACCTTCCACACCATTCTCCAAACCATCCATCTTAGCTTCCATGCCTTTCATCAAAACTTCCATTTCAATTTTTGTTGCTCTTTGCAAGAAAGAAATTTGGTGCACTTGCTCTTGAAATTTTGATAAATCATGTTGCACTTCTTCCTCTTCATGAGTCATAGTAGAGTACTCTAAGGGATTAATGGGCATTTAATTCCTTTTTAGGGGGTATTTTAGAGCCCAATACTCATATCTATGTTTCAATATACCCTTGGAATCACTTCAAACTGATTTTTCAAACAAGACTTATGCAATTCTAAAAAAAATACACACCTTTTTCTTGATTTTGAGCAGATCTATATTGAAACTGATGTATCTCTATAATTTTGAATCTCTAAGATTTTATCTTTCGTCCTGTAGTAGAGATCTGAATCCTCTTTCCAATGCTATAGGTCTGACCTGATTTGGATTTTTAAAGGCAAATTTATGACCAATCTCCCACATTGACCTAATTATGGACTAGTTCACTAGAGTAAACTTGTATGGCATGCCATGCATCACTATTTCCTCCTTGATCTCTGAACTTGATACAAAGGAAACTACAGTCTATGTACTTTCAGCCACTTCTTAGATAATTCCAATCTCATGCTCAGAGAGAGAGGGCTATGATTATTTTCCCAAGGTCACCTATTTTATATTAAATTTGAGAGACTGCAAAAACCTTAACTTCAATAGATGATATCTCCGAACATATTGCGAACCATTATCTTAACTCTCAATAGGAAGTTTCTAAGGATGCCTTGAAGACGGGTTTTCTTTAGTGTCTAAACCCTCGTAAAAACAAATTATAGCGAAAATTCCATGATCACATGTTTAAAGCAGTGAAGCCCTAGAATCCAAAGCTCTGATACCAAATGTTATGAAACTAGCTTCCAAAATAGAAGAAAAGAGTGATCAACGCCTTGGAAATCACCCACTTCAAGGGGGAAACCCCCTTTTCATTACATAAATGAACAATTCTTGGATGATACAAATGGAAAAACCTCCTTTCTATATATAGGAGTCCATGGGGTCACAATATAATCCTAGCCGACCTAACAATAATAATGTAAAGGCACAATAATAACAATATAGGGGTTAGAGGGGTACAAAAATAAAAATAAGGGGGCTACATTAACAAAATTAAGGGACTACACTACTAATATAGGGACCTAACAAATTTCCTCTAATTCGTTTGTGGAGTTTCCTCCAAAATTTTGATTTCTTTGGAGATTATGATTCCCCTACATCAGTGAGAGAGAGTCTATGTGATTACCTCAAACACCATCTATAGGCATGCGAAACATGCTTCATTCATGCATGAAACTTGAAGATCCCACTACATTTATGACAAATGAATAAAATATAAGAAAAAAACAAGTGAAGGATTGAGGAGGAGATTCTATACTTAAACGGTAAAATGTCACGATATTCAATCATAATGTGTTATCACAATGGTCCTCATAAAATTATTGAAAACTATATTGCGTAGGTTAATTTTCCTTTAGATAGATGATATTCTCATTAGATAAATGAAATATCTAAAATATATGGAAATACGCAAAGAAAGAAAATGCACAACACCATCCATAATACATAGAGGTTTTTCCTAGGAAACTCTTATGGAAGAAAAACTAGTCACAAGGTAATATTATTGTGGTTTCCTTTTTATGGTATGGAAATATGCAAGTATAAAGGAGGAGTTACTCTATATGGAGCTATCTAAAATTTGCACCATGTAATTATGACATGAAAACTTAACCCCTTATATTCTAATCTATAACATCTCACTCCTAGTTAGTTTCGTCAACTATGGGACAAAATACAATAGCATAGAATTAAACCCTATTCCTCCTAGAGATATGGTATTTAACCTAGCTGAATAGAAAACTAGGTGTAAGGTTTGACTCCTTCAACCCTACAATAGAGTTATAGGTTTGTAACTTCTATAGTATTTAATGTAAAGATGTGATTAACCCCATATGTGTGAGTAATAAGAACTAGCATGACATCATTTCATACCATGGTGGTCAATGTGGTAGATCAACTTACAAGACAAAAAATATTTCCATAAAATTTTGGAATTAGTATTGCACCATTGTAAAGACCTTCTATTTTGAAATAGTGCTAAGGGGTTTGATATAAGTGAGAAATTTTTGAACCCAAAACACATCAAATAATGCCTCAAAATAACTTTGGAATGTTTCAAACTCTAATTCTCTTGATTGGTATCTACTGCTAAAATAACCTTCCAACTTTATTCTTTCATATATTTCCATTTTTAGCACATCAAGGTAACTAATAAATATTGTAATGATCCCATACAAATCACTATATTTCCTTCCTAATTCATTATTTATTTTTGGAGTAATCATTTGAATAATTCATGTCTCCATTTTCCAAATTTATTCATGGGATTTGAAAATAGAAAAAGAAATTTCCAAATTGGGCTATCAAATTCTATAGTCCCTTTTATTCCCCTTCTCAGCTTTATAATGCTTCAAATGATATTAAGTTTGAATTGGTGCATCAATTGGTTATAAGGTATAAGTGATAAATTAGGAATCCAAGCTTATATTCTTCTAGTTTTTGGGGCTTGAATCAAATACTTTCAATTTTATAGTTCCATCACGAGGTCAATATTTTTTCATTCTGAGTTTTCCTTTAGTCTCCCTTTCCTTTGGGAATTTTCCACCTTCTGTTGAAGACTGAGAGGAAGTGCATGACCAAAGTAAATATTCTTGTATTCAACTAGTTGACTCAACCTTGAATTATGATTCCAAATTATTTGGTTAAGAGGAAATTTCTTAGATATACAACAATGCACAATCAAGGAATTTTTATATATATATTCTCATTTATGCCAAGATGAAGAGATATGAATTCCCCCATTACATTTTCCATGACATCGTAAGAGTGTAAGTTCCATAGTTCCAAGGGAGACCTGGAATATTAACCCAAATGGTGACATGTATAATAATTATTGTTTTGGTGACAAATTTGGGATTCCATGGAACTATAAACAAACCAAATCCACCTATGAAACCATGGAACATATTAATTATCAATATCACAATAATTGCATTTTTGAACTCTAGAAAAAAATTCTCTTTATTGGAGGGTGAACATTCATTTAAATCTCTAGGGTAGGACCTTATGACTCTTGATCCAAGTTTTTACCCATTTTAGTGGTGGCCATATGCCATCAAATTTATAAATCATATTATAATTACACAACAATACTTTTTTTAACAAATTATTTTCACTTTATGTCAATGGTTATATATATATGGTGGTTTCAAAAATATGGTGTTTTCCCATGGTAAAGTCAAATGAAAATGGGATTTCTTTTTTTAATAAATGATTTGACATGACCTTTTGAATTAACATGATTTTTCATGAAGGATTATGATAATTTATAAAAGGGGAAAACATTGGTAGAAAAATGTGCGTGAGAAAAAATATAATTTGTTGAGTCAAAAGGTTGTTTTCATATTTTCCTCTAATTGTTTCCTAGGCCACCTAAAATATAGAAATTTTGAGCACATTGAGGTGAGATCAAGGCAAATATGTAGTTAAAATTTCAAATATTTATTTTCTATGATTTTATAGATATATATTACAAAATTTTGAGTTTTTATTGGTCCTAAAATATGCTTCAAATGAGTCATAATAATATTTCCACTATGACTTACTTTCTTGAATATTTCAAATTATGAAATTTTGAGGAGATGGAAGAAATATCTCTAGGTCACATGATAAAAAATTAAGATATTTGTTTGTTACACATTATGAGATATGCCCTATGGAATTTAGTGTTCTCAAATGTTTCTATAATCAGTTTCAAGGAAGTGAGGTCGGAATTTTTTCTATAACTTATTTTTGAGATGTTTCACACTATCAAATTTTGAGGAGAGTGAGTTGAGATCTCTAGGTACTTGTGATCAAACTTTTAGATATTAATTTTATATCATTTTGATATATTCTCTATGTTAGGTTTTTTGAATGCACCTAAAATCCATTTCAAAATTTTATGACTCACGGTTTTCCTATAACTTATTCCTACGATATTTCAGACCATGATATTTTTGTGGGATGAAAATTAAATCTCTATAAACATGTTCTTGAAATTTTAAACATTGATTTGTGATACTTTATGATATATGATCTATATAAGTTATGTTTCTTGAATGCTCTAGAAATCATTTTTAAATGGGCGAGTTTGACTTGTTGAATATAAATATTTTTCTAGGATGTTTCAAACTATGAACCTTTCATGACATAAATATAACATCTCTATGTACCCTTGGTAAAAAAATTCGAAACTTCTTAATTATACTCTTGAATATATGCTCTATCGAAGTTAGTGTTAACGATAATGTTAGAACTAATGTCAAATGGGAATGGATGGGATATGTATGGGAGTCCCGAGATTTGAGGTAATTTTTTTTTAGAAATTCATATATTATAGAGCAATGCAACACATCAAAATATGTGGAAGTACAAACATAGAAAACATATAAAACAAGTGAGACATAGATATATGTGGTTCACCCAGCTTGTGCTACATCCATGGAGAAACATCAAGTCCATCCTTTTTATTATCAAGAAAAATGAAGAGACACAACCTACAATAGATCCAATGTAATATCCTTTACTCTCTCACACAGTCCCCGTTTTTCCTTCATGCTCATAATACATTCTCAACACACAACCTCAAGATAATTCTCCCATGTGAACCGAGGGGTTTCCTTATAGGGAAAAATTCATAAATTATTTATAACTTCTACCATCAAATCATCTGCATAATGAACGACCAATATTTAATACTAAATTACAATATTTTAAAAGGAAATTTTACATATGTTCTTAGCTTGGGGGGGACTACCCCCAAACCCTCCAGCCAGGGAGGATGGACCCCGTGAACCCCTACGTGGGGGGGTGTACATTATTTCTGGGGTATAAATCTAGCTAAAACAAAGACCTTTAAATCAAGATGATAAGCAGACTCCATATCCAACACTTTTTCCTTAATATATAATCTGTGATGCCCCTTCTAATGTCTGTTTGGATGGTTCTCATAAATATCCTTCCAAGAGTATGCAGAATTTTGCAGATGACCTCATGGATTATAAGTTATCAATAGTCAAGGGAAAGTACCTCATAGGTCAAACAAGGAGAGATAAAATTGCTTGGAGGTTTTTTTGAGCAAGTTTAGTGTGTTGATGTTGCCAAATGCAGTGGAACCTCTTAGGAAAATGATTATCCATAACACTGGGAAAACATGGATCTAAAAGAAGCAGTGGGAAGAATTTTTATTGACCCAGCGGTAGACCCACTATAAAATTCATTATGGTTTTTATACCCGACAAGGATCAAAGGTGTGCACAAAAGGAAGCTTTTGGATGACGTAAGAGGCGGGTGGATGTGACTAGGTGAGGCTGTTAATAGATTCACATTTATTGGTGCATGATTTCAATGCAGTTACTACCCATGACCTGCAATACCGGTAGGTAGATCCCGGGAGTTTATAAAGGAGTGCACAAGTGTTTCTCTAAGATGATTTAAGTGTCGGGTTTAACACGGAAAATAAGCATAGTGCTAAAAAATTGTTCGAGACCATTGAAATTTTTATAAAAAAAATGGTTGCTAAACGAATGTATGAAACCATTTTTTTCTCCTTTATGACATTAACTGGCACCATTTTATTGGCTCTAGATGACTTAAGTATGGAGGACATGTGGCTGGTAGATTCAACATTTTTAGGTGGTCAAAGAGGTCAAATATAGGTGACACATGTCACCACTCGTGAGGCACCACATGGGGTTGATGATGTATAATGACATCATCCTATAAGGGATACCACTAAAGGTCTAGAAAGTGCAGTAAGAGGATTTTTTTGGGCTTATTAGGGGTCAGGCTGGCATGGAAGTTACAACTCATCCCAACAAGTTTGTTACTAGTTAGCGAGTGTAGCAGTGATCCCACGAGGACATGTCATCCTATAGGCTTAACCCGAAAGGTTTTGAAACAACGAGGCTATGGATTTTTTGGCTTACTAAGCACCGATATTTTATTGCAGATACAACTCATTCTATGAGTTTTTGATTAGCTAATACATCTAGTAGTGTGGACCCAGTAGAAAACATTTTAGCCCGAAAGGGTTACCCCAAAGGAAAACAAAAGTGTGCTTGGAATTTTGGTAGAGTTAATAGAGTCGAGAGACAAAGAATTTTCCATGAAATTTTGATGTCTTGGTTAAATGAAGAAAGGTGCACCCTGGTCATGGTTTTGCGGCATTTTTGCATGTTAAGAGACCTTAGGCCTTTCATTTTTATTCAATGAAAAAGTATAGTAGGAAACTTTTAAAGGACTTCAAGCTATGTGTAAAGCACTGCAGGTTGTAGGCATAAGTGTTGCATATATGTGAGGCTTGAACGGGTCAACAACATTGATAAAGAGTCCCCTTATTTTGTAGGTGTGCCATATGGGGAATTGCAATACATTTTTGGGTAGCATAACATGGATGAGTTGGAAGCTCTTTGACACCATATGATATACTTGACATTATATCCATATTTGGGTACTCCCTTTATTCGAAGAATTGGCTTTGAATGAGTTAGCAACCTTTGACAAGTTCACAAAGCAGAGAACTAGAGCCATTAATGGAAAGTTTTTTGCATTAACTATCACCATCTTTGGTCACTAATGATGATAGAGAATATTTTTGAGGTCAATAAACAAGAAAGAGGCAAGGGTCACATTTTACAATAGAGTGTTGGAGACCCATGTCATATGTACAAACAAAATACAATACAAGTACTCTTTGTATATGTTGGTTTACAGAGAATTAACTCTGAGTATGGGAATTTTTATAGAGCCCATTCTCTTATATAAATTTTGTTGAAATGGCCAAGGAAAGTGCTATAATTCTTGCATAACCAAATTAGTCATAATAGAGCCTAACTACGCTGCAATTAAGACCATTCATGTACCTACTAGTTGAAGTAAAATTTAACGTATACACTTGTTTTTAACTGAATATGAGTATGTCGCACTACTCACTGAATGTGTGGGTTAATTAATAGATACGTTGCATTGATCCTTGTATTGTGGCTCAAAAAATATATCAAGAAACACGAAGTTGAATGCAGAGTAGTGTTGTATGTTGTGTGAGAGTGTGACTTGCAGTAAGAAATTGTGTGTGTGCATAAGGTGAATTATGGTTGAGACATGATATTTTAATGAGGCTAATTGATGGTCAAGTGAAGAACCAATGGAGTAGTGAAGTATGCAGTGCAAATCGGGGCTACAAAGTAGAGAAGAGGAGTTGTTTGTAATTGCATATAAGGTTATTTATATTTCGGTGTAATTATTGTAAGCCTTTATTTCTCAATTTTAAAATTGTATGAAAAGTAAGACAATTGGATGAAGTAGGTTGGCGATACATCTACAAGAGGTTGGTGCCTTTTAGTAAGTTGTGGCTTGCTAATTTTAAGGGGGTTGGGGTCTCTTGTGAGTGGGTGCTTACAAACAAATAACAAATGGATTGGTGGTATTCCCATTTGGGTTTCCACATTAAATACTTGTGTCCATGTGTGTATGTTTGTTATGCTAATGATGTATGTTCATGACAGTGACTTACCCTAGTTCGTATGCATTTTGATTATGACAACTCTTATTGGTTATTGTGAAGTTAAAAACAATTAAAGTTAAATTTACACCCATGACTAATTTCCCCCCCATCAATAATTCGTTATTCCAATAGTTAGGCTTTCTCCATGGTCCGAAAAACAATTTCAAACAAATCATCTTGGAATTTTTCCATAACATATTATCCAAGGCCTTTTAAATTTTTAAAAATTGAGATATCTTAGGAGACATACAAAAGTACCTTATGTACAAATTTCATAATCATATTTATAAGATTGAATACCTGGCACACTATACAAGTTGATAGTTGGGAAATTGACAAGAATATTAAGCTCTCAGACGGTTACCATAAATTTCATTTGGAGTTTCAAATTTTCTCAAACCTGGTGACGCCAAAAGCAACAATTAGACATAATGGAAATAGAAGACGTGAGTGGACCTAGTGAAGGTAAAGGAAGCAAGAAAAATTAGTGAAGCTAATGTGAATGTTATTATCCATTCAGGAACTTACTAAACAATATTTCTAATTGAGGGTTGTTGCCATGGAAAATTTTAGGGGCTAATATTCGCAGGTGAGCTAATTTTCCATGGTTTTTCCAAAAAAAAGGTTTGCCAAATTCCATTTTTTTATAAAAATCATTCGCCAAAAATTTACAATATAAATTATTTTACCTTAAAAATCACCAACATTATATAGACAATATATATAATATCATTATAAATTTGAGTAATTCTACAAATAAATTAATAAATATTTTATAGTTTTATTTTTAGGGACTAGTGAGATTTGCCAATTTTTTAAACTTCAAAATAATTTTCCATACTTAAATTTTTCCCTTGCTGCTCAATCAAATGGAGTTGTGACTCTTCCTAATTGTGTGCCTAGTGATGGAGATTGGTTTCTCCGATAGGTTGGCCCTTATTTATATTGGTAGTGGCGTTGTTGTCTCTAGTAGGTTAATGCCCATGAATATTTGTAGTGGTGTGTATCGGTGTCTCTGGTATATTGCTATCCATAAAGATCTATAAGAGCAGGTTGGTTCCTAAAAGTGTTCATAAAACCTTGAACTAATGTAAAATAATAATTCTATTGGAACCCTTGAACTATGAGCCTAATTTGAATATTTGTTTTTATGAAACAAATACCTTTAAAATAATATAATTCAATTATCCCAATCCACTTTAAGGAATAACTCCTTTTATAATTAGTCTATTATTAGAGACCAGATGTCATGATACTAAGACTATATCTCCTTTGACATATAAATAAACAAATAAAATGTACAATTACAATTAAAAAGTATATTGAAAAAATCTAGTATACCCACCAATATAACAAATAATCTAATATTTAATTCTTACTAGAGCCTTAACCTGTGATGTCGACCCTCATTAGTTTAAAATAATCACAAATAAAAAATTTACCACAATAACTAATTTCACATGGAATATCTAAATGTTTCACGGTGTGTACCTTAAATACTTGAAGATTATACCATAGACTTGTTAACTTTATGAGCAATACTCATTCATGCGTTTATCTTGGAGATGTATTTAGTCGCTTTGACAATACTATCTATTTGGAATTCCGCTCCAATAATTTTTGAATCTTGAGAACTGAAAGAAAGGCTTCCAGCTCAATCTTATTGGCCACATAAATAATTCTCAAATCTATAAAGCTCAACAAATATTGTCCATCAATACAATCTAAACTCCTATGGAATAGCACAATCAGTAGAAAAAAGGGTTTGAAGCCGCACAAGTGATGGAAACTCGAGTAAAACTTAACCATATAGCATAATCACTAACTCCACTTTCTATACAAAGTACCTTGCCTTATTCACATACACAATTATGACTAATAAATATTTTATTTATATGAATTATAAATAATAAATGTAAATATATTATCAATAATATTTTTAAGTTGAATTTAGGTATTATAATAAAGTATATTAATCTTTCAAAAGTAAAATAATATAATTAAATTCTTTAACCATATTTAAAATAAATAAATGAATATATTAATAGGTTATAATTTTGAATGGTTTCTAATATGAAAGATTTATATTATATAAATTATGTATTATTATTTTAAAGGTGTAAAATTTTATCATAATTTAATTATGAATTAATAATAAAAAACTTATATTTTTATTAAAGAAAATCATGCTACCAAAAATGATTAATACGTGGTTATTAATAATGAAAAACTTACTATTAATAGGTGGTTTTTAAAGTGGCTCACTTCACCTCCTACCAAATGCCACTTCAATTTACTGTTGTTAATATATTTACTTATGTTTAAACCATGTTACCTAAAATGATTAATTGGTGGCTTTTAAAGTGGCTCACTTCAACTCTTACCAGATGCCACTTAGATTTAGTGTTGTGAATATATTTACTTTCGTTTAAATAAGATAAACTCTCTTAAATTTTCTTTTGAAATTATTTGGTAATTTAAGCTTAAATAATGTTACTACCCATTCTTATAATATCACTATATTCATCTAGGGTTATTCATCTCCACTTCTTTATAAAATAATATATTACTCTACATAATATCTCTTTAAACTTAATAAATAAAACTAAGAGACTTAATATATATATGGTTAAACTTAAAAACATAATTAAATTAACCATTATAAATATTACTAACTAATTTACAATATTGAATATTGAAAATTTACATAGTATAATCTTAGAGAAGATTTAAAGTGTAATCTTATTAATTTAATAATCTAATTTGTTAAAATATTTTTATATGTTAATATATTTTGGTTTTTTTTACTATTATTAGAAAATAATGTATAATATTATTGTAATATAGTATAAAAATAATGATAGATTACTATATTGTAATTTATAAGAATATAAGGAATTTTTAATAATGTTGATGATTATTAATGTTTATTAGAATTAATATAGTTGATTAAATTTTAAGAAAGTAATATATTAATTAAGATTTTTTAGTATTTTATTTCTATGATAAAAAAGAATGGAGATGAGTATTTCTAGATCAATATCAAAAAGAGCTTGGAAATTCAAGAAAAAGTATTAAAGGTGTTTATGATTATCAAGCCCAAGAAAAATTGTGAAAAGTGTTTTTCATTGTCAACCCTCTTAGTACTCAAACATGCCATAATATTTCGTCCCAAGGGGTTTTGGGAATTGACCAATGCCCCATAAGAATTATTTATGATGTTCATAATGTTTGTCTTCTTTTTGGTACTCGGCAAAATATAAAAATAGATAATTCTGATTAGCGAATTAGAGGTTGATCACCTCCTTATAATCATTTTTCTTCCTTTGTAATAACTCCACTTACCACAATTTTTTTTCTAATTATAGTAATAATTACATACTTACTTCTCAACATTGTTGTCTTTTATTATCATCACAACATTAGCATTCTACAAATTTCCTTTATAAAAAACTGTTTCTGTGTATAACTGTTATGAAGTTCTAATGTATACGTATATCAATTCTCACCTCAAAATGTTTTACCATTACCCATTATATATGACCTTTATTTCATTTTCTATACTCATCAACAAAAAAAAATTTCCTCTTTATTTCATGCTATCATACATAAATATATAGTTATGATAACTATATAAATATAGCTTACCTTTTTCATATCCTAATTCTTTTAAAATTTTCTCTTTAGGCTATTTAACCATTCACAATAAGAATTAATACATTAATATTAACCACTATTAGTGTATACCTATTCATATACATATTCTTAAATTACCATAACATTTTATTTGATATTAAAATCTGACCCACTTTGTTTCATTCTCCACTTTTCATAACTACACATTATAGTGTATTTCCATAACATTAATTTATTACTAATTTTAGAATTTTATAATTATTTTAATGTTTTATCTTGGTCATGGTATTCCATCTTATACCATAATCCTAAATACGTTTACTTCCCACTCTCTTTATAATCTAATTCCTTTCCAATTTATGATTTTTATATGCTTACCTTGCATAACTTGATGTTATATTATTCGTTATAAGTATGGACAATGGGTTTAGTTGAACTTATTTCTCATAAGTCTTTATTTAAGGTTACGTCACATTGTTCTATTCTAACATTAATAAAAGCTTCGCGCTACTCTAATGTATTGATATTCTTTTAATGCATTTCGTATTTTATACCTTGTATTTAAATGGCATTAAGGTCATGTTACCATTTTTTGATATCTTAAGGTTTGATAAACTCGAGAATTAATGTGTATGCGTGGTATGGCATAAAATGGAGATTGTGTTGGGATTTATTTACCTTTGTTTTTTCCCAAGCATGGATTCAGTGTATGACTACCGGAATTTCTATGGATTTTTATTTAACGCTTGTCTTTTTTGTCACAGAGGATAGTTACAAACCCTAAAACACAACTGACTTTTTCCCCAAATCGAATTGCACATTGATTTGGATAATTGGTCTATTCAGAATTTTTGTGCCATTGTATTCGTTTATAATTACAGAGTTCCTCCTACCTACGATATGGTTTTCTTACAGCCTTCCCCATGCCCAGATTACGATGTTAAGTTGGTGGGAGGCTCCTCTAAATTTTTATCTCTTATTTCTGGTAAGAATTATGCTAGACTTTAAGTTTTGATTTGCATTCTCTGAACTAGATTCTCATTCTTGCATAGTTTGGAAATGAATTATCATTGTTAGATTTTAATAACATCATGGTTTTCTTTTACCCAGGATTAGAATTTTGTTGTGGTATGGACAATGTATCATTTTCTCTTCACTCCTCTCGAGCAGATACTCATTATTAACTGTCCATTCGAGTATACTAGTTTTTTGATACTGTGGAGAAAACGTGTTTGTAAGTTTTCTTCCTACTCTAAGTTATAATGAATTTACGAGTTTTTTAAATATCACTATTGTCGGATTATTTCATTCACATGTCATCATACTTTCAGTAGTGACCTAGCAGATGTGTTTTTCTTCCTTGGTGGTATAATAACATTAAAGGAGGAAATTCATGCCTCTGAAATTTTCCTTCACTGATTTTTTTGAAACTTATATCATGGATTTAAATTTTTTCTTTGTAAACTCTTTCCTAATAAATTTAGATTTCTCATACTATGTTGTCTTCCTCTTCTGTGTATTACTTGTTCCAAAATTTCATCAATTTTTATCATATGGTTAACCCATTTCGATTGTCACTTCTCCTAGGGTTTTATTCAAACCCTCTTGAATATCCCTTGTGACCGATTTAGAATAAGGAGGATTTTTTATTATTTAAACTCTATTCCTATTTTATTGACAGAGAGGGTTTAGAATTTTGATTTATCTTTTCAATTTTACCTGCTCTTATTCTTACTAATATAGTCTCTATTTTAGAATTTATTCTCCACAGGTTTATGGTATTTATTTTTCAACTTTGTTACAGAGATTAAAATGAGATGCTAGTTACAATAGAATTCATTGTACTTTAATAATTGTGTTAGCCTATGTATCTTTTATTATCCCATATATTATATTACTATAAAGAGACATATTTATAATTTATCTTAGATTACTAGCTTATGCAGTCAATAATAACATGAATTTATATTATGATTTCTCCTCAATCAATGTTCAAAATAACTTTCTTCTTCCACGCTAAATTCGAAATTTTTATTCTTAATTTTCCCCAAAAACACACTATTATATGAAACGACCATCATTTGTAAAGGAAATAAGTTTCTTATGTCTCCATTTTTATTTTTCAGTACGCTATATACTTTTGACAAATTTTATAACCAGTTTATAACTTCTACCATTTATAATCAGATTTATAAATAAATTACTTGATGCATATCTTTCATTTCAATCTGAAATTATAGACATATATCTATATATATCTTGTCTCTATGACTTACAAAATTATATTTTCCACTTTCCTCGCTTTCTAGAATATACTCATAATGCAATTGTTTGACATAAATAGCATTTTCAGCTTAGTTTTATAAATTCTCTACAAGTAAATTCTCTTTTCTGATCCAGGAAAACCTTTTTTCCTAGATTTTCTCGCCATGATGCCATGAAACCATATGTTATATCTCATTCTTCCACACACGAAAGCTGTTATGCAATTTGTAGTTTAATGAGAATATCCCTATTAATTTCTAATAAAATTGTAGTTATTATAATTCCTTTAATTCTTTTTGGTTTCAGAATATAATTGATTTTAATTTTCATGTACAGGAATTATCTCAAACTATCCAATTTTTTTAGAAATTGTATTTCTCGTATTTCATATAAAATGATATTTATTATTTTAATATCCATTTTTATGTATTTATGCATAGGTACTTGCTCCTCTACATACTCCTATACAATATCTCTTTAAATTTCATTAGAATATCCGATACCCAAAATTTTGTATTTCACAAGGTTGGTCCTTACTATATACAGATTACAAATTTGTTTATCAATATATTTTTTCTTATCAAATGTGCATATTGTAGCACTTTCCTTTGATTTAAGAGACAACTATCCGTCAGGTTGTAAAGGACTATGGTACCTAATAATTTTTATTTAAGAAGTACCAGATATATTTATTCATCTCTATAAGAGAATTGTACTATCTGTAACCACTTGTTATATGTAATTGAAATATTTTTTCTTCTCATTTCATATATGTCACTATATGTCTAAGAGTACATAAAATGTAATTACTTAATTTAAATCTGCAATATATTTAATTAACATATTTGAAATTTCTCAATTATGATTTCAGTTTCTTGTCTAATCTAACTATACATCCTTCCATCATATGTATATGGAACCAATCTATATTTGGTTTAAATATTTCCACCTATAACATATATATAACATCCTCTACTTTTCTTCATATACAGTTTTAAATTTAATTTATCTAAATTATGTCTTCTATAATTTCAATAAAATTTTGTTGAAGACCTAACAACATATTTAGACCCTTCTCCGTGGGTTTAGAAATATTGTATGTTGGTTAAGCTATATTTTCTTTTAGTCTATGTAACTATACAAATGTAACTATAATTACTATAGTTTTAACTTCGGTTGAATACATATGACTATTTCTTTTCTTAAGGTACAGTTGAATATTAAATAATTTATAGTTATTGATATAAATCTTTCGATTCAATGCATAAAACATACCATTATTTGACTACATCAGAATAAGAATATCAGCAAGGAGAATAAAATTTCATAAGAAAAGTTTAATCAATTGTGCATACCACATTGTTGCAGAATATTTACCACCGAACCTTAAGCTTTCTCTCCATAGCTCCCCCCGATCAGAGACCAGTTCCTTCAAGGTGTAGACAACCTCTTGTCTACAAAGGAATTAATTTTCATAGAATAGACTACCTCTTGTTTATCTAAGAATAACTTATTTTAAGGTTGCTTTCCCTGACCATGTTTCCATAACTATGTCCAGTTAAATAAGGATGTTGTTTTCTTTTTTGCTTAGGCTTTCATTTTGTTTTTTCCACAAAAGTACTTTAAAACTAACTTTTTCCTCTTTCTAGTTTTCTTTCTCCTCTTCTCAGTGACTTTCCACTTTACTGACGTATCTTTTTAGATTTTTTTCTCCAATATAATATTTTAAATTTAATTTATTTTCTCAAGAATTTTTGGAGAATCTAGGAAAGTTTTTGGATTCTTATTCATCCTCATGGATAAGGAACCTTGGTTTCAATTTACTTCAATCTTTGCACAATAATTAATTTTCACATTTATTTAATTCAACCTTAATTTATTTCCACATATAGTTTTCCTATAGGTCCATTTAACCTTTAGGTTCCGTAACTTCCTAAAATAGAAGCAGAAAAATAGGGATATTACATATTCCCCTTCTAAAATGGAACACTATCCTCGGTGTTGCAATTTCTCTGTTAATTTCTCAACCAGGGATGAATGTTTCTCCTTCATATCATCCTCTTGCTACCAGTCATTTCCTTAGATGTAAAGTGCATCCACCACACTTCTACCCCACTTACTGTTATACTATGAAGCTTGATTTCTTCCTGCTTCAATATAAGAAGTATTTCTGGAAGAATTTTCATTCCTGTTTCCACATATTCACAGATCACATTAATTTACATGAGTAGAGTTAGCTATATTCATTTATAATAATGAATCAGGATAATACTACGAACCTTAATATGTCTCAGTAGAGCCACTCTATAGTAACACTTCTAATGGTTCATAGTACAGTTCTAACTTAGCACAAATGCCAACATATACTGTACTTTTGTGAGGCTATATCCTCAAGTACACATGGTCATCCATTTGGAATTCTGTATGAATTCTCTTCCCCTCTTCAGAACCTCTCTAATGGACTCCAGCTAAATGGAGTGTAGCTTTTCCTGTCATACAAAGGTAAAAGAAGATACATCTTAATTTGAAGCCTAAAAATTTGTATTAAAAAAATTATGCCATATGTTTTCTTCCCACTTGTGCTTCTGTCCACATGTTCATTACATACAAGCAATACATGTATTTAAAATTTGATTGATTCTTTCAATCTATCCAACTGATGATGATGATCAACAGTACTAAAGTTAATTGTGGCGCTCTTTTTACTGTAAACAGAGTTTTTGAAAGCCCCTTTGAATTAACCTTGTCCTCTTTGTTAGATATAATCAATTTTGGAACTCCATAATATTTCACAATTCCTTTCTTGGACAGATTGACTACTTTGTGAGGTGAGAAAAGTAGCTTGTATGGGTAAAAATGTACTGCTTTATTTAGTGCTTTGTTTTAAGCAATCTGGTGATGAAATTTATTGAAACAAATTCCTACTTATATTCTAGAATAGGGTGACAATCCAATAGATATGTTGGATGATTGTGTTCGAATTCTACGTAATGAAATTTTTGGCCTGAAATTCTGCTACATATTTCCCATACTAGGCCAAAACATGTTATTTTTAATCCAAAATTCAGGTTTTGATCATGAAGATGACATGCATAAGGAATTTTATGATACTCATCTAAAATTTTCTATTTTAATGATACCACATTTTTAATATACAATATATTTTTATGATAATCAACCACTTCTTATTTTGAGTATATCCTAGTATTTCAGTGTTCCACAACTTTTCTTGTAGTTTTTCATAGTTTGGGACTTGACTCACCACTTCTTATATCAACCTTTCTATGAAAATTTTCACACTACTTCTAGCATGATTCAATATTTAATGAGAATTCCTACTCAAAGTATTTGAAATGTTATTCATATGTTTGATTTCCATGTCAACTCACTAAGGAAAGACAACCATCTAGCCTATCTCACCTTTAAATCAGTGAAAAATAATTCAAACATTTATGATCTATCATCAATATAATATTATTTCTTAATAGCTAATGTCTCCACAAAATAGTAGAAGTTATTAGTTTACGTTTTTATTGTTCAAGACTCTGTTGACATTTAACTGTCCACTCAGAATTTACTTCTTGTTTCTGTAAAGAAGTAATAAGATCTACTAAGGTTGAAATTCAATCTACAAATATCCAGCAGTGTTTAGCGATACCCATTCTTGTGGCCGGGATATCATTAATTATAGGCTAATCTATTATAGCTTGTATTTTCTTTGGGTCTACTGCTAATCCATCCTCTGAATTTACATGGCCCAATTACTGTTTTTTTTCCTAACAATTTCATACTTGTTGAGTTTGGCATGTACTTATGTTCTCTAAGTGTTTGTAGGACAATTCTGATATGTTCTTTATATTTTTCTTTATATTCAGGACACTAAAAAAATTTGGTCTAATATTTGTATAACACACTATTCCTTTGACACGTAAAGGTAGTAGGTGTATTTTAAATCCAAAGGATAGAAGTACACTTTCACAGTGTATATATCTACTCTTGAATGTTGTTTTCTTTATGTCCTCATCTTTGATTCTTAGTTCATGATTTCCTCTTCTTAAATCAATCTTTGAAAATATTGTAACTCCTCTCACTTGATAAAATAAGTCCTCTTTTCTATGATATATGATGCTTATGCTCAATTTATTCAATTGCTAGAAATGTATACTCCTTTTGAATGTTTCATATTTCTTTTTTATATTGCAGGCGTTTCCCAAGGAGGTGCCATTTATCTAGCGTACCCTATGTCCAACAATTTTTTTGTAACTGAAGTTTTAAATTTTTTTAGTTCACCACTACTCACTCTATAGGGTACCCGGGAAGAAATTCCAGTTTAATGAAACAACCAATGTCTCGTTTAAAGATTTATTGAGGGATTTATTTTGGAACCCACCCCTTGAGCTCTCTACTCACCTGTAATTTTTCCACACTTTCATTTTCTGTTTCCTGTTCCAATTCTTCCACTTGTACAACATTCATTTTCAGCCTTTTCTTGCTATTCTTTTAAATTTTATTGTAAGAATTTGATTGACAGACATTTATTCTTTTGTTCTCCTTTGTCTATTATAGTTTTTCTGAATTCCACAGTACAATGTAGTGTTTTAGTATAGGAAATTTGTTATTTCTTTTTGTTTTTCTAGCTTCTTCCTTCCACCTAACAAATCATATCATTCTACCAATAGAATGGTTTAATTTGGGGCTACATTTCGTATTCATATAAAAATTTTCGCATTTTTAGATATTTTTGTATATATCTTTTTCTATGGCTAACTGTACGACCCATGTTTGCTGAAATTTTGTTTACACTTTTCTATTAATTGTGAACTGACTTAAATAAATTTTTCTCCTAGGTCTATTTAATCAACAACAATTTTCTCAAAATTCCTAACTTCAACTCTTATTATGGTTGATTTGTACTCAGCCTATCACTTTCCCAAGGCAGCGATGATCTTAGACATATTTTGATCCTTGTCTTTTACTGTAGTTGTCTGTCGAACCGCTTGAATGTTCAGAGGACAATCCTCTCTCATTCAAGTGTATAACCTTGAACTTTGATTGAGAGCTTTCCCAAATAGTGTTTTCTCCATCCTGCACATGTACCATTCTGGTTTCTTCCCACTACACGTGGCTTTACCCTGTAGTTGGTAGATTGATAATTTAGTTTTTTCATTATTTTGATTTTTTATAGCTATTACCCCCACCCTCAGACCATTCTTAGTTGGTTTCATCTTCCCTTTTTGTTATTATATGGTTCGAAATCTCGGAACCACACTATGGGGTTAATTCTTGAATCAACCTTTTCTTACTCCTTACGAGCTTGCACAAATTGTTCATGCTTAGCCCTTAGCCATACCATTTCATATTGCATATTCTTAACATGTTCATTCACAAAACATTTTTCTCATTTGGATTTGGTGGTATCTCTCCACTCATTTAGTTTTCTTGCTCATTACGGGTTTTTAACCATCGTTAATGGTTAGCTCTTCGATGAACCATTTACTGTTTCATATTTCTAGCCCTTCAGCATTTGAATATTGTGGGTTTCCCACACCCCACAAGTCCTTTTACGGCTCTTCTTTGTTACCCATAACTATAGCCATAACCATTCATGTACTTTGATCACCGCACAAATAATTTAGTTAGTTTTCAAAATTCGAAAAAAAATATTTTCTTATTTTCATAGCAGAACTTTTTTGTGTGTTGGGACACATATGCCCAGTGTTTTCAACATGGGGTTTGACACCATCTGTAACAATTCCACCTACAACATTTTTTTTCTAATTATAGTAATGATTACATATTTCCTTCTTGACATTTTTGTCTTTGATTATCATGACAACATTACCAATCTACAAATTTCCTTTATAGGAATTTGTTTTTGTGTGTAACTGTTGTAAATTTCTAATTCATACTTATATAATTATAGCCTAGAAATGTTTTACCACTCTACCCATTATGCATGACCATCATTTCATTTTCTATACCCATGAATAAATTGATGCCCCGCATAAATATATAGTTATACTAACTATATAAATATATCTTACCTTTTTCATATCCTAAATCTTTTAAAATTTTCCTTTTAGGATACTTAACCATTCACCATAAGAATTAATATATTAATGTTAACCACTATTAATGTGTACCTATTCATATACATATTCTTAAATTACCATAACATTTTATTTGGTATTAAAATATAACCCACTTTGTTTCATTCTCCACTTTTCATAAGTACACATTATAGTGTATTGCCGTAACATTAATTTTTTATTAATGTTAGAACTTTATAATTATTTTAATGTTTTACCTTTGTGATCATATTCCATCTTATACCATAAACCTAAATGCGTTTACTCACCACTCTCTTTATAATCTAATTCCTTTCCACTTTATGATTTTTATATGCTTACCTTGGCATAACTTGATGTTATATTATTCTTTATACGTATGGACACTGGGTTTAGTTAACCATATGTCTAATAAGTCTTTATATTAACTGTTATGTCACATTGTTTTATTCCAGCATTAATAAAATCTTCACGCTCCTCTAATGTGTATGATTAAACTCTATGACCATATCACTTAATTTAACGCTAACTCATCTTACGTTATATATTTTAACACTATAATCTAATCAATTGATACCTTTTTAATGCATTTTGTATTACCTACCTCATATTTAAATGGCGTTAAGGTCATGTTACCACTGTTTGATATCTCATGGCTTGATAAAATAGAGAATTAATGTCTCTGCGTGATATGACATGAAATGGACATTGCGTTGGGGTTTCTTTACCTCGGTTTTTCCCAAGCATGGATCTATGTACCATTTCTGGAATTTGTATGGATTTTTCTTTAATGCTTGTCCTTTTGTCAGATAGAATGGTTACAAACCCTAAAACACAACTGACTTCTTCCCACAAATTGAATTGCAAAGTGATTTGTTTATTCATTCTATTCAGAATTTTTGTTCCACTGTATTCGTTCGTAATTACAGAGTTCCTCCTACCTGCGATATGGTTTTCTTACAGCATTCCCATGGATAGATTACAATTTTCAGTTGGTGAGATACTCCTCTAAATTTTTATCTCTTATTTTTGGTAATAATTATGCTAAACTTTAAATTTTGATTTTTGTTTTCTGAACTAGATTCTCATTCTTGCATAATTTGGAAATGAATTGTCATTGACAGATTTTACTAACGTCATGGTTTTTCTTAACCCAAGATTAGATTTTTGATGTGGTCTGGAAAACGTCTCATTTTCTCTTAGTTCCTATCGAGCATATGTTTGAAATTGTCTTTCACTTACTCAGTATTGACTATCCATACGAGTATACTCGTTTTTGGATATTGTGGAGAAAACGTGTTCCTAACACCGTGAGGAAGGTAAGGTTTCTTCCTCCTCTCAGTTATATTGAATTTACAAGTCTTTTAGATGTGACTATTGCTGGATTATTTCATTCTCATGTGCTCATGCTTTCAATCGTGATGTAGAAGATGTGTTTTCTTCCTTGTTAGTGTAATACCCAACCACATTAAAGGAGGAAATTCATGCTCTGAAATTTTCCTTGGCTGTTTTTTTTTAAATTATATCACAGATGTAGAAGATGTGTTTTCTTCCTTGTTAGTGTAATACCCAACCACATTAAAGGAGGAAATTCATGCTCTGAAATTTTCCTTGGCTGTTTTTTTTTAACTTATATCACAAATTTATTTTTTTTCTTTGTAAACGCTTTCCTAGTAAATTTAGATTTATCATACTACATCGTATTCCAGTTCTGTTTATTACTTGTTTCGAAATTTCATCAGTTTTTATCATAGGGTTAACCCATTTTGATTTTCACTTCTTCTAGGATTTTTATTCAAACCCTCTTTAATTTACCGTGTGACCATCATTCGTAGAGCAAATAAGTTTATCATTTTTCTATTTTTATTTTTTAGCATGTTATATACTTTCGACAAATTTTATAACCAGATTATAACTTCTACAATTTATAATCACATTTATGGTTCCCGGAACAGAGATAAATTACTTGATGCATATCTTTCATTTAAATGTGCAATTATAGAAATATATCTATATATATCTTGTCTCTATGACTTATAAAATTGTATTTTACACTTTCCTCACTTTCAATAATATACTCAGAATGGAATTGTTTGAAATAACTAGCATTCTAAACTTAGTTTTATAAATTATATCCACTTAAAATTTCTTTTCTGATCTAGGAAAACCTCTTTTGCCAAATTCTCTCCCCATGATACTCTTGACACCATGTGTTATATCTCATTCTTCCGCACATGTAAGAAATTATTTAGTTTGTAGTTTAAAGAGAATCTCCCTCTTAATTTCTAATTAAATTCAAGTTATTATAATTCCTTTAATTCTTTTGGGTTTCATAATATAATTGATCTTTATTTTCATGTATAGGAATTATCTCAAACTGTACAAATTCTTTAGACATGTATACCTTAACCAATGTATATTCAAGAAATTATATTTCTCATATTTAATTTAAAATGATAGATATTATTTTAATATGTTTTTTTTATGTATTTATGCATAGGTACCTGCTCTTCTGCATACTCCTATACAATCTCTGTTTAAATTTCATCAGAATATGTAATACCCGAAATTTTGTATTTCACCATGTTGGTCCTTCACATATACATATTAATTTGTTTATCAATAATTTATTTCTTATCAAATGTGCATGATGTAGCACTTTCTTTTGATTTAAGAGATGGCTATGAGTGAGGTTGTGAAGGAGTATGGTACTTAATAATTTTTATTTAAGGAGTACCAGATATATTTATTCATCTCTATAAGATAACTATACTATCTGTAACCACTTGTTATATGCAATTGAAATAGGATTTCTTCTCATTTCATATATGTCACTATATGTCTCACATTACATATAAGATAATCATTTAATTTAAATCTGCAGTATATTTACTTAACAGATTTGAAATTTCTCTATTATGATTTTAGTTTTTTTTTTGTCTAAACTAACTATACATCCTTCCAGCATATGTATATGGAACCAGTCTATATTTGGTTTAAATATCTCCACCCATAACATATATACTACTATTCTCCCTTTTACAAAAATAACCTTTTACTGTTAATAACATCCTCTGCTTTTATTCATGTAAAATTTAAATTTAAATTTATCTAAATTATGTCTTCTGGAATTTCAATAATTTTTTTTGAAGACCTAACAATAGATTTAGATCCTTTTTGGTGGGTTTAGAAATTTTGTGTGTTGATCAAGTTATATTTTCTTTCAGTTTATGTAACTATACGAAAGTAACTATAATTACTATAGTTTAAACTTCGGTTTAATACATATGACTATTTATTTTTCTAAGGTACAATAGACTATTAAAAAAAGTTATAATTATTGATATAAATATTTCGACTGAATGCATAAAAAATAACCATTATTTGACTACATGAGAATATCAACAACGAGAATAAAATTTCATAAGACAAGTTTAATCAATTGTGCATACCACATGGTTGCAGAGTACTTTCCACCCAACCTTGAGCTTTCTCTCCATAGTTCCCCTCGAGTAGAGGCCAGTTCCTTCAAGGTGTAGATAACCTCTTGTCTATCCAAGAATTATTTTTCATAGAATACACTACCTCTTGTCTACCTAGGAACATCTTATTTAACTTTTCTTTCCCTTAGCATATTTTCATAACTGCGTTGAGTTAAATCAGTATGTTGTTTTCCTTTTTTCCTAGGCTTTCCTTTTTTTTCTTCCACAAAAGTACTTTTAAACTAGATTTTTCTTCTTTTTAGTTTTCTTTCACCTCTTCTTAGTAACTTTCCACTTTACTGAGGTATATTTTAGAATTTTATCTCCAATCTAATATTTAAAATTATTTTATTTTCTCCAAGGGTTTTTGGAAAATCTAAGAAATTCTTTGGATTCTTATCCATCCTCATGGATAAAGAACCCTAGTCTCAACGTACTCTAGTATTTGTAAAATAAATAATTTTCACATCTATTTAATTAAGCCTTAGTTTATGTCCACATATAGCTTTCCTATAAGTCCATTTAATCTTTACGATCCTTAATTGCCTAAAATAAAAGCAGAAAAATGGGGATATTACATCCTTTTTCTTTCCAACTCTTTACCATCTCACAACTTCTCTTTATTTTTAAAATTAGTAATATCTTTAATATTAATACCATGTATAATTACAATTTATTATATTGTAATATTCAATACTATAATTATAATATTATATTATATTAAGTAATTTATTTTTATTTATGTTTTTCGGTTTCGGTCCACCTAAAATTATGGGTTTTAGAACATATAGTGGTTTGAAACTCAATATTTATTTAAATTAAATATAATTTTATATACGATCATTTATATGATGAACCATTTTTTTATATACAAAACATTATTTTTAGTTTAGTTTCAAATGTTAGTTTAGTCGTTCGAGTTCTCGTTCTCGTCATTAATGCTTTTTGCTAATGGGAGATTATAGGTTCAATTTTCTTCAATTTTCTTGTGGTTAGGATATGCTAATAGGCCAAGGGGATGTTATCCATTTAGGTGGATTTTACTAGACAAATTCCATAGATTTACCTTCCACGGATCTCCGATGTCCATGTACCACACATAATTTTTTTTTTTAATTTAAATAAAATTAAGTAATACTATTTTAATCATAAATTGTTTTCAAATTTTACTGAGTTCTTAAAAAATGGATCTAAATTGGGAAGAAAAGAAAATTAACATTTTTACTCAAACAAACCTAATTAATAATAATAATAATAATAATAATAATAATAATAATAGAGTTGTATATTATTTAACATATAATAATTCAACTTTTATTTGAGATCATAATTTGAAAATTATATATATATATATATATATATATATAAAAAGTGAAAATTTATATAATAAAAATATAGTCCATCATAAAAATAATTATCTTGTATTTATTTTTTAATTATTATTATTATTGAAGTTTGAAATATGTTGTATTGAGAAAAACCATATTGTCAATCCTAAACATAATTTCTTCTTCCCCTTTACATTGATGATATTGTTGTTCTTGCAAAAATCCATGATGACCTAGGCAAGTAGCTTAAGACTCTTCATTTCCTTTGTTCCAAGATGGGTAAGATAGTTAATACTGACAAGACTAAAGTTTTAATCATTAAATCCAAAAAGATCACCCATTGTAGTTTCGTCTATGATAACCATTGCTTGGAGTAGTTTTCTTCTTATAAATATTTGGGTATTCACTTTCTTCACCAACTCAACTGGAATTATAGCCTCGAGAAACATATTATTGGAGGCTTGAAATTTTATTATGAGCTTGAAAAAAATTGTAGGTTGGTCGATATTTGCATTTGGAGTAAAAGAAAGGTTCCTCTTTGAGACTCCCATCGCCCTTGTTGTCTTATACGAATCTGAAGTTTGGGGTTGCAGTATATCCAGAGTGTCGTGGAGAAATATTGAGATGATTCAAAAGAAATTCATAACCTACAACCTCAAGATCACGGGAAATACTCCCTATCCTATCATCTTGATCGATGATGGAATTTCCTCCATTAAAAGTACAAATATGTTTAGATATACGATATATAAGAAGACTATTTGCAAGATGGAATCCAAGAGGCTCCGAAAAATTGCTTCTAACTTTACTCAAAACCCCCACCTTCACCTCAATCGCCGATGGCATAAGCAAGCCTAGTCTTGGCTCAACCATTGCGGGATTAAGGAGGAGATCATCATGGGAAGTAAGGATAGTTTCAAATATACTATTACAGAGAATTTTATAGATAATTTTTGCAATGATAAGGAGCCAGAGGGTAAAAGGAAGCTAAGATAATATAAGGAGGTGATCAACCCTAGCCTTGACAACCAAAATTATCTCTCTCTATTGAGCAACACTGAGGAAATAATGAACATCGCGTTAAGAGAAGAACTAATTCTCACGAGATTCATAGTGAAACCAGGTGGTGATCTACTCCGAAGACTCCCTCAGATGACAAAATCTATCATATTTGAGATACAAAGAGGGTGAAAGATGAAAAACAATTCCTATTAGACTTTCTGGATCTTACTCACATGTGCTCGCAATTCCCTAATATATGCCACACTTCTAATATTCTTGTCTTTTAAGTCAACCCAATTATAGCGAGTTTGAAATGCTTCTTGCCCTAATTTGTTATCAGAGAAGCAATTTTTTGAAGAATCATAATTAAATTATTTTTCTTTTTTTGAGGTTCGATAGACCGCAATGGTCTTAGTGGACGTTGATCATCATCATCATCATCATTACTCTTAAATGTTGTAATATGACACTTTATTGATTGAAGTAATATTATTATTTTTTAAATATTGTAATAAGATAACTTATTAAAGTGACTCATAATATTATTTTTTTTATTTTGCAATATTTTAGTCTATCCCTTAAATTATTTTTTCAAAATATTCTAGGGTAATATAATATTAGAAATCAACTAAATTAACAACTGCAAACATTACCCCTTAGCTTATTATTCTTGAAATGTTGCAATGTGTCATTACATTGAATTAAATCATATTATTATGTTTAAAATGAAAAATATATCATATTATTTGGATAAGCATATTAATTATTATTGTTAAAATGTCATTTTATTTTATATGTAATGATGTCATACAACTTTGAATTCAACCATATTATCAAACTATTTATGCCAAAATGCGACATAATATTGAAATTAAAAAATTAAAATGTGTCGAATATGCTTCATACTATAATCCATGAGAGAATAATGTGTAGAAAAGATTTAAAATTAAATATGTTGAAAACATAAACAAGCACCCACTAACAACATGATTTCGTAGAGAAAATCCCTCTAGTATAGAATCCATACATCCTTATAAAGAAAACTGAAAGTAATATTCAATAACTAAATGATTGTAATACAATGATTATATGCCCTTAATAAGAGTGTTTAGTAGTAACATAATTCTTGAGAAATTATGGTAGCATTAAAGTAGGATGAAACTTATATAATCATTTCCCCTCTAGCCCTTGAACTCAATAAATTTGCATAGTACAACATAAATCATTTAGAGTTTTTGACTTATACATATTGAAATCTAGTTGCACCTTATTCCCTACCATTGCTCTATATTTATTTCATTCTACATCTTTGTATGTCTCTCTATCACTAATATGTGTTTATTCCATGTTATATCTCTATTTTTATTCTATTACCAATTATAGCATTGTAAGGTGTATGAGAAACTTATTAAAACATTCTCCCACTCTTTATATAGATTGCGAGGTTACAAGGGAGAATGCATCATATTTTCAACTAATTGTTTAGGTTCAAAAGCCTAATTAACTCTTGGATCAACTTGAATTTACCTATTTTCACTACCCTCATCAATGCATCTATAAAATTTTAGAAGGTGTCAAATTTCATTAGCATTGCCTTTCCATAATTTACTGCATCACTAATCAAAAGGTATTAGAAATCTATATCATTTTTATTTGCATGAAAGGTTGGATTCTTTTCCAAACAAATGAAATTGTTACTATCCCATCAAACATTAATATCTCTTTGAATTACCCCCTACTTATTCACATAGTTTCATAATAAAAATGGTCTCCTTGCTAGCACGAACAGAAACCACATATCGTACCTTTATAGTTGAAAAAGTCGTAATACTTTCTCATTTCCTCATCAAACTTGTTGCCCCACCAAAAAATCGAAATACATATCTACTTATAAATCCCTTTCAATATTCATCCCCTACCCAATCAATATCGATATAACCCTATATGTCTGCTAAGTGTTGGTCCACTAGAACATTAGTTTAATAAAAAATGGAATAATTAGAATTATCTCACAAATACCTCAAGTTATATTTAAAGAAACCTAATGTTTATGTCTAGAATTTATAGCTACAAAACAATTGATGGCCCTTGGTGCTTGGGTAACGTATAGTCTACTATATACTATAACATAAATATAGTAATAAATTCTGCTAAAATAATGAATAGAAGCCATATATTCCATCTCTATATGTGTTGTAAAGAACTACTCAACTAAAACCTTATTTCTCACATAAATTAAAATACTAAGTGGTCTACATCTTGCCATGCAAAAATATGAAATCATATAATTCACATAATTTACCTATTTAAATGGAAACCTTGTTTTTTTATTTATCTCTCTTGATTTCAATTCAGAATATATATAAATGGATTTTGTATCCCCCAAGTCCTTTATATGAAATTGCTCCAAAATAATGAGACTTTAAAGCACAATTTACATCCATATTGTTACCAAGAAATCATTTTTATCTATATAGAGAGTGATACCAAGGAAATATACATAGTCATTTGATTTAGATCTCAAAAATTCTAATTCCAACACAAAAGAATCAATTTTTTGGTTCCATAAATGATAAGTGTGTTTCAGGCCATATAAAGACTACTTTAGCTTTTGAAATGATGAATCTTTACCATTTTCAACATAATGTTGTGGTTGTGTCATATACATATCCTTCTTCAAGTCATCATGTAGGAATTTTTTGCTCATATCCCTTTATGCTCATCTATAAATGATTTGGATACTACTATAAATAATAGGAAACTAATAGATGTTAACATAGAAATTAGCAAAAATAATTCACCAAACTCTATCCCTTAAACTTGGAAATAATTTTTTGCACCTAACTTTTTTTTTCATATTATAACGTTACCTTATAAATAAACATCCTTTTACAACATTAACATGCATTCAATGGGCTTCCTCCCATTAAAAAATGGGACCAAGTCAGATATATCATTCATTATAAGAGAAACCATTTCCTCATCCATGGAAAATATCTAGGACCCATTATCTACAATGTCCATTTCCTCTTTCCCAATTCTAATCTTAATGGTATTAGCTAACAAATAAAATATCCATATGAAATTATATGGTTTACAATTATACTTGTTTGGTTCCCTTATTCTCTGAGTGGAGCTCCACAAAATTTAAGTTGGACTTCCTTGCTACTCTTTGAATTTATTTGAACCCTCCTCATTATGTACATCATGAATTTCTTGTCCACTTTCTATTTCATCCTTCTTATTAATTAACACTAGATAACTCATTGATTTCTTCTCATTCTCTTCTAGCTACGCCATTGTGAGACAAGACTTAATTTCTCTAAAGTTAACATTATTGCTATAAAAAACTTGTATAGCCATAGGATTCTAGGGGTTTAACCCTTTTACACCAATACCATAGTCAATGAGGATACATTTCACTATCTTCTTATATGAACTTGTAAACCTCTTGAACATATTCTTCATGAATAGAAAGTATTAAGATCACAAACTCATGTACTATTTCCCATCAGACCTCCATTAGGTTACTATCCACAAGAGATAACATGGGAGTCCTCCTAATGAGGCAACATCTACTAGAAGCCACTTCTACCTAAAAATTTATCACTAAGGTGGAAACATAAAGCATACTTCCAAATCACTCTATCAATGTTTTATTCTTCCAGTTTGGAAATCCATTTTAATGAGGGGTATATCAATATGTCACATGTATTTCAATGCCATTATCCTTAAAAAAATTATCAAACTTTGTAAAACAAAAGTCACTAAATTTATCAATCCTCAACACCTTAATATTCCTAATATTTTTACTTTCCAATATATTACTAAAGCTTCTTAGACCAACTAAAACCCTATATTTATTTCAAAGAATATATAACCATGTCCTTCTCACGACAATCATTAATGGATGAAACACGCTACAAAGCCTTAAAAATTGAAGGAAATTTAATTAAAACAAATATATCATAATGAGCTAAGTCCATTGTAACCCAAAATATTTGTTAAAATTAGAATAAAATTGAACATGCTTTGGTTTTCCATCTATGTGAAGTTCACGAAAATAAAATTGAAGAGTACAACTATTTAATCTAACAGTTTTTTTTTTCAAGCTTACTATTACCTTCTTACCTATATGGCTCAATAATTAGTGTCAGAGCATTACTTTCTTTCTAGAGATATTAATTTTTAAGTAAAGTGATTCTTCAGAAGGTTTAAATTATGAACCTATAGATCCTACAAATCTCCGTAATTTTAACTATTACAATGAGTATTGTATTTATCAAGCTAGAAAAAGTTCCCACCTGAATGTACTTGGTGAGTATTGTAGAACCGAAAACCATCTTACACTCCTTATAAAAGTAAAAAACCTACACACTCACATCATTAAGTGTTCTTACTCAGAGAAGGTTTTGTTCTAGACCTAAAATGTGCAAAACTTCATTGAATTAATTTACTAGGCTATCAAGGAATTTGTTCAAGAGTCTATGATGACTAATATGTTTATACGAGAGTCATCACCCATGTATGTCATGCCACAATCCTATTTATCATATGCTATAAACGAGTGATAATCAAAAGTGATAAGGAGGGAAACTCCAAGGTCTATTAGCCATGTAGTATTTCCCATTCAAGTTGGTAGAACATTGTAAAGAATCTCCACCATCCTATTAAAAATAATTTTTATATTCATTATGAGAATCATTTTCTCGCCTTATTCTCCATATTTTCTTACTTTTGATTCTATCTAAAATCCTTTACCTTTCCATAGTTCCAACATTTTTCCATGGAAATTCCGAGACAGTTATGCCTTCCATGGAATTTCGATCTTCTCTTTTCTTTCTTCTTGCATGTCTCCTTTCATATTCCATGGATAAGAAAGGCCTTATTACTAGATTTAAAATATCTTCCCACCGATGCTTCCAAAGTAAAATAGTATTTATCTCACCTGGTATTGATGACTTTATAATTCTTCTAATGGGAATTACCTATTTGTCTCACGAATCTAGAAAAGAATATAAAGGGTCATGCCATTATCCTTCTCATTCATCTTGACTCCAAATGATATCAAATTGGTCACTATATTATTAAATACATTTAAATTCTTAATTAATCACCATCACTCCTCAAGTAAAAAAATCTTTTCCATAGAAAATATTTATCCTCGATATAAATCCCCGAAATTCTTTTGAATAGATGTGGCTTTGTCATAAAAAAGATTCAATAATATTGAATCAACCAAATAATGCTTCTTAACACTTATTTTCTTCCTCTCCATCATCAACTTCTCTTAATGTTTCATAGCAATGGACCTAGATATTACAACCCATAGATATTGATCAATAAGAATATCCTCCATTTTGAACTTCTACAAATCAATTTTAGTGCTTGTAAACTTCTTCATCTCTAATTTACATGTTCTAGTAATTTCATTGCAACAAGGTTTCCTTTTGTGTAAGTTCACATTCAAACGTTAGATTAGAAAACATTTTCCCTAACATCTTTGATTCAATGTAATCAAGATTTGATTAAAAAATAGAAGGAAGTTAAAGTGAGTAATGCAGTCCCTTGAAAAATCCATGAGATAAATCTATACATTTTAAAAGTTTAAAAAATAAAGAATAGTCATTATTTGACAATTAAATGATTATGATACAAATTCTTTCTACTCTCAACAAAAGCTTTCAAAAATAATAATAACATAACTATGAAAATAAATTGCAAACATAAAAATAAGATAAGACTTACACATGTGATTTTTCTTTTTAAACTAACATTCAATAAATAAATATAGTCAAAGCTTAAATCATTCATGATTTTCTACTTTAACATATTCAAACAACTAATAAATTAATATCTCTCAATGCTATGCATTTATTCCTGCCAATAATATGCATTCATTCCCTATATTACATAGGATTTATTCCAACCAATATATGCATTTATTCCATATATTACATAGGATTTACTCCAACCAATATATGCATTTATTCCATATCTTACCACAATAGTACAAGGTATATGACAAAGTTGTCCCAACATTAATACTACAATATAATCTAATATAATTGTAACTCATAATGTAATATAATATCATAGTTATTTATACTATGTCGTGTAAAAGTTTATTAAATCAAACTCTTCCATTATACGAAAAAAAAATATAATCGCATTATAATAATATTATATATATATTTTTTAATACTATAATATATCTTAACAAAATCATATTATCAGCATAAAACATAATTCCGTAAATTAGTATTCTTCAATATCAATATGAGATTTGGTTGAATATTGAATATTATAATATCAATGTTTTTAAATATCACCATCAAACATTTAATTATAAACACAAAAAAATATTTGAATATTTATTAAATAAATATAACAGTTGCACATAATATTAATCTGTAACTAACTACATTTGAACTTTGATTTATATTGGTGCAATGACTCAACCCTAAAATCTTAATTTAGTAAGATCTCTAACCTGAAGATTATCAATATTTTTGGATTTATAATTACGCCGATAGGCGTAACCCCCTGTCGGAAGGAGCATGTTTTGTGATTAGACTAATTAATTTTTTTGATCTGATGGTCAGGATTGGAAGATGCCGGTATATTCTGGTCGTCGCCACTCAATCCATGGATGAAATCTACCCCACTAACTTCCTTGCATATCTAAATCACTTGTTTAAACCGTACTTAAATTAATTTTTTACAAATCTTGATTAAAAATTTACTGTGCCATTTGCTGACCGCCACCTATCAAGATTAACAACTAGAAGGAAACCGAAACATTTGATCTTCTCCAAGTGTTGAAACTAGGCCTCTCGTGAACGTTGAGGAGGGGGACGGGGTTGTAGCCATCGGGGACATTTGGCTGAAGCGTTCTTACACCTGGCTGAAGCGTTCTTACACCTGGAGATCGTGTACGTTGAGGAGGGGGACGGGGTTGTAGCCACCGGGGACATTTGGCTGAAGCGTTCTTACACCTGGCTGAAGCCTTCTTACACCTGGAGATCGTGTCTGGGTGCTGGTGAGTGGGTTGGGTTGTGTGGAAGATAAGTGGGTGTTTGCCTCAACTCCCATTGCACTGAGAGGTCGAGGTATTAGGCCTAGAAAATTAGATATAGTTTCCTTGTGAGATACCAGTTACCTACATAGCTACAGTTACAAATTTAGATATACCACCTCTTCTGGCTTTTCTTTCTGAGTATGTATTATTTGTTCGATAGTTAAAGTTGATTTGTGTGGAGTTTGGAGTTTGATTCTTCATTAAATCCAATAGATTTCTTTCATTTTAATTTAAATGTCATTACCGGAGGAGCATGAAGCGAAGAAAGTTGTTATGGTGGCACTTTGGTGTATACAGGAGGATCCTGCCACAAGACCGGAGGCCAGTGGTGTGAGCCGAATGCTAGAAGGCCACATGCAAATTCAAGAGCCACCCATGGCTGCTGAGTTCCGACCGGGATGAGAGGCACCGCAGGCTACATGGCGCCTGAATGGCTTATGGAAACGGGTGTGAGCAGCAAAAGCGATATTTACAGCTTGGGCATCGTGTTGCTGGAGATCGTGTCTGGGTGTCGGTGTGTAGATCTCTCGGCTCCGGCGGAAGATTGTTCGGGTTATCCTGCATGTTTTGCAATTCTGTTTTTATTTTTCTGCGTTTCTGAATATATGTATATCAGTACAGTCGGGTCCTATGGTTATGGACCAGACCTTATGCGTTTCTTGATTGTTGATTGTCAGATGTATATGCATCAATCAAATCAATGGAACTGGGGATCTGATTTTTGCATCCGCAGAACATCAACATTCACAAATGGCGTCGACGGTTCAGCTGCTGGGGTCCGCTGAAGCCCTAACAATGTCGGGAGTAACCCCATTTCTGCAATTACCTTCTAATTTATTGCTCTCTGTGAATCCTCTTTAATACGAGATATGAACTCAGCTATATAGGTTACGCTAAAGTCTGATCTTTACTGATATTGTCGCAAACATCACAATGTTTCGCAGGTTCAGGTGATTGTTCTGAATGCTAATATGCGTTGCCTACAGTGCCGTGACAGGGTCTCGAAAGTGCTCTCCAAAATTGACTGTATGTTAATTCTTCATCACATTCTGCACTCAAACTGACATTAACTTTTGCAATGAAACGATTAATGAAAACATATTTCAGCGCTTCTTTTCGTTTTGTCATTTACCAAGTCTGTTTATTGTATTTCAGTTGAGAAAGCGCGCAAGTCTCTGTTAATGTATTGAATTAGATGGGGCATCTTAATAAACGATGGGACATAATAGGTATACGGAGTCGGTGTTTACGTGAGAGCATTTCTTTCTCTAACCCTTATTATGTTTGTAAATTGTGTCTTTATTTTTATTATCAATCTAAACATGTATAATAATCTTTTTTATTTATTATCATTTTTAATAAAATACGTGTATAGTAATCGTTTTCATTTATTATTATTTTTAATAAAGTACAGAATACAATTTCTCGTATTCATGCTCATAGTAAAAGTCATCATTATTCCTAAAAGCAGTAATTATTATTTAATTAATGCATGCATATTAATACTTATTTTATAACAATCATTAACACAACTTTTTATTTAATTGTTTCCTCTTTAAGTTATACAACACGGGCAGGACACATGTATATGAGAATATTTTTATTATAAAATAATTTAATAAATAAAATAAAATAAATATTTATTTTAAAAAGGTTGTAAAATTATAATTTTATGTTAATTATAATTTTTTATCTTTTGAAATATAACCTATAAAATTTTATATGTTGTTTAGTTTGAACAATACATATATGTATTAATAATCTTAAACATGTTAAAATATCTGAAATTTTTTTTAGCCCGGACGAGTCACCTAGAAACAGTTATTTTAATTAATACTATTATTCCACATATTAGTGACAATTATTGAAAATCTGTAATTTTAATTAATAAAGAAAAGCTACTTGATATTAGCATATTTATAGTTACTATAAAAAACTATAAATAAAGATGGACTATGTTTTTAAAAAATGTTTTTAAAAAATAATGCATTTTATGTGGCAAATTTGTCTTCTCATATAGTTGAATAAATAAAGAAATTAAATGAAAATTCCTTTGAAGGTTTCTTTTTTGACCTAATTTTTTTCCAGTTATTTTCATCATTCTCTATAGAGGTTTATTTTTTCCATTTATTTTCTTCATTTTATAAGAAAATAGTTAATTAAAAATATATAGAAAAAAAATGTTTATCCAATTTTTTTAAAAAGTATATAAAGATAATTCCTAGAGAATAAGGAAAAATTATTCCTAAAACACCGAATTGTAATAAAAATCATAAGGAAAAATCGTTAAAAATATTATTTAAAAATTTGGAATTAAAATTCAATTTAAAATTTAATTAGATCTAAAGAAAAAACTTTACGAACCTTGTTAATTAAGAATCCAACCTAGGCTGTAAATGTTTTTGAGATGGTTTAGACTTTTGGGATTGAATATTTATCAATGGCTTTTGATTTTCATTTTGAAAAGAAATGTATACAATTAAAGTAACAAATTAAATCCTTATTTTTTAACAAGTTCATTTTTTAATTTAGCTTTTTTATTTTAATGTCATCTTCTATTTCATCATGAAGAGAATAATTTAAAAATAAAATAAAAGAAATAAATATATGTGCATTGAAAAATGTAAAAATATATATTTTTAGACAACTAAGAAAAAAGATTTCTGAAACTCAAAATTCAAAAATAATAATAATAATTTTGAAACAAAAAAATATTAATGGATAAAATTAAATATGTATTAATACATATAAATTATTTAAATATTTTATTTAAAAATCGAAATTAGAACTTAACTAGAGTTATAATTTAGAATATAAATGGAATTAGTAAGATGAAAATTAGTCTAACTTTTTTTACTCTGAAAATCATTGAAATTCAGGTAAGATTTTAAGAAAATCATTGAAATTCAGGTAAGATTTTAAGAAAATCAGGATTTTTGTAATTGTGTATCAAATTAAAAATATGTTTATAAAATATATTATTAAAATAGTTTTAATATGTTTATGTTTTATATTTATTTTGAAACTTTAATTAATTAAATATTAAAATAAATAATAAAAATATATTATTAAAATAATTTTGATTTACTATTATGGTGTTCAATTTATTAATTTAAATATTCACATAATTGTAATTTATTCAAATTTATTTTCAAATTTTATATTTATTTTTGATATTGTAGTTTAATTAAATATAAAAAAATGAAATAATCAAATTAATTATAGGATAATTTTAATTTGTTAATATAATGTGTTTTTTTATTTATTTTTTTTACTCTGAATGATTCTAATAAATTTAATATCTACACTTAAAAAAAATGAAAATATTGATAAAGATCTCTATATAAATAAAAATATAATATAAAAATTAAGAAGGTATATTTGTTTTTTTTTTTTAAATACACTTAGGTTTATTTAAATATTTTTTCTATTTTTATTTTAAATACATAAAATTTTAAATTATTTAATTTTTTATGAGAAAAACATAAATTAATGACTTTTTATTTTTCATATATAATTTTTTTTTATTATAAAATTATATTTTATTTATAAACGATATGTATAATATGTAGAAAGTTCAATGAGTAATATCAAATAAATTTAATCATTTCCAAACACCATTAAATATTGATTTCAAAAATAAAAAATATAGATAAGGAATCAATATAATATCTAGATATTAGATATTGACTTGTACAAATTTCATGGATATTTGATTAGTAGCAACTATATTTGGAATAAATAGAATAATGGCAATTTGATTTATAGAGGTTTGGTAAGTTTATCTATACTTTTCACAAACTTAGGAGTGCATTTTTTATTTTATTTTATTTTTTTAAGTTATAATCAACCTTATTTAATAATTAAAATTATTAATCATAATATTATTAAAAATTTACAAAGGCATATAATATATTTTGATATTAGGATTAAAATTAATGTTACCCACTATTAACAAATATTAATATTAATGTCACTCTTAATATTAATTAATTGTTATTGATATTAGTATTAATTAATATTATCAATATTAATATTAAACTTAATAATAATAATACATTAACTACTATAATGCAAATTATTATTATACTAATAATAATTTGCATTAGTATTTGATATTAAATAATTAATATGTAGGAATATACTAATATTAATAAATAAATAAGTTTTATTATTAATATTAATTAATTTAAATAAGAATAAGAATATTATTTTTAATATTATTAATATTAAATCCTTGTGTTTATTAGTTCTTTTGGTTTATAATATAAATAATCGATCAATGCCATCCATGTTTAAATGAGTTCCCTTGGGTTCACCAATTCCTTTTGTTTATAATTTGTTGGGTAATGGTTTTCCCTTGGGTTCACCAATTCCTTTGGTTTATAATATTAAACCCTTGGGTTTATTAGTTCTTTTGGTTTATAATATAAATAATAGATCAATGTCATCCATGATCAAATGTCACATTCTGACAAACATTGTCTCAATGTGAAAATCACCCATGGCCAACCATGGTCATAGTTGGTCGAACGTTGCGTTCTGACAACAATTGTCTCAATGTTTAAATCAATTCCCTTGGGTTCACCAATTCCTTTGGTTTATAATTTGTTTGGTAATGGTTTTCCCTTGGGTTCACCAATTCCTTTGGTTTATAATATTAAACCCTTGGATTTATTAGTTCTTTTGGTTTATAATATAAATAATCGATCAATGTCATCCATGATCAAATGTCACATTCTCACAAACATTGTCTCAATATGAAAATCACCCATGGCCAGCCATGGTCATAGTTGGTCGAACGTCGCATTCTGACAACAATTGTCTCAATGTTTAAATCAATTCCCTTGGGTTCACCAATTCCTTTGGTTTATAATTTGTTGGGTAATGGTTTCCCTTGGGTTCACCAATTATTTTGGTTTATAATATTAAACCCTTGGGTTTATGTCATCCACGATCAAATGTCACATTCTGAAAATAATTGTCTCAATATGAATATCACCCATGGCCAACCATGGTGATAGTTGGCCGAACGTCGCATTGTGACAACAATTGTCTCAATATTTAAATCAATTCCCTTGGGTTCACCAATTCCTTTGGTTTATAATATTAAACCCTTGGGGTTATTAGTTCTTTTGGTTTATAATATGAATAATCGATCAATGTCATCCATGATCAAATGTCGCATTGTGAGAAGAATTGTCTCAATGTTTAAATCAATCCCCTTGGGTTCACCAATTCCTTTGGTTTATAATATTAAACCCTTGGGTTTATTAGTTCTTTTGGTTTATAATATGAATAATCGATCAATGTCATCCATGATCAAATGTCACATTCCGACAAATATTGTCTCAATATGAAAATCACCCATGGCCAACCATGGTCATAGTTGGTCCAACGTCGCATTGTGACAACAATTGTCTCAATGTTTAAATCAATTCCCTTGGGTTCACCAATTCCTTTTGTTTATAATATTAAACCCTTGGGTTTATTAGTTCTTTTGGTTTATAATATGAATAATCGGTCAACTTCATCCATAATCAAATGTCTGAATATGAAATCATCCATGGCCAACCATGGTCATACTTGGTCCAACCTCGCATTGTGACAACAATTGTCTCAATGCTTAAATGAATTCCCTTGGGTTCACCAATTCCTTTGGTTTATAATATTAAACCCTTGGGTTTATTTGTTCTTTTGGTTTATAATATAAATAGTCGATCAATGTCATACATGATCAAATGCCACATTCTGACAAACATTGTCTCAATATCAAAATCACCCATGGCCAACCATGGTCATAGTTGGTCGAACGTCGCATTCTGACAACAATTGTCTCAATGTTTAAATGAATTTCCTTGGGTTCACCAATTCCCTTGGTTTATAATTTGGGGCAATGGTTTTCCCTCGGGTTCACCAATTCCTTTGGTTTATAATAGTAAACCCTTGTGTTTATTAGTTCTTTTGGTTTATAATATAAATAATCGATCAATTTCATCCATCTTTAAATCAATTTCGTTCACCACCTTTTCGTTTATAATTGCAATGGTTTTCCTTGGGTTCACCAATTTTTTGGTTTATAACATTAAACCTCGTTTATTAGTTATTTTGCTTTATAATATGAATAATGACAACAATTGTCTCAATGTTTAAATTTTATCCCTCGGGGTTCACCAATTTTTGGTTTATAATTCGTCTTCGTATTTATACTGGGTTTTCCCTTGGGTTCACCAATTCCTTTGGTTTATAATATTAAACCCTTGGGTTTATTAGTTCTTTTGGTTTATCATATGAATAATCGATCAATGTCATCCACGATCACATGTCACATTCTAACAAATATTGTCTCAATATGAAAATCACCCATGGCCAACCATGGTCATAGTTGGTCAAACGTCACATTGTGACAACAATTTTCTCAATGTTTAAATCAATTCCCTTGGGTTCACCAATTCCTTTGGTTTATAATATTAAACCCTTGGATTTATTACTTCCTTTGGTTTATAATATGAATAATCGATCAATGTCATCCATGATCAAATGTCACATTCTGACAAATATTGTCTCAATATGAAAATCACTCATGGCCAACCATGGTCATAGTTGGTCAAACGTCGCATTGTGACAACAATTGTCTCAATGTTTAAATCAATTCCCTTGGGTTCACCAATTCCTTTGGTTTATAATATTAAACCCTTGGGTTTATTAGTTCTTTTGGTTTATAATATAAATAATCGATCAATGTCATCCATGATCAAATGTCACATTCTGACAAACATTGTCTCAATATGAAAATGACCCATGGCCAACCATGGTCATAGTTGGTCGAACGTCGCATTGTGACAACAATTGTCTCAATGTTTAAATGAATTCCCTTGGGTTCACCAATTCCTTTGGTTTATAATTTGTTGGGTAATGGTTTTCCCTTGGGTTCACCAATTGTTTTGGTTTATAATATTAACCCTTGGGTTTATGCCATCCATGATCAAATGTCACATTCTGACAAACATTGTCTCAATATGAATATCACCCATGGCCAACCATGGTCATAGTTGGTCGAACGTCGCATTGTGAAAACAATTGTCTCAATGTTTAAATCAATTCCCTTGGGTTCACCAATTCCTTTGGTTTATAATTTGTTGGGTAATGGTTTTCCCTTGGGTTCACCAATTCTTTTGGTTTATAATATTAAACCTTTGGGTTTATGTCATCCACGATCAAATGCCACATTCTGACAAACATTGTCTCAATATGAATATCACCCATGGCCAACCATGGTCATAGTTGGTCGAACGTCGCATTGTGACAACAATTGTCTAAATATTTAAATCAATTCCCTTGGTTTATTACTCTCTTGAGTTTAAAATACTAATTTTGAGGGTTTGTTAATTTCTTAGATTTTTCAGTTTAAAATATTAATTCTTAGGGTTTATTAATCTTTGTTGTTTATAATATCCATCCGTTAGGTTTATGATATTTATCCCTTGGGTTCGCTGATTCCTCTGGTTTATAACATTAACCCCTTGGGTCTATTAGTTCTTTTGGTTTATAATGTTAATAATCTCGTTGATTTATTAATATCTTATGTTTAAAATACTGATTCTTATGGATTATTAATTTATTAGGTTTTTTAGTTTAAAATATCAATTCTTACGGTTTATTAATCTCTTGTGTTTTCAATATTGATCCCTTATGTTTATAATATTTATCCCTTGGGTTCACCAATTCTTATGGTTTATAATATTTAAACCTTTGGTTAATATTAATAACATTATAATATTGCTAATAATCATTTTAAATAAATATTCAAATATTTATTAATAATGATTATTAGTAATATTATTATATTATTAATATATATTATTAATAAATATTCAAATATTTATTAATAATGTTTATTATTAATATTATAATATTATTAATATAGTTAATACCATTAAAAAATTATTAATATAGTTAATATATTATTAATATTATTATTAATATTATTATTATTATTAATATTATTATTATTATTAATATTATTATTATTATTAATATATATTAATATATATTATTATTAATAATGTTTATTATTAATATTATAATATTATTAATATAGTTAATACCATTAAAAAATTATTAATATAGTTAATATTATTATTAATAATATTAATATTATTATTAATATTATTATTATTATTATTATTATTAATATTATAATATTATTTATATATATTATTAATAATATTATAATATTACTAATAATCATTATAAATAAATATTCAAATATTTTTAAATAGTGATTATTAGTAATATTATAATATTATTAATATATATTATTAATAATATAACTAAATTTGATATAATATATATTATTAATATATTATTAGTTCTTTTGGTTTATTAATAATATAACCATCTATGATATTAATATATAAATAAATATTAAATTATTATATATTATTAATATTATTTTTATATTAATATATATTATATATATTTCAAGTTTATTTATGTATATAGTTAATACTTTTAATATATTAATAAATATTTTTAATATATATTATTAATACTTATTATAATATTATTAATATATATATATATAATATTTTTGTGATTTTAATCATAATTAATATATTTAATATATTGATATTCTTATTAATATATAATATATACAAGTTAATATAATAAAATTATTATATATAATATTTATTTATTGATATATAAATTAATGTGATGGGTAGTGGATATAGGCCTATAGGCGTATATCAACCACATTGGTAAATGTAGTTGTAAATCTATTTTATATACGCCTATCGGCGTATATCAACCACATTAGTTTTTACTAATGTGGTTATGCTAGTTTTATTAATGTTGATGCATTGGTATGATGCTTTTGGTTTTAATCGAGTGAAAAATCCAAGTGATAACATAAAAATATTGGTTTCAGTAATACACTGCAGAGATTACTTTCAGTAACCTGGAGTAATCGAAATCCAAGGGAAACCATCAGTTCCTCTTTATTGCTAGAGAAATGAGCAGGTATTTGTATGGATTTGAGTATGTCGTCGTCGTCATCGTCTTCTTTTAGCTAATTCTAACAGGCACACTCGTTGGATGACAGACATGCTCGTTTTGTTTATAAAGACTTCAAGGAAGGCGTTGGGAAATTTGGTAGGATCTGTCTGCTTCTCTTGGGAAACTTTTGTTTCTGATTCTCTGCTGAGGAAGGAAGTATGTAAGAACTCATTTTATCAATGAAGATTCCGAGAAAAAGCGTTTGGCAATAAGTTGGCATTACCGCTCGTCTCCCCCGATAGATTTGTATGCTTTTTTTGAGATTTTGTGAACTAGTCGTCTCTTTTGGGTACTTCAGATTTCCCAACGAGCATTCTCATGTGAAGTCATGTATCCATTGAACCTTAAAATCGTCTTGTCCTTGAGGCCATTAAAATGAAATGAATATTTGGGGTTGGTCGTCCATTTGCCAACGTGGCTTTGTCGCAGGTTGGTTACTGAACTAGGAATATCCAAATGATCATGGGAGATAAGCCCACTCCGGCCTTATCTCAAAATGCTCTTAGAAGCATTCATACCACTTCAATTGCTAACCGTGTGCTTGAGATAAACGTGACTTCGGCGTGCAATTCTTTGGGAGTCGCGCTCTTGTCTATGAGCGTTATAGTGACCTCCTGATGCTTGATCGTTGGGAAATTACAACAAGCGATCCGTAGATCTCTTGAATGTACATGAACTCTAGTTAAATGAAGTACTATTTCGGCCTCTATTCTGCTTTTAATTTGGATTTCCCATAGCTCGTAAAACATAAATCTAGGGATACTATCCAGCCTCTCCTTGGATAGGCCATCAGCTTCCATGTTTTTGTTCTTCGTACAAGTGGAGAAAGGATAAATCATAGAAAGAAGAACATAGGGTATTAATATTAGCAGTTCAATGATGTAGCAAAGGTGGGTTCCTCTTCTACAACCAATCAATAACAATTTTGGTATCATTAAGAGTCTTAATGGTATTAAATCTAAGACTTTTGTGATCATAATGTAGATAAATGTCTTTCTGATTTCATCATATCATAGGATTTGGTCTAAGTTTCGAAACATCTAATGGTTATTGTGACGACAAAGTGAAGAAATAATTCCATCTCATTGAATAAATAGTAAGGATACATCATTTCCAGGTGATAGCTGTTAAAAGTTAAAAACTATGTTAGTTAATTAAAGTTAGAATATTTAGGATGTCTCATGATTTCAATAGCCTCCCTTAATTTTCTATGATGGAAGTGATCCACATTATTAATGGTTTCAATGGATAGCCAAACAACGCTTTGAAGTAATCCCCATAGTGCCACAATCTCTAACCTACAGCTAGTACGATCACCCTCATTCCAATATAATCGAAAAGCCATGTTGGGGCATAGCTCAATGAGAGCTCCACATCCACATCATCCCCCAGCAGAAGCCGCATTTAAAAATCTCATTGGGTAGAGAGTCCCTAGTTCCCACAGTCAAACATTCCTATGAGGAGGCCTAGGAACCGAGGGGCCTATCTCAAGAAAGTAACCAACCATTTTAACAACGTTCCTCTCCTACAACCAATCAATAACAATTTTGGCATCACCAACAATCTTAATGGTTTCAATCTCTGCCCCATAGTGCCGCAATCTCTGCCCTGCAGCTAGTACCACCACCCCCATTCCAATAGAATCGAAAAACCCTATTGGGGCATAGCTCAATGAGAGCTCCACATCCACATCGTCCCCCAAAAAATCCAGGCAGTCGAAGATTCCTTTGAGGAGGCCTAGTAACCCAGGGGCCTATCTCAATAAAGTAACCAACAATATTAACACTGGCAGAAAAGAAGTCAGGGTGCTTGTCCTCAAAGATTGTGGCATTCCTATAACACCATATCCCATAAAGAACATAGATGAGGAGTGCCCTGTATGATCTTAGATTCAAGGACATAAACAAAATACACTCAATAGTGGAAGACCAATTCTAACAAATTCTAAGCTTCAGAATTCTTGCCACATTATCCGAAATGGCCTTGGCAAAGGGACATCCCAAAAATAAGTGAACAATTTGATGGCAGAATGGAAAAAATGACATCTACCTAGACCCTGAAGGCCCCTTTTCATCAAATTCCCTGAGTTCTAGATGCGGTTAAAAAGGGTCAACCAGGAGAAATATTTTATCTTTAAGGGAACATCCCATTTCCACATGGGCACATTCCAATCATCAAAGGGACTGGGATATGGAGAACCAGAAACAAATGAGTAAATTTCTTCGGTTTCTATGCTGCCTCCAGCTACTTGGCCACCCCATGAAAGAAGATCGGGCCTATCATTTAATGGTATCCCTGTCTCAATAAGCTTAAGCAGGTATGACCCCCATTCCTGTTCCAGTTCTCCATTCAGTCCCAACACCCAAGAATGTAGCGATGTACGAAAGGGGTGATACAGGGAGTCGAGCTTCATTAATTCAGCAAGGATTCTGAACCCCAAATGCTGCAAAGCCAAGATAAGTTCTGGTGATAATGAATGTTCCCCATCTATTCCCTTCATCGCATCCAACCCAATGTGTATCTTAGACCCATTTCCGGGCTGTCATTTCATATTTGCACAAAACCAAAACTTAGCAGCCATCAAGTTGCCCCATATAGAATATTTTTTTAATTTAAAGGGAGCTCCAACAACAACCCACTCTTCCATACTTTGTTGCTGAATATATTTCCCTAACATTATATCTCTCTATAAGCCCTGAGCACTAAAAGCTCTCCACGGATTGCAACAAAGGAGGGCAAGGTTAAATTGCTTCCTGTCACTTAACCCTCGTCCACCCCATTGTTAAGCACAAGAAAGCATACCAAGCTTGATTAGGTGATATTTTTTCCCTCGGCCAGTTCCTGCCCATAAGAACTTGGCAATGATAGCGTTTATTTTCTGAATGATCGCCAATGGGAGAATGAATAAGTGCATCCACTACACAGAAATTCCTTGAAGCACTAATTTTATCCAAATCTTCCTACCCCTATGGGTCGACCATTGGTGGTACCAAATAGAAAGTTTTGTCTAGATTTTTGTGATCAACCATTTCGAGTCGAGCAGCCTGTAAATGATAGGTTTGAGAAAGAATCCAAAGTATTTAAAGTTCGAAGAAAAAGGGATGGGCTTAACCTCGAAGACTGCTTCTATTTTCGAGCCAGTTGATGCATCCATCTCATCCGTTATCATATCATATTTTTCCTTACTGATAATGAGGCCTCTGGCTCTACCAAATTTAAAAAGAATCCGATTTATAATTTCCCATTCGGAAAATTTGGCCGCACTAAAATAAAGCACATCATCTACGAAGAAAAGATGACTTGTGGTGGTTGTGGAAGAGACCCTACATCCTATAATGCCACCACTTGATTTTGCAATCCTGAAACTTTGAATTAGAAAATCCATCACTAAAATAAAAAGGAGCAAGGAGAGAGCACATCCTTGCCTCATGCCCCTAGAAGTTTTAAAGAAATTAGAGGTGTACCCATTAACTCTGACCTCCATAGTTGTCGAAGTCACACATGTAATTATCCATCTAACCTAACGATGTGAAAAGCCAATCTTGTGAAGGATCAGACAAAGAAAATACCAGTCTACCTGAGCATATGCCCTTAAAAGATCTATATTCATGACGTGTGTTTTTAGCTTGTTTGATTTAATCGAATGAATTATTTCTAAAGTGATAACAGCTGCATCGTATATTCTCCTATCACAAAGAAATCCAAATTTCTCTGTGAATATAAGAAGAGCAAGAATATTTTTCACTTTGTGAGCAACAATTTTAGAAATAAATTTCTAAATAGAGTTACAAATGGAAATAGGTCCAAAATCAGAAAGGCAGGTAGATTTTGATTTCTTAGGAATCAAGGCTAGGAACTTTGTGTTGATGGCTCCTGAGATGCGACAAAATATCTGAAATTCTTCAACCATCAGGGCCCGGGCTTTTGTCTTTGGCCATATCCTTGAGCGTTTCAAGGAGATCCTTTTCAGAAACCACACAATCCATGATCTTGATATCTTCCTCATTAACAAAAATGGGAAATTGGTTTGCCAAATCTACTTTATCCGTAAAGTTATCCTCCTCGTGTTTGGTGCACTGTCTGCTAAAAAACCTATGTTCCTCTTCCATAATGTCCTTCAGATAATGTGTCAATCTTCCATCAGAGTTCCTAATTTTCCAAATAGTATTAGCAACACTTCGCTTAGAAGCAATCCTATGGAATAATTTAGAATTTGTATCCTCTCCTTTGATCCAATCAACCCTTCTCTCAACAAACCACTCCTCCTATTGGGCCAAAATAATTTTATTCCTGCTATGAGCTAGATCTTTCATCAAATTCAAATGGGATTTAGAAAAAAAAACCAATGCGTGATGGATCCATCTGAGCGGTTAATTCAAACTCAATCTACCTTAGTTCCAACATTTTCTCCTCCTTACGCTTATAGATCCAGGCCCTGAAAATACCTTTACCTCTCTTCATTTTGTAGCTGATGGTATCCATTTAAGAGTTGAAGGCATGACACAGAGGTTGACACCAAGATTGAACAACTATTTCCTTGAAATCTGGTTCATCGGTCCAATGGCGGCTAAATTTAAATGGAAATGATCCATGTTTCTCAACACCTTTCCATTGTATCATAATTTCATGGTGATCATAGGTTTCATAAGAAAAATATAAGGCGTCTAGATTGACTGGCCTCATAGTCAAAGAAGAATGCACTAGGAATCGATCAAGTCTTTTGGCTATACCATAATCTCCAGACTGCCCATTCCTCCAAGATGAGCAGAGGGGTTGTGAAGCTATGTCCAAGAGCATTTTCGGGGAAAAAAATGTCCTAAAATTATCAAGTGAGGGGATCCACCCTAGCTTTCTTCGCCCAACATTCATGGTCCCCGAAAGTAAGGTTCAAATCCCCAAGTACCATAAGATGCTACAGATCTATGATACCACTGCCATCAATATTGTCCCATAACTTCGTAAATATTTAGAATTCAAAAATGAAATTTCATCGCTAGGAATCATGTGGTGTAGCTAGGGGCTACCATGTTCCCCCCTCCGATGGAGGGGTTGAAGGTTCCCCCCTCCGATGGAGGGGTTGAAGGTCGAGACCAGGGTGATCGAATTATATTGCACATGACACTATTTTTTTTATACGGACATGTGGTGTAGCTAGGGGCTGGTCGAGACCAGGGTTGAAGGTCGAATTATATTGCACATATGGTTCTAAAGTTCAATATATATATATATATATGTCAAAGGTCTATACCTATATTATGGTCTGAAATTCATACATGTCAAATGTTTTATTATTTCCAAACTCTGAAGTATCATGTAATGGAGGAAGTATGGAGGTCGAGGATTGACCCCACGACCTCACCTATACAAGCCGCACAACTTACCACCGAGTTGTACCATCATATCTTAATAGACTATGGCGTTGGAATATATTTGACATTATGTTGTTTGAACGGCGGGGGATAGGAGGGGCCCAGCCCCATGGGACAACCCCCTCCCCATAGGACCTTTATGTCATAACCATGAGTGGAGCTAATACATAAGCATGGGTTTAAAGTTCAATATGGGTTTAGTTAACCCTAACCAAAGGTTAAATGTGCTTATTTCATAATTCATCTGAGTTATGTTAAAATGCGCTTATACTGCTAATATGATAGTTAATATCCACTTAAGTTTAATTAAAATTGACTTTAGTTTGGTGGCATATTCAACAAAAACACTAAAATTCGGAGCTGCCCCAAATTTTAGTGGCTCTAACTAAATTCATCTCCAAATTTAGTGGAGATTTCCTACGTGAATTTGTTTTGGCCATAACTTTTGCAAAAATCTACCAAATTAGGAGCAAGAAGAGTCATTTCTAGATGATTGAGAGATTCCTAACAGATTTAAGTAGGTTTCAGGAGCAATAGAATGAAAGTAAATAACAAGTTTTTTCACATTTGAGGCAATACAAAAGCCGAAGCCATGGAAGCTAGATGAACGAGATGTAGCCACGAGGGGTGAACTCGTTCATCAAAACATTGTGTTAATGGATCATTGTGATGGCTTGTTGTACATGTTATTGTTTTTATCCAACATTTGTTTTTAATTTTTTAATGCTCATGAATTTAACATAAAATTCAGGTCATTTTCCTATTTAACACTAACAAACACCACAAGAAACCTATGCACATGAAGCAAGAGATCATCAAATTATTTATAATTCTGAAGATGAAATTAGCACAAAAAAACTAGCATTCATATTTAGATCACTCCTTGATAGTATCCTGTTAAAATCATGCTAATATTTGTCTTATATGATTTTAAAGTACACCTTTCCAGATTCCACTAAGAAGTTAGTCCAAAATTACGAGGTAAACTTATGGTACAAGAGAACCAAAGTGGACATGATTTAAAAAAATATCAAAAGCCTTCTCTTTGACCATCATAGTCTCTTCCAGAAGGACAAGGTCAGAATCCTTTGAGTCAATAATACATAACAGGTATCTAATGGTTTGGGGAGATCCCAATCCCCTAATATTCAATGACATTATTTTCATCATAAAATTGGATATCTGGGGGCCGCCTCTCTAAGGTCTAGAGATTCTATGATTCCCCCATTAGTGGGAGGGATAAAGGCCTATTTTTAAATCTCATCAAACCATTGATTCAATCTTGACTCAAGTGTTCCACAAAGCAATATCTTTTTGTATTTAGTTTCCTTTTTCCACATCTTGGGACGATCCTTTTTCCTGGTATAAGAAATAGTCTTTTTCTCTTTTTCCCTATCTTGAAAGAAAGATCTCTTGAGAGATAAGAGATGAAGACTCAAAGAGGAGGCCCAAACAATCTGATCCACGTCAGCGTCCCTTGACACAGAATAAGAATCGAAATGTGGATGAGGTCTAAATTTGACAAGGGAAAGGAGAGAATGTTTCTTTGTCTTCTCCGAGTGGACTGGTTGAGAAGTTAAATCTAGAGGAAAATTCCCATCCTGGAGATGGGTATGTGTTTTATCTGTCATATCTGGAGTACAGTTATTCTTGTAATGGGTGCAAGGATTATGTCTTAGAGCATGGTATGGGGAAGAAAATTGGGAAGATATAGATTGAAAAGCCTAGGATTCCTCATTCTCATTGAATACTTCCTGATTATCCAAAAATGGGATAATACGATTGTCTCGAGTATATTTCAAATTTTGTCCAGTGAATCCGCCTTTCATTCGGTCGGCCATTAAGTGCGCTGTTTTATTTCATCCATTATATTTGAAGTGGATTCCCCAATAATCCAACTGTTTCTTGATTGAAAAAGAGCCCCAAAATATATCAATAGAATGTAGAAGCCTGCCTCCTAGATCCACCTCTACCAGAACCCAAGCTTCCCTTTTATCCAGCAATCCAATGCATCATTCATCCACAAAGTAAACTTTACCTATCATACAGGGAATTATGAAAATAGCCTTCATCGACCATAGTTCCAGAGGTAGACCAGGGAAATTAGCCCACACATTTTTTATTTTGGGGCATTTTGTTACAGGATTGAACCCTACTTTCCATTTTTGCCCGCACCCCTTAACCGATGACATTTTCATTATTTTATTTCGGTCCTATTTTGTTAAGAAATGGAATCGGAACCAACCATTCATTAGAGAACTTACTTTAGGTCTATAACCAAGGATAGAAAACTAATCTTTCTGAGACCATTGTTTCATCTGGGCTCCATTAGGTGTTGCAAAATCCCATCAACCCACCAAAACCCTATCTTTCGATCTTACCACGTCTTCCCAAAAAATGTCAATCCCCAGGGTTAATTTCTGAATTTCTACCTGCACCTTAACAGGTTTCCTGTTACTATTCCTTACTCTTTGGTTCGGATTCAGGTTATCATCTTTCAAGATTCTTGTTCCTCTGATTCATTATTTATACAGGACCCTTTGTGGAGAACCGACTCTTCTATGTTTTTTTCTTTCCTAGAATGATCGGCTAGTTCATTTTCCGTGGCAATAGTAACATCAATCAGCTCCTCCACATTTGTGAGGTCGTCCAAATAGCTTTGTAGCCCTCCCATATTTGAAGGTGACCCGATGCCACATCTACAACACTGTCACTCCATTGGTCCTACAACATAGTTGCAACACTACTTCCACCTTCCACTCATACCTACGGCTATGACCAAACCAAACCATACATTCCAGGTTGATCTGCAGTGTTTATGGTGATTGAAACGATTATTTGAATTGAATAATTTAAATCCTTTGTGTCAAAATGGTGTTGAAGTATGGGAAGCACTGCTAACATCAAATTAAGACCTTGAATTGTTGTGCATGCCACATCCCCTCCTGAATTTGTCTGTAGTATCTATGTTGGGGATGATTGTAATCGATTCAATTGTGATTATTTGTCTTATATGCATTCCAGAAAAATACTTTGCATTACAAAGGTTTCTCAAAATACGCTCAATAACTAAATTACAATCATCTTTGTTGATTAGCCCATTTAGAGATATTTTTGGTGCACATCTCACTCATCTTTAGTTATTTGGAAAATTCCATTAAAAAATAAACCCCCCCCAGAATATGACTACGTACCATTCGAACAACCACTTTTAGGGCTTCCATTGCATGCCGCCTACCTAGATTTTGTTGATCATACCACGCCATCTAAAAGCGTTACCCAAGAACTGAAAAAATTTCACTCTCACCCTACAATTGGTTAATCGTAATCTGATAATATATTAAAGAAGATCCTCAATAGTGGTCCCCACCTTAAGATTATAGAATCAGAATCATTCAAAATATGTGAAACTCCACATGACTGATCCAACTCAATTTTTTTCTCGTGAACCCTACCTCTTCAAAGCTCTTTTTTGTATTTGTTTCACATTCAAAAATTAACACCTACACCTAATCTCTATTCATGTAGCCCACATGAATTCATGTCACCTCCTCACGAAGTACCAAGGGTGTCGATTACGTAGCGATTCTTCATCATGGATTTTAAGATACCAAATTCAAATTTAACTACTGATCAACCACCCTCATAAATGCTCCTCGATTCCAAGGAACCTACAAGAGGCCTTCTTCGAGCCACTTCTTTGAGTTCCCTGAGCACTAAGCGAATACCATACACTAAATACTAGATATTTTCTTCCAAGAACTAGTTTAATAAATTATTGGGTAGCATTTACTCCTAAATCCACAGAAAAGGAGAATCTCTTTTCGAAGACCTTTCACCATATTCCAAATAGCTCAAAATTCTTAGGGAACAAGTAACATTCATTAAATACATTCAATTATAATAGGCCAATCCATTTTACGGCTAGTTCTTAAATCATACCTCATGTCAGTAAGAATCTAAAAGAACATCGCCCAATTCTATAGGATATAAGTTGTTTATCCTCCATCGAATCCCTCTGAAGAAAACCACCACCACTCTTGCCCATTAGCATCCAGATGTAAGCTCCAAGATATGTCATAGTAAAAATTATATATACGTGTATACAGTCTCGGCCGCAAATGAATGGCGTCTGATGTTGTGAATCACTCACAAAGAAAGAACGCACCTGTCAAAACTTACATATTCTGTTGGGAGAATTCTTATGTTGCATGCTCCATATCTCACAGAAGAAGCAATCACTTCCTTTGTAATATGTGCATTTTATTGCTGTTATGACACCATATTCACGAGTCATTATCTTTATCCCGTTTCCTGTTCTACCTATGCCAATACTGTAAAAAAATCATGTAAAAGGTTAATTAAGTACGAAGAAAGCCCAAGGCATTCCTAAAATCATATCCATATCATCTAAGTTTGCGTTTTCCACCCCAATCATTTGTCGCCTTCGTCTTTCTTGCAATATTATTATGATTTCTACCTCGAATATATTGCAAAGATATAAAAAACAATCAGAACATCTCTATGTTGTATTTATCTCTTAGGCTATGATATAACATTGCATGCCTTTGTTTTTTGTCTTTTTTCATTACTTCTTTGCATTGTTACACTAGTCACATTTCCAGTGGAGAATATTAAGCACCTTGATCAATGGTTAACTTTCTTTCCGTTTTGTTTATAAGATAAAGATAAAATGATATTTAATGGTATTGGACAAAAGTTTTCCTTCTAGTGAGAAAGGTCAAAAAGAGAAAGATAGCTACAAAATTTTAACTCAGAAACATATAAAAATAGCAAAATAAAAACCAACAAACTAAACTACATTATGCACACTGTTGCACATAAAATTATATTCTAATAAATAAACATATAACACTAGGACCTTGATTCCTCGCAAAATTTACATGCAGGTCTCCCTGCCATGGTAGCAGGGAGGCTTCGCATCCTCAAAGACTATTTTCAGTCCCCAAAACCTTCGTATCAGTACTCTAATGGGCCACACAAATTCAAATGATTGCCTAAACATAATCCCTAACCCTAACCCTAAAGTTTATCTAATTCATAAGAGAGAATATTTTAACATTTTAATGGAAATGTCTTAATTGTTTTGTTTTCCCTCCACTATAAATGTACATTTCATAGAATTTGAATTTTATTTACATGTTCATTTAATTATCATCTACACTTAAATTTTTTAATCGTTACATTCAACCCCCAACAACCCTAACCATAAATTTCTTTCTCGTACAATCGAACATCCATGAACACATTCTATAAGTGTTGAACTGAAAGCTTCCCCCTAACTTCTACTCTATTCAATGCTCCCTATTTGTGAACTTCTTCCTCTTTATATGTGTGTCTCAGCCTCCTACTCGCAAGACCCTACTCTATAATCCATTCTCCATTATTCTTCCACGAACTGCTACAACATGGATTCAGTTCTTTACTGCTCTCCCTTCTTCCATTGTTCATGTCCATCATACCTACTCAGATTCTCTAGTTTTTGTCACTTTTTGGTGTTTTTGGATATTTTTGATGTCATTGTGTGTCTCATTTGTTGGTCCTTGGTCTGCACTGGGCTCTGTGAACTAATTGGTGTTTCAACAAACACATAACAAAAAAAAATGGAAATATGTTGCTCATACATTTTTTTTTGGAAAATCACTATAAAATGGGCTTTTAATTAAAATTTAGGATGTTGTTGTAGCAATTTATTGGATCTTCATACTATGGGTTTTGGTTCCTGTTACAATGGTTTCGTTACACATTTCACCGCGAAAACTCTGAACCACAATATTCCTCTTATACAAGCTATATATATGGCCCCATCACATGTCCATGTTGCACCTAATATGTTTGACATATAATAGGATCATGTACATCCATATAACTTCCATCCTATTTATCAATAATATATTGCTATACATAATATGTAGATTAAATTATATATATTAATATACATATATTTTTATAAAATTTATAATTTCATATTTAATACTATTGTGATATCCGATGAGAACACTAATATATTTCCTCCACTATTGTGATATCCGATGAGAACACTAATATATTTCCTCCACTATCATTTGTATGAATAAAATGAATATAACTAATTGTCATTAACATTAACATTACCATGACCAACTATGTTTACCATCTTATTAGCGTATTCCTTATATGTTTTATTTTTAATTATCCAAGTTATATGGAAGGAAAATTCAAGGTTGGTTAGCCATAGACGTTTTCTAAAATATCCTACGAAAGTTGCAACTTAGGTATGTTTACCATCCTTTTGAAAATATTTTTTATATTATATGATAATAATTTTTTTCCCTCTTATTTTTCTTCTTCTTTTTCTTTCGTTCTTGTCTACAATCTCCAACCTTGCTATAGGGTGAAAATGTGAAGTTGGGATACACTTGTGTGAGAATCGGGGGTGGAAAAAAAATTTCCACAATAGTTCGGCCAAAATTTCTCGAAATTTTGGCCGAACTATTAGAGGAGTTCAACCAAAATTTTTAGAAAGTTCGGCCGAACTCGTTCTGCCATTTAGATTGACAACGTACTAACGGCGTGGGCAAACATATTTTTGGCCAAAGATGGGAAAACCATCAACAAAAGTTCGATTAGACTATTAGTTCGACTGAACTTGTAAAATAGTTTAGCCGAACTCATATTTTATAAATATATCACCTACGAACTATTGCGAGTTTGACAAATCTTTCACGTATTTCTGTTCTCATTTTCTGTGGCGCTCTTTTTCGCACGTTTTTGTTCTCATTTTCTATGGCGCTCCTGCTCTGTTGCGATGTGGTCCATTTTGTTGAAATGTTGCTCTGTTCGTGCTCTGGAGTTGCGCCGTGACAACGTTAAGTGAATTTCTATGTAAGTAATCTACCAGTTTTCCTTCTAGAGGGTAATATAGAGTCTAATTATTGGTTAGAGTTATACGTATACACAGGTTTGTATTACTGATATATTGTTCTTCTTACTTTACCTTGTATGCATTTAGTTTAAATGTGATTTATTAGGTGAATATTCTTTCCAGTTCAATGACTATAAAGGTTATTCAAACTAAATGCATGTTTCACAGTGAACATTCCTTGATTTTCAATCAAATTACATTCAAATTATAGTTTAAAAAACACAGCCAGCATCACTTTACTGAAAAATTCCTCCTTAAACTATCCCAAAACCTCTACAGTTTATACGTAAAAATGTCTTTTTACCCACAAGCTCTGAAGAAGGATATCTTCCCCTCTTACCAAGAATAGCAAGACCAACTACTTTGTCAAAAAAAACTATGAAGGATTTGTTCCGAAGAGAATAGATGTCAAATGTTATTGGATTTAGTGTCCTCTACTTCTCGAGTCTTCCCTCTGTTATCCATCGAATCTTTGTTCTCTGCAAAATTATAAAAGTAACCACTATTCCAACCAACCAGATTAGCAAGGTCAGAGAGAAAGATAGAAATTAGCCTAACTGTTACACTGTAATTACTACGAGTACTTACCATATTTACTCAATTACGGTATGCAGATAGTAATGCTTGTAATTTTTCATACCAGTTTTATTAACGTATAAAACAGCTTGCATATTTATAACTAAAAACCTGGTTTATTAGTATAGAGAATACCAGTAATATGTGCATATCAATATAGTATCACTATTTGCATAACATACGAGTCTAATATTATACAACCTATATCCTTCCTGTATTCACTCATAACTATCAGATCCTATGCTTACTAATAAGAGAGATCCATAATGAAACAATGATCAACATAGTGTAATACGGTGGTATTGATACTAGTATAAGTCATATCAATTGTATTTGATCTAATATCGTAAGTGATGTACTATATAATATATGGTAATACACTTCTTATGAGCTTGTACATGAATTTCTTGTTCCTGCTATGACGATCTATGCTTGTAACTCTAAAAAAACAGGACTTACTTACAGCTTACTATCCCATATCTATTGTGTAAATTAATCACCAATGTTCTCATATTCAATACATGGGACATATATCATAAGTAAGCTTATACCTTTGTGTAATATGAGCTATTCACCTAATTTAAGTAACAATGGTAATGGTTCTATGTTTCGTGTAAAATTAAGCTTGAGCTTACTGGTTCTGTTGTAACACTAGCTGTATACGCTGTTTCCATAATCAGTTACATGCACTCATCACACTTCTATGTAAGATTGAACATTACCTGTATAGCAATGAATAGGGTTTTCAGTTTTCCATAATCACTTAGGTCATATTAAGCTTACATATCAGTGAGCTTCACTCGTATCAATATCATATTCCATAACTAATCATGTATCCAGCTTTCTTGAACATGACTAACTACTGGGATACATATTACACACAGATTGGATATATGTTTCCATAATCAGTAACCATCATAAGGAGCTCTTGATAAGGTATTGATATCTCCAACACATAGCCTATCTTCATTAGATGTAAGCTCATATCTAGCTAAAGACAATGGTTTCCATAGAGAGTAACTAATATGTACCATTTTCCCTAATCAATTATATGCTAATATCCTTGGTTCTCTAAGCTACTGTGATCATAGTATCTACTTAACATGAGCTAGTAGTAATCATTCCTTGTGTGCCATGATTAAAGATCTAGAAGACATAATTGAATACCTAATGGAACAACATATTGAAGAAAGTTTTGGCTTGTCTTGAAACATCTCAGAACTATGCTCATTGAATTTATGCATATATACTTTTAAATTACTTCAAAATATTTTATTACACCACAAGAATCAGTTCGATATATCTCCCATTTTAATGACGTGTATCACATTTCGAGAAAAACACATTAGCCATAAAAGTTTCCCATTGAAACCAAAAGTGATTTGATACAGAACATAGGTTTTAACCTTATATAGTTTAATTGTTTCAAATAGATTTTTAATAAAATGAAAAATATTCAATGTAAAACACATAGTATTTAGAAACAAAAAGTAATTTGATACAAAACACAGGTCTTAACCTTATATGGTTAATTGTTTTGAAAATAGATTCTTATTAAAATGAAAAATATTCAATGTAAAACACATGCACATTAACATATAATTGTGATATGTTCCCTTATTTCCAACTAGTCCATCCTTTTAGAGATATGCCTTTTAATCAAGCAAATATATGCATAGTGATCCACACATATTTTTACCAAAAACTATTCCATTTTAGACTTATATATCTCAAAGCTATGCTCTTTGAATTTATGCATCTATATCTTTAAACTACTTGAAACTATTTTATTTCACCATAGGAATCATTCTAACATCTCTCCCATTTTAATGGGGTGTATCACATTTCAAGAAAAAATAAATTAGCCATAAAAGTTTCCCATTGAAACCAAAAGTTTAATTTGATACAAAACATAGGTTTTAACCTTATATAGGTAATTGTTTCAAATAGATTCTTAATTTAAAATGAAAAATATTCAATGTAAAACACATGCATTAACATATAATTGTGATACTTTTCCTTCTTCCAAATTTCGTGGACATTCCTTTAGAAAAATCCCTTTTGATGAAGAAGATATATCCATAGTGATCCACTGATATTTGTTCACAAACAACTATTACATTTTGGACTTTTATATCTCAAAACTATGCTCATTGAATTTATGCATCTACATTTTTAAACTACTTGAAACTATTTCATTACACCATAGGAATCATTTCGATATATCTCCCAATTTAATGGGGTGTATCACATTTCGAGAAAAACACATTAGCCAAAAACGTTTCCCATTGAAACCAAAAATGATTTGATACAAAACATAGGTTTTAACCTTATATAGGTAATTGTTTCAAATAGATTCTTAATTTAAAATGAAAAATATTCAATGTAAAACACATGCATTCTTATACACCCTTATTTCTACGTAAAGTAGTTTGAGTGATTCCACGGGTCCTGTAAACCCTTCATAGGTTATAATTGGTACAGGTAGTGTTAACTTCTACAAGTTTTATAGGCAGAGTCTGTAAAGGGTGAGGTAGCCTGTAGATCTCATCTTTTATGAAAGGTGGCATATCCAGTAAATTCCCCTATAGTCAATCTCTGGAATAGATCTAAAAAAGCGTTTTTCATTTTCATATCCATGGTCTCAAACAATGAGAGAGAGAAAAACCTTTTATATTCAATTTAAAACACATGCATTAACATATAGTTGTAATATTTTCCCTTCTTTCCAACTTACTTGAAACTATTTTATTACACCATAGGAATCATTCCCATATATATCCCATTTTAATGGGTGTATCACATTTCGAGAAAAAACAGAAATTAGCCATAAAAGTTTCCCACTGAAACCAAAAGTGATTTGATACAAAACATATAGGTTTTAACTTTATATAGTTTAATTGTTTCAACTAGATTTTTAATAAAATGTAAAAAATTCAATGTAAAAAACTTAGTACATTTTGAAACAAAAAGTAATTTGATACAAAACATAGGTCTTAAACAAGTATATAGTTAATTGTTTTGAAAATAGATTCTTAACAAAATGAAAAATATTCAATGTAAAACACATGCACATTAACATATCATTGTGATATTTTCCCTTCTTCCCAGCTTAGTCCATCCTTCTAGAAATATCCCTTTTAATGAAGCAAATATATCCATAGTGATCCACTGATATTTGTTCACCAACAACTATTTCATTTTGGACTTGTATACCTCAAAACTATTCTCAATGAATTTATGCATCTATATATTTAAACTACTTAAAACTATTTTATTTCACCATAGGAATCATTTCGATATGTCTCCCATTTTAATGGGGTGTATCACATTTCAAGAAAAAAACACATTAGCCATAAAAGTTTCCCATTGAAACCAAAAGTTCAATTTGATACAAAACATAGGTTTTAACCTTATATAGGTAATTGTTTCAAATAGATTCTTAATTTAAAATGGAAATTATTCAATGTAAAACACATGCATTAACATATATAATTGCGATACTTTCCCTTCTTCCAAACTTAGTGGAAACCCTTTTAGAAAAAAATCTTTTAATGAAGCAAATATATGCATAGTGATCCACTGATATTTGTTCAGAGACAACTGCTCCATTTTGGACTTTTATTTCTCAAAACTATGCTCATTGAATTTATGCATCTATATTTTTAAACTACTTGAAACTATTTGATTACACCATAGGATTCATTTCGATATATCTCCCATTTTAATGGGGTGTATTACATTTCGAGAAAAACACATTAGCCATAAAGGTTTCCCATTGAAACCAAAAGTAATTTGATACAAAACACAGGCTTTAACCTTATATAGTTAATGTTTCAAATAGATTTTTAATGAAATGAAAAATATTCAATGTAAAACACATGCACACTAACATTTAATTGTGATACTTTCCCTTCTTTCCAACTCAATGGAAATCATTCTAGAAAAATCCCTTTTAATGAAGCAGATATAGATCCATAGTGGCATTGATATTTTCTCACAAACAACTCTTCCATTTTGGATTTTTATATCTCAAAACTATTCTCATTTAATTTATGCATCTATATTTTATTACACCATAGGAATCATTTCAATATGTCTCCCATCTTAATGGGGTGTATCACATTTCGAGAAAAGCACATTAGCCATAAAATTTTCCCGTTGAAACCAAAAGTAATTTGATACAAAACATATGTTTTAACCTTAATATATAGTTAATCTTTCAAATAAATTTTTAATGAAATGAGAAATATTCAATGTAAAACACATGCACATTAACATATAATTGTGATACTTACCCTTCTTTCCAACTTAATGGACATCATTCTAGAAAAATCCCTTTTAATGAAGCACATATATATCCATAATGGCATTAATATTTGTTCATAAACAACTCTTCTATTTTGGACTTTTATATCTCAAAACTATGCTCATTGAATTTATGCATCTATATTTTATCACACAATCAGAATCATTTATATATGTCTCCCATTTTAATGGGGTGTATCACATTTCGAGAAAAACACATTATCCATAAAAGTTTCCCTTTGAGACCAAAAGTAATTTGATACAAAACATAGGTTTTAAAGTTAATATATAGTTAATGTTTCAAATAGATTTTTAATGAAATGAAAGATATTCAATGCAAAACACATGCACACTAACATATAATTGTGATACTTTCCCTTCTTTCCAACTTAGTGGACATCATTCTAGAAAAATCCCTTTTAATTAAGAATATATATATCCATAGTGGCATTCATATTTTTTCACAAAAAACTCTTCAATTTTGGACGTTTCTATCTCAAAACTATGCTCATTGAATTTATGCATTTAAATATTTTATTACAACATAGGAATCATTTCGATATATCTCCCATTCTAATGGGGTGTATCACATTTCGAGAAAAACCCATTAGCCATAAAAGTTTCCTATTGAAACCAAAAGTGATTTGTTACAAAACATATAGATTTTAACCTTATATAGGTAATTGTTTCAAATAGATTCTTAATTTAAAATGAAAAATATTCAATGTAAAACAAAGGCATTCTTATACACCCCTATGTCTACGTAAAGTAGTGTGAGTGATTCCACGGGTTATCTACACCCTTAATGGGGTATAATTGGAAGAGGTAGTGTTAACTTCTACAATTTCTATAGGCAGAGTCTATAAAGTGCCAGGTAGCCTTTGGATCTCATCTTTTATGAAAGGTGACATATCTAGTAAATCCCCCTACAGTCAATCTCTAGAATAGATCTAAATAGAAATTCTTTATTTATCTCATGATCTTGTTTCATTTCTCCCATGCATTTGGAATAAATGTCAATTTAATATTTATTTTTATTGATTTTGTTTTTTTTTTCGGGGATAAGAAAACCATTAAATATGGTTGGAAAATGGAAATTATGCGTATAATTTTATTGCTATCCCAATCTAGGGAAATCAATGATTACATATGTGCTTTCCAATATTGCAACTAGAAAAGTCGTACAAAGGAAAATGAATATACCGGGAAAAACAACAAACCACGAGGCATATTATATTGGATTAATAGAAGGCTTGGGAACAACTATAGAGTATGGATCAAATGGAATTGTATTTTTCACCAATTCTGAACTTGTGTGCAACTAGATGAATGGCATGTACCAAGTTAAGAATGAGAGGCCAAAAGAGCTACATGGAATAGCAAACAACATTGTTAGCCAATTTCATTTTTTTAGTATAAGACATTGTTCAAATGTAAATAAGATGTTTGTTGATTTAGTGCATGGGGCAATGCCAATTCAGGATTCATCTACCAAATATGAATAAATAGATGAATTAGAATTATACGGGGCAATGCCAATGTAAGATTCACCTCTCAAAGACGAATTAGTTTTGAGACACTTTCCTTCAAAAATTCAAGATTCATCTCTCAAATATGAATTATTGTTGAGATTCTCTCCTTTAAAATTAATTGATGGACTTTGTAACATATCTTGGATATGCGTGTGTTTTTTACTTACAAATTCGTCTTTTTTAATGAACATGTGTTTTTTTCAATTATATACCAAGTGTGCTCCCACCACACCATGTAAAGTGCAATTTGGTGAACTTCACATTTGCAACAAGTGGTGAACTTCACATTTTTATAAAATTAAAATGCAAGGACTTCAACAATTTTTTTTTTAAATAGAGTTTCATTTATGTTTTAATGAAAATGTGTTTTTTTCAATTTTATACCAAGTGTGTTCCCACCATGTAAAGTGAAATTTTGTGAACTTATCATTTTTATAAATTTTTTTTTCTTAAATTGAGTTTCACACATCAATTAGTGCTTTGAAAGTTGTGTTTTACATAATTTGTGTACAGTAAATTACATTAATTTTATGAAAATTATTTTGAATTTATTTTAAATTCTAGTCATTTAAAAAATAATTGTAAATGTCCACCATAGATATATATATCATGGAGGATGAACGACGAAGATCAAAAGAATCCCATATCTCTAAGACAGGGGGGATCGGGGATCGAGGGATGTTCATGGCATTTAAATATAATCTTAAATCTCCATACATGTATGTACATATGGGATTGATTTTTTATCGACTTTGTGAGTTAAAAATTATTTTTTAATAAGTTTATTTCTTTATTTTTTAGGAGATAAGAGGAGAAGGGTCTCTACTCCATCCATGGAGCATGCCCATGGTTCACCTAGTCGTGGTATGGTTCACACAATTTAATCAATGAATACGTACGTATATTTATATGTATGAATGTATTTTTAAATTGATTATAAATTCGTATTTGTTTATGAAGCTTCTCTCTTGTCTCGAGAGGTTGGTCATGATTCAAATCCCCTTAGAGGGCCATCAATAAGTGCTAGCAGGTTGCGTGAAGGTGGTGATATTTATTCCCCTGGAGGGAAATCAATGGCTGGTGGTGTTGGTTCTTAGCAGGGTCATTTTGGTTCTCAACAGTTTCAGGGTGGGGAAGATGCTAGCCAACCACATCAAGGTTGCCATCAATTTGAATATTTTTTTCATTCAATTTGTACAAATTTGTTTACATGTGTTTTTTCTAATATACAAAATTTTATATATTGATTCAAAGACTAAAAATGTTCCAAATGTTGGTTGAAATAGATGAAGGGAAGAACACTTTATTCAAGAAGAAGGTTGTCCACCCACCACGACATATCCGACCGACATTTTTGATATACCATGAGAAAGAAACATGCGGTAATGCACCTTAGAAAAGTGTAAACAACTTCATGCAAAATTGCAAAGAGATCTCGTGTCTTTGACTCCACCTGCTAAGAGTCGACAAAACTTGGAAATAGTTACACATTATTTAGGCAAACTAGTAGATGTGTACCAAAATCATGGGCCAACCACGAATACTTTTGTGGATGTCATGATAAAAGGAAAGGAAAAAATGATGGGACCCGATAAATGGGAGGTTGTTAAAGAAATAGTGACAACATCAATGGCAAAGTCTATGTTTAATTTTAAATAAGGGTCTAAAAGAAAGATGTTGAAGGTGCAATATTTCAAGCACCCTGATATAGCTCACTATTTGTATGATAGACATCTTGTGGCTTATCGAAGACTCCCATGGAACGACGAGGTTCCACTTTATTTTGCAAAATTATTTTATGCAGAATTATTTTTGGAAATGAAACCCCATTACAATGACCTTCCCTCTAAATTTTTTGGTTCGAGAAAGGTCGATTGTGTGACCGTAGGGGCGCTAGGCATGATGTTGAGTTGTCTCTTCCTAAGCCACCTTTGGTTACTCGACCTGTTCATGTAGAAACTTTGAGGTCAAATATGGAAGCCACTTCTCAAATTAGTCGAGAAGAAAGGGATGCCATCATCGAAAATATTCACAGTGAATTGGGTGGAGTCAATATTTGTCTGAATCAACAAAAAGCACGCGAGAATGCATGCGCCAATTTTGTGTATTATACAGATGAAGATATTGACAACATGAGTGTTGAAGATCTGAAAACATATGCAAAGAATTGTCACAATGGTTGGCATGACCTAATTCTTCATCAGGAAGAGGGCATGGGAATAGTATGTGTTAATGGCTAGGATTCAATTATTTTAACACATACATAAAATTTGTAATATATACACACACAAACACACACACACATAAAGATATATATATATATATATATATATATATATATATAACACCAATTTGTATTATTATATGTTAACACTATTTCTAGTTGTCATGCTTGATGAATGAAGAAAATTTTAATATCACGTTTGAAGCCTCAGGTTCAAACAATCAAGATGGGTCTCACCATCAAGATCTGTTAGCAAATGTTAGTTTTTTTAAAATTTGATGTTTTTAATATAAATAATTGTGCACACAAGTACATTTTCATGTATATATCATAAAACATTTTAACAGATTCTGATTTTGTTCGATTTTTTGGGATGGCAGTACCTTCTTATTCCTTAGCAGATGTACCTTCTACTTCCTTAGGAGTTGTGCCAGGTTCACAACAAGTATGGACAATTTTTCACTTTTAAAATTTATATGTTTTTAAGTTATATATATTCCACCTCAAAAAGTTCCATTAAAAAATGAGATATATCTATATCTTGAGTTATTTTAAATTTTTTTAATTTTAGGTTTTTGGAGATTTTATTTTGGAGCCTCTCTTAGGAGATGTGCCAGATGTGCCAAATCCACCTGTAGAAGTATTCAATTTTTCACTTTTAAATATACATGTTTTTAATTTATAATTTATGAATTGAAGTTTAAAAGTTTATATTATAAACTGAGATCTTGATCTTGATTTATTTTAAATGTACTTAAATTAAATTTTTTAATTTTAGGTTTCTATAGAGGATTTATTTTCTCCACGGACTCTAGCGATGGAGATAGGAACATCCACAACATTTCAACCATTTGAACAAGTTGTCTATTTTTTTTAGTATTATTGAAAATAAGTTTATATATATATGCATTTTCAATTGAAATTTTTTAATATATATATATATATATATATATATATATATATATATATATATATATATATATATATATATATATATAACTGTACATGTATATTGTACATTTTACTATTGGAGATGTTCGCACGGGGGAAGTTGTAGGTGACGAGCAACAAATGGAGAGGGAACCTCATGAGGTATTGCATGATCTTTTTGTTTTTTTTTTTGTTTTTTACATGAAGTTCTATATATTCTCACTCATTCTTAAAACATAAAATTATAATGTTTGTACATGCATTGTGTACAGGTTCCCCATGCTTCGCAAGATAGCTCATAGATTGAGACTCTGGTAGGAAAGACACTATATCCATATGTATTTGATGGATGATTTCTAGATTTGATTGAGATTTCTAGTCTTAAATTTACTTTTTTATATATTATCTAGATGCAGTCATATATATAACTTGATACTCAAGATACTTGTGAGATCTACAAATTTTGGACATATTTTTTGTGAACTACATTTGGTACATGTGAATGTGATATATAATGTTTTTAAAACTTAAGTTTTCGATGGTTGAAGTACATTTCGCATGTGAAGTAATGTTGTGTTATAATTTTTTTGGTTTTTAAAACTTAAGTTTTGGATAATTGAACTACTAGTAATGTTGTGATCTATAAATTAATGTTCTGCTTTTGAACTACATTTTGCATGTGAAGTAATGTTGTGTTATAATTTGTTTTGTTTTTAAAACTCAAGTTTTGGATGGTTGAAGTACATTTGGCATGTGAAGTAATGTTGTGATCTATAATTTTTTGTTAAATTAAAAAAGTTAAGTTTTGGATGGTTGATCTACATTTGGCATGTGATATAATGTTAAATGTTTTTATTGGATAGTTGAACTACAATTGGCATGACATGTGAAGTAATGTTTTGATATAATCAAAAAGTTTTTAAAACTCAAGTTTTGGATGGTTTAAGTACCTTTGCCATGTGAAGTAATGTTGTGATCTATAATTTTTTGTTAAATTAAAACTTTTAAGTTTTGGATGGTTTATCTACATTTGGCATGTGATATAATGTTAAATTTTTTTATTGGATTTTTGAACTAAAATTGGCATGGCATGTGAGGTAATGTTGTGATATAATCCAAAAGTTTTTAAAATTCAATTTTTGGATGGTTGAAGTACATTTGGCATCTGAAGTAATGTTGTGAGTTTCACATATCAATTAGTGCATATTAGTTTGACCAATTGAATAAAATTTAAAAAGGAAAATCATATGATATTCAAAGAGATATAAAGGTTAAATATTGCATAATCATTTCACTAGTTGAATAAAATTCAAAAAGGAAAAATTTGAAATCGTTCATCTTATTCATAGGATAGAAAGGTTAAATTTCTTCTCCATATAATAACTCAAGGTGATATTCTTTTGACAAAGTCACTCATCCAAAGTGTAGATTTACGTGATTACTAATGTCATCAATTTACCAATTTATAAATCAACAAGGCTTCCTAGTTGAGTGCATTAATGACATTCACCCAAATTCAACAAACATATATGTACTTCTTATCTCCAATCAAAATTAAAGGGATTTATATGGGAAAGAGAGACAAAACATATAGCCCATCAACTACTTTTTAGAGGTCAATGAAGGTATCTAGTGAAATGGAAAAGGTCAGAGAAGGCTCAACCAATAGGAGTTTTCATCATGTGGGAAAATGTTTGGAACACTTGATTGTACTCAAGTAATCTTAAGATTGCTTTTGATCTCTACATACTCTTGTTTGAGTGAAAAAATTTCCAATGGGAATAACATAGCTTTTCAGTCCAACTAACCGTATCAATTGAGCTCTATTTGGAAAATAGTAAAGAAAAGCTAACTTGCCAACAAAACATGTCAGCAAAATAAAATTCGTGATTGTCATTTTTTATTGGAATAGCTAAATCATATTAAGGATTCTCCATCCAAAAACAATTTCAATGAAGAGAATCCTTAATATGATTTAGCTATTCCAATAAAAAATAACAACCAAGGATGTTATTTTGTTGGATTTTTGGGTTTTTTTACTTTTTTTTTTCAAGTAGAGCTCAATTGATATGGTTAGCTGGATTGAAAAGCTATGTCCTTTCCATTTGAATTTTTTTCACTCAAACAAGAGTATGTAGAGATAAAAAACAATCTTAGGATTACTTTCAAGTACAATCAAGTGTTACAAAAACTTTCCCACATGATTATACCTTTATTGACCTCTAAAAAGCAGTTGATGGGCTATATTTTTTGCCTCTTTCCCATATAAATCCAATGAATTTTGATTGGAAATATAAGAAGTAGATATATGTTTGTTGAATTGGGGTCAATGTCATTAATGCACTCAACTAGGTAGCCTTGTTGATTTATAAATTGGTAAATTGATGACATTCAGTTAATTGCATTCTAGAACATATATATTCAGTATGTGAAACATTTTTCATCAATGCACATGGGAGAACTACTTGAACAATTAATTGAATTCTAGAACATATATATATATATATCCAATACGCGCAACATTCTTCATTAATGCACATAGAAAAGATAATTTCAGTTAGTTTCCTAGAACATATCCAACCATTGGACAAACAAATTTTGTACTAGATTTTCTATCAGGAATAGAGATGTGGGTCAATCCCACCAAAAGTCGGAGAAGTGCTCCGAGTCTCTTGTCTGAAAGGAATCTTCGTACAAAACTATACTGTGGATGATTTATTTACATTCCATACTTTTTACTAGAAAAACCCACAAGAAAAACTGGTCACATTAAGACCATGTATATATCCAGTAAATACAACATTTTTCATCAATGCACATATAGTAAAACTACTTGAACAATTAATTGAATTCTAGAACAAACACACACACACACACACACACACACATATATCCAATACATGCAACATTTTTCATCAATGCATGTATAGAAAAGCTACTTTCAGTTGATCCTAGTGTGCATGTACCAAAACAATTTGTACATGTGCAAACACTTGCACAGATAATATAACAAGGCAGCTCAATTTTTAGTTGAGTTCTGGAAGTTCTAAAACATAATCCAAGGAGAAGAAATTTTTGGGAAGTTCAATAAAAAAAACTCCAATGGAATGCCATATTTAATGATCTGTTCATGATCAGAGTTTGACATTTTACATTTATTAATTTTTGTTTTTTTCTTTGATTGAACCTCTATCAACTTTATGCATGCTGCACACACCAAGTGACTATATTGACAACTTATGACATTAGGTTCATAGTCTTAAAAGTAAAGAAAATCCCCACTTTGTTTAGTTTGTCTGAAAAAATATCCTTTCAGTATAATAAATCCTCTTTCATATGGAAACCCGTGATCATTATAGTTTTCTAATAATTTCATTTTTCATTCAGTGCAATGCGTCAAATAATACTTCACATTTTCATCATTGTCAACAGGTGCAATTACAACATAAACACCTCCTGCAAAATAAAACCAACTTAACAAACCTATGCATTTAAATTTATTTCTAGATCTTTATCATTTGAAAGCAATTCAAATGTTACCTTCTCTAACAATATCAGAAACTCGATCACCATTGGATGATATTGTAGTCTCCTCTGATTACATTTCTCTAAGCATTGCAACAGACATTTTTCCCTTTGTATTTAGCTCTGTCTGTTTTCAATCTTTTACATACATTTTGTTTTCACAAACACCACTGGATTTTTTGTTGTCTATGCAAACATGACAAAAACAAGAATATTTTCTTTTATCCAATGAAAACACATTTGTGGACAACTTTTTTTTAATTCAATGCAATTTTTGAGTCCCTTTTATTGTTTCAATGTCATTTCCAATTGATCTATCTACTTTTTTAATCCCAATATGCCAAAAAAACCTTTATATGGAAAATTCAAAGAAGAATGTAAATATGATATCAAAATAAAATCAAAGATAATCAATCAGAGATAATAAAATTGTGATAAATGTACATTGTATAAAATTAGATATCCAATAAAAGTTAAAATGAATGTACTTTCACACTTCCCTTGATCGGTTAGTCTCATGTCTCAGAGTAGCGATGCACCATTGAACAAATTCTTTAGCATCCACAAGTTGGCCTGCAGAGGGATTCATTTGATATCTTTGGAGTGCTTGTTTTATGCATGCCCCTGCACCGTCATGTTCTCCTTTTCCATGACCAGTCTCGAAGAAATTTTCTTAATGTTTAATTCAGGTTTTCATGTAAATTTGAATTTACCTACGCATCCATCTGACCATATCCGATGTTCATTGAATGTTATTCCACGACTTTTCAAGGAATCATAAATATTTCCAAAGAAGTGTTGTACAAAATATGTATCATGTGTACGATCATCACTAATATAAAAGTGATATTCTTTAATAACATGTCGATTTTCACTGGTGATTTCTATATGATCGACATTTTGTTTAGCATGTCTATATAAAATATGGATAAGCATGGAGACTTGGTCAGAATTATAGTATTCACTCTGAATTTCTTTTGTGGAACAAATGTGTAGTTTTCCGCAAAATCGATCACTAACAAAATGGTCCCTGGTGGAAAAATTTCACGGGATTTTTTTAATTGCAAGTCTTTCCATTGAGCTCTATGGGAATGTTTGGTGTATTTATAAATTTCTGCCTCAAACTTTCTCAAGAATTCTATCACAAAAATTTCTTCTTCTCGTAATTCAATTCTTTTAGTACTATTTGCACCTTGAATCGATGTATGGATATATTCATATCTCTTCCATTTAACTTTCATGTTGGACAATGATTGATAATTTATATTAATACGATATTTTTTTTGAAATCTAGTCAAATTTTCACAATCATCCCATGTTTTACCACCAACACATTTATTTTCGTAAAATAGATCATCGCTTTGTCTTTCACATAGAATTTGAGATATGAAATCACAGATAGTGGAAGGAGGAGGTGAATCCTTCCAAAATGTTCTACCAAAATTAAGGAATGTGTCATAATATAACTCAAATTCCACATGATAACAACAAAAACAAGTGCCGCGTACGGTGATAGGTTTTACATTCCATGGTTTTTGTTGAACAAAAGCACTGATTGACACATGAATTTCATGATTCTCTTCTTTGAACTTGTTGAACAACTCTGTCCGAGTGTTTTCCAAGAAATGTTTTTCATTTTCTTCGTACTGATTTCATGCTATTCTTCTTCGCATCACATCCCTTGCATTTGGCAAAGCACGTGAATTTTTCTTCCAAATTTTGTATATTATTTTTTTTAAATGTTTCCCAAGTCTATCTTGGTGTGGTTTCCTACAAATAGCTCTCCAAAAAGCAAGTTCATCATTTACATCTATTTGCAACCAAAATTTCCGATGTTTGTGCAACGTTTTTCGTGAGGTTCCTAATGCTTGTGCCACAGATTTTACCAAGCTATTCTCTTTAGTACTTGATGAAACCACTTCCATATGTATTTCCCTACTTACAACTGAGACATTTTTATGTCTAGATATTCTAATTCAATTTATACAGCTATGTATATTTTGTATCACATTTTCCTTCATTTTTTATCTTTGGTTGATTTTCAAATACCCAATAAAGTCGTAGATTCTTTTAATTTCGTTAATGATAGGAGACCTTTCAACATTCAGGCTTGAACTGTCACATTTTCCTTTATGAAGTACGTATTAAAAATGTGGTTAACATGATATCATATATAATGGTAAGATTTTTTATCTCCATATGTGTGTGTGTCAACATTTTCTAACATCTCATCATCGACATTGATTTCTTCTATACATATTCGAATGAATAGTACATATAATAAGTTTACATATTCGATAAATAACTAAATTGATAAATATGTGTATAATTTCAATAATACGTACATGTGTTCAACACACACACACACACACACATATATATATATATATATATAGATATACACCTTGTGACAATTTCTTCAGTTGAATGTCTTTCAACATTTTCAACATCTTCAATCATTGGTTCAATATCTCTTTCACTTTCTCTTTCAAAATTTTGTATCTCACCATTAATTTTTTGAGGAATATCTCTATCTTTTTACATTGCAAATATTTTTCAAATTAGTTCATCAAATAAAAATTATGCTTCACATTTTACACTAGGAAAATTTTAAATATAGCAAACTCGTAATATTTACATTTACATACCTACTTCAACTTCTAGTTGAGGTTGATTTTTCCCCTCAATATTTGAGAGTGCCTCTACCTTACTTTTGCGAGATTGTCTCGTCTCTTCTCTACATTCCTCAGGGTGTCTTTTTCGATCATATTTTCTCGTACAAATCCTTTGATTTCCCATGATAATAGAGTATGAATTTCAAAAAAATTCCTTCAAAAATTTAGACAAAAAATCAATTAAAAAAATAAACATCACAAAAATTTTAATTTAAAAAAAAACTCATTTTAAATTTTTTACAAAAACTACATACTTCAATCCAAAACACTTCAACAAATTCGAGAAAAAAATGTCTTATAAAAATGAAACGAAGCTCAAAATATTTCCTTCCAAGTCCTATAAAAATATTTCATTTAAAAATTTAGACAAAAACTCATTTTAAAATATTTAATTCAACCCAAAACACGTACTCTAAAAAAATGTCACTTCAAAAAATGCCTCGAAAAAATGTCTACTGAAAATTAATTCCAACTTCATAAAAGATTCCACTTTCAAAAATACTTCAAAAAGCCTCTAAAAAAATATCACTTAAAAAAATACTTGCAAAAAATTTTCTTTGAATACTAAGCCTAAAGAGAGTCCTTTCAAAATTAAGCTCAAATCCATACCTTCAAAAAAAATGATGTCCAAAAAATATCCAAAAAATGTATCACATACGTCCATGAAAATTAAGCCCAAATCCATACTTTCAAAAACAAATAAAGCCCAAAAAACATCCAAAAAATGTATCACATACCCCCATGAAATGTCCTTTGAATGTTCCTCCAAAAAAGTCCTTTGAATGTTCCTCCAAGAAAAGTCCTTAAACCCAATTTTCTTTGAATGTACCTCCAAGAAAAGTCCTAAAGCCCGGAACAATTCTTTGCAAAATCAGACCAAGACCTAAGACCTTTGTAAAATAAGACCAAATGTGCGAAAATATACGAAAATAATGAATGACTTTGCGGCAATTTATATTGTCACGAATTTTTTTTTTGAAGGGGCTCCACGGTATTTTCTAGCCGATGTAAAGTCAGGTAAAAGTTCTGTTGAACTTTTATGTCGTTAGATTTCACGGGCCGTCGACGCAAAACATAATTCGACCAAAAAAATTTTAAGAGTTCAAGCGAACTTACGCTTTAGCAATTACCCAGAGCCAAGCTCTGAATACATATATGCAACTTTGGACTGATTAAACTCCATGAAACATTCTTAACTAACTGTTGGAACCAAGACAAGCATTTTCAGAATTGAATCTACTTCTAGGAAATATAACTTTTATGGAATTTCATAAATATTTACTAATTTTAACTAATTTTGTAATAAAATGGGTGGAGACAATTTCTGAAGGTCATTATGATTCAGTGAAATAATAATTCTATATCTTCCAAAATACATTGTAAAAAAAATTGAAAAAATTATGGTGCATTACATTGGTCCGTCATCGCTAATGGGTAGCTTTTATATTTTTAGTTTATAAGTTATATGTTAAGAAATTTCTTGCGTCGCGAAACATATTCAAAATATGCATTTTTTCGTATTGGACCAATTCAAAAAATTCTAGTAATTATGATATGCATCCATTGGCTTTGCAAATATGACGAACCAGAAGTAGACTCTCTCTAAATTGTTGTAACACAAATTTTCAAAGAATACAATGTTGTGATTAACATGACTTCTTATGAATTCTTTGATTGTTAAAAAAAACACACTCAAAGAAACGCTAAGTTGACATAACATATGTGTATAAAAAAAATCCAAAAAATAAGTAATAGAAAGCTAACAAAATTTTTGACAACTTTTCTTTTTATCACAGAATTAAATTCTAAGAAAAAAAATTGTTTTAGCTTGCAAAAAGTTGAAGAACCGAAAAAATTGAAAGTTTTTTTCTCAAAAAAGGGCAAAACCTGTAACCCAACTTCACATTTTCACCCTATAGTTCCAACATTTTTCCCTGGAATTTTTACGAGACTTATGTCATCCATGTAATTTGGATATGCTATTTTCAGTATTCTCCCATATCCCCTTTCATATTCCATAGACAAAAAATGCCTCATTGGTTAATTTAGGAGAATTTTTTCAGTCATGATTTGGAATAGAACTAGCTTTTATCTCATTAGGTATTGGCATCTTCATAATGGTTCCAATGACCATTGCCTGGTTATCTCATGAATCTAGAAAATAATGCAAAGGGCTCATTCAATGATCCTTCTCATCCATCTCCACTCCAAATGATATCAATTGGGTTACAATCATATTAAATATATCTAAATACTCAATCAATCACAATCACTTCTTAAGAAAAGAAAAATTTCCATAAAAAATGTATATGCTTGACACAAATCCCACAAATCCTTCTGAAAAGGCATTGTTGTTTTTTCTTCCAAAACATTCAATAATATGAAATCAAGCAAATAAATATTGATAACACTTCTTTCCTTTCTCTCAAGCACCACCCACTCTTAATCGTTAATACGAATGGTCCTCGATACTACAAGGCATAGATATTTATAAATAAGAATATATTCCATATAGAGATTCTACAACAGAATGCTAGTGCTCGTAAACTTTTATATTTTTAATCTAGACATGAAAACCATTTCTTTCTAACAATATTTCCTTTTGTGTAAGTTCACACTCAAATATTACATTAAAAAACATTTTCCGTAACACCATGGATACAATGTGGTGAATCTTTGACACCAAATGCGATAAAGGAGCATCCTTACTTCCAAAGCATCAAGGTTGGGGAAGACAACTACAAAAAAAGGGTCTCGACATTTGTTGAATAATTTTAATCATTCGATGGAAATAATTGTATTTTTTAAATTGAAAAATAAATAAGTTTTTAGGCTTCTGTGATTATTATTTTTAAGAAAACATCACCGATTATTCAGTGTTATAAGAATCATGTCGACGTTTCGAATCCTAAAGGGGATCCATCTTCAGGACTAATTTTTGAATGAATGATCCCTTTTGGATGTTTTCATTGCTATTTGCTTCAAAAATTAAAGTACATTTTTTTCAATTTAAAAACCCTATTGGCCTATTTTTGCACTTTTGGGGGAAATTGCTAGTTATTAAATTGTAATAGTAACATTTTACATCTTAAAACAAAAATTGGTTACATTATATTAACAAATAATTAGTAATTAAAAATAATAAATATTAATTTAGTTTCATTAATGAATAATAGTAATTGAAAAATATAAATATATATTTTAAGAGAATGTTGATATGTACTTAATATATAACCACATTTCAAATATAAATTTGGTTGATAATGTGAAACCTATATTGTTCATTGTAATGTGGAATTTGTAAGAAACAATGCATATTGGACTATTATAATGTAAAATTATGCATTTTGTTCAAGCATATAATTTTATTTACAATATTTATTATTAAAAAAAAAATTAATTTTTTTTTCAAGTTTTCAATATTATAATATTCTATTTCCTTTTTTAAATATAAAAAAATATATATTTTTTAACATTGAAAAAATGTATACTCCCGACTATTCCATATTAATAATTAAAATTTTCTCATTTCAAATTTGAAGTTGGTAACCAAGCCTCACTCAATCCATACATGGAATATGTATTATGTGACATCCAAGCTTACAAAATTGCGGTAAGAAAACCTCACTCAATCCATACCTGGAATAAGTATTATGTGACATCAAAACTTACAAAATTGCGAGGAAGATTTCCATGTAGGGAATTTGTGAGATTCCAATGCATTAAAATAAAAGGATGTAAAGGTGGGAAACGCACGCGGGACAATAATCTATAAGACAGATATGTGTATTTAAAAAACTTAAAAATAAACAATGATAATTATTTGACAATTAAATACTAAGAGAACATACAAAATTAATTTTGGCAACGTAAAAATAAGATAATACTTACACTTACAATTTTCCTAGTACACTACCATTCAATAAATAAGCACAACGAAACAATAAAGCATTCATTGTTTTCTATTTTTAATTATACGTTATTCTCTCATTGTTGTGTAGTTATTCTCTCAATGTTGTGTATTTAATATGTATATTTGCCACACCTATCCTATCAATATGACAATATAATCTAATAGAGTTGTCACCCACTGACATACTATAATATCCCATCATATTATCATGGTTATATAAAATATATTATTAAATTCAATTAGTGTGAAATAATTTTAAAGTCAAATTCTTATATGATAACAAAAATATATATAATCAAAATATTCAATCACACTATAATTATCATTGTTATTTAAAATATATCATTAAATTCAATTTGTGTCAAATAATTTTAATGTCAAACTATTATATGATAAGAAAAATATATATAATGAAAATACTCAATCACATTATAATCATATTATATTATTAATCTAAAATATAACCCCTTAAATTAATATTCTTAGACATTGATATAAAATTTTATTGAATATAAACAAAATCCCTTAAATTATTATTCTTAAACATTAATATCACGTTTGATTGAATATAACTGTAATTAAATTTCATAATCAAACATTTAATTAAATCATAACTAAATTAGATTAAATACTTTTTGTTTAACTATAACAATTCCACGTCCACGGGGTCTTGGATTACCTAAATGTCAATTATACGTTTTACGCTATGGTCACGTTACATACATAAAGTCAAATTTCATTGCAAAAATTTTTAGCATTCATGATTTGTCGTGAAGTATGTCCTTCACATAAGTTATCGGTCATAGAGTCAATGTATACTTTGTGACCTTCCTGCTCACGTTTTGATAGACCATGATCTTTTGCATAGTGTTTTTTTAATATAGCATATTTAAAGATTTAAAGATTCTACTTTAAATTTGCTTTTGTGGGTGAATCAGTCGGACCTAATTTTATTTCAAAGATATTTAGAACAAAAACGTTAGGCCCACATTGATATGATTATTTCTCTTTCTTTATTTCCTTTACATTATTATTTTATAACTAACACTAACATATAATATTATTTTTATTTCTCTCAGATTATTGTTTCATTAGTAACAACATAGGTATTGTTTTCATTTATGTGTCGAAGATAAACTAACAGATATTTAAACAAAAATATTGCCATTTATATTATATTTTTATATATATACATGTTTTTTACAAATTAAACATGCACATGATTTTTTTTTATATTTATACATGTTTTTTACAAATTAATTAAACATCCACACGAAAATATTGAAGGTGGACTAAAATTATAAATGTTCATGGTGTTATTATAGAGTTTCGATTTATATTAGTGATTATTGTAATCAGAATATGCTTGATATTGTTTTGATTTTGGTGTTAGAATTTTTTTAACGTTTAGTATTGCTACCCCTTAACTAGTTGATGGTATGATTAGTAATAATTATATTAAGTTTTAGTTGTATTATGATAAGGAAGAAATAAAGTAACTAGGGTTTATATCAAAATGGAAGAGGAACATGTAGTTTGCGTGTATTGATAAATCTTCCAAATTTAAGTAGATGAATATTAAGAGGATTTCTAGTTCCAAGTAACTTGATAACAAGACAAATAAAGACACCCACCTTATCTACTCTGTGGTACTAAGACCTTATACCTCATTTAAGAAACTAAGTAGAAACCCTTCTACCTATTTCATTAGTTAAGAAAACAACATAAACCAATGATAGAAAAGAAAGGTGGTGGCTTTGAGATCTTAAAGGGTGGGATTTGAGGTGAAAAGGGGGAAAATGAAGTTTTATTATAAGTAGAAAAATATAGATCTATACATCTATAAGTTTGAATAGTCAGATAATTTTAAATCCTTTATCCTTTGGGTTTTTCCTCTTCAAGGATATCTATTGTTCATCTACCTTCAATGTCATCCTCAAATAGTTCTTCCTTAAACCTCCATAGAAAAAATGTTCATTACTTTGTCTATGAAGAAGAAATCATGATGTCATATATTTTCTACTATGTAACATAAATATTCAATGAATCAATATAAATGTTATTGATCCTAGGTGCATTGACCATTCTTATAAGTCTCCTCATATATTTATGGCTTAGATCCACTTTCTATAATAATCCTCAAGTACCCATGCTTTGGGCACATCAATAGTAATCAAATGTAACAACTCTACTTATCCAAAAAAAAAATTCCATTTATACAATATATGCTACTTTGTCGTCATTTACTGTATTTAATTTTGTGATATCACGATCTTTAAAAAAGTGTTTACATTATGTCGTTAAAATTTGTTATAACACCACAATTGTTTGTGAACTTATAAAACTCTGTTGCCAATGATAATTCTATCACCACCTCATGATTCCCCAATTCCTTTTTTAGTCTTTATTGTCCTTCGTTACATTTCTTCAATGTACCTAGTTTCTATTATAATAGTAGCTTGTTTTAATGTTAATTCCTCCTTAATAACACTAGGTCTTTACTATTATTTTTCTTAGTATAATAAATTTAATAAATATCACATTAAAGTTATTTATTAAAACACCTTCTAACTTTACACGCATTACCTAAGGTTTAATTTCTAACTATGAATCAATACTCTCATCCATATTTCCACTTATAAAATCTCTTTTATCCTTTTTAATCTACCTTTGAATATTATTACCAAGTTTTTATATCCACATATGGATTTAAGATGTAGCCCACGAATAATTTATTTAAACATAACCATTCTAAAGGGTATATTGACATCATTGATAATTCATATCCAACGCAAGTTGTTGACTATCCTTATAGGATCATTAGGGTATTATTCGAAATAAACCTTTTGATTTATGAACATTATTAATATAATGAGGTTTGAATACTGTATATCAAACGATTCACATATAGTCATTCATGCATTATGACATTATTTCTGTTTAGTGCCATATAAAAGATCACATACAGTCACGTCTCCTTTATGATATTACTTTGGGTTATTACGTTGGAGCTTTCGATGCATCAGTTAATTGAAATCGTATATTAATATACTCGGCTAAGGGTACCATATATTATGCTGATATTTGATAATCCATAGTGGGATTAAAACATATCCCTATCATAAATTTTTGGCAGCTCTTTGATGTTATTCGTCTGTTCAAGGCTATCATGTTTCAATGAATTGTACTTAGTCAGTTAAATTAGTCACATGTCATAGCTGATTTTTTTTGAACCCTTGCACCATGGATGAATGCCACATTGTTAAGCAGGTAAATCCTCTCTGTGGACAGAGACGATCCCTCTAGCCCTAGAGTGGGTGTAGAAACAAAGGGACATGCTAGAGTGTTGATTCATAATTACTTAATGAAAAGAGGACATGGTAGATTGACCTACCTAGAATCCAATGTTGTCATTGTGGCTGTAGTGGTGGTGGCCTCTCGCTCCTGCCTTGGCAAGTCACAATCCTTCTCTCTGATTCTCAGATACCTACACATAGATCAGTAAACAAGAACAACATACGACATAATAACTTCATTCATAACTACTAGCCAGTCAAAGAGAGCTAAGCATGTTACATTAAACACATAACATAACAAAAAATGGGAACCAAACAATAGTCACGTATATGTATTGATAGAAGGAAGAGTTACAACCAAAGCTTTGATGTCATAATGTCCTCCAGCGGGGTTCAGCCAAAGCGCGTCTTAGATGATCACCAGGGGATTCAGATGGGATGAGTGCATGGACTTAAGCTCTCTCAAGGAAGTTCCTTCTTATTTTATCTCTTCAATAGTTCAGCTATAGTATACTCAATTCTCCATGTTCAGCTAGCTTATGCAGGGAGAGATAACTTATTTTTATAGAGGAAAAGGAAGAGGTTGGGACCCATACAAAGGTGGAAGGGAGGCCTATCCTTTAGGAGGTTCCCACAAGAGGTGAAAACCATAAACTAAAGGAGGGAGTCTGTGGTTATTCAGTCCAACCACTCCCAATGACTCATCCTCAGATTTGTTAGAGTGGAATATCCACCTTTAATTTTTTTTAAACATTCCATAAACATCTTGGCGCAGGTGGATAACTAGGATAGAGCACCCACTAGTGCGGGGTCCAGTGTTAATCTTCTTCATTGGCACAAGGGCAGAAGTGGCAACTCGCACCAAGGCAAAAACAGGGGTTTTTGCAGCTCTGCTCAGGGAATTGTCAATAGAAAGAATATTTCTCTCATGTAAAGGGATGCAATGATGGTCTTTCCAAGGCATGAAATTTCTTATAAGTCATAGAAATGACCCTCCAATGTGCGAGATGGGGATTACAGGGACAGTGAAAAAATGTTGTGGGAGAGGGAGGGGCGAAATGCTTTATGAGAACGTGTTCGAACTAAACACCACTATCAAAAAACCTGCAATTATAAATACAACTGATATCTCTGATACATGAACATGTGGTACGAGCGCAACAATCCATAATAGAGTATATAAGAACTGAGATCCGAGGTATGGATGTAGCCATCCAGTAGTAAGGATCAACAAATAGACTCAGGTATGGTCACAACCATCCAATCAAAAGAGTCATGAAATAAGTCATGATAATCCACAAGAACCTGCAGCCTAGATTTTATCAGGAAAAACCCAGGGTCTTACGCTGCATCTCGACCCAAACAAGTACAAATTCAAGCATGCAAATATATGAGCGAAAGTCGAACATGTAGGAAAATCACCTGATTACTAGCCAATGATGAAAGTTGTTAACAGGCATGAGAGAAACCACCAATAAAGACAATGGTTGTCAAGGTACAACAGTTACAATCCACGGAATGTCAACATTATTGTAGTGTCTAACACTCGCAGAATCACCCGATCAAAGGCCAATGATGTATACCTTGCATCGAATGCGAAGAACCTGCCATTGAGGCATGCAGGCTCCAAGATACCGGAAGAGAGTCTCTAGATCATATTCCTAGATAATGAGTTGAAGTCGACAGGAAGTGACTTGGTCGAAGGAGGGTCATAATATTTCCCACATCATCGACACGAGACAAAGGAACATGACGATAGTGAATCAGGACCAACATAGAATCAGAGGGACGTTGAAAAATGCAGAGGCAAACTTCTCTTGAACATATCACCGAAATGACACTGGATTTGGAAGTATTTGACATCAAGGGATTTGAGGTAATGATGACGTGGAAAAGAGTAGGTGAGAGGTCAAAATGGATTACCCAAACCCATGAAGACAAAAATGACGAAATGAGATGTCCCCAACCCGACACAAATGCAGATGAGTGTCATGTTCAAGAGTGACATACTACCAATACAACTAAAATATGGTTCAATTTTCCCCCACCATTTATGGCGAGTACCCCAATTATATATTAAAACAAGCTTGAAGGGGATATCATCTGCTTGTAATGTAAGTTTTTCCTTCGAAAAAATCCAACCTAGTACATTTTACGAGCCCTAGGAAGGAGGAACTCAAGTAACATCATGGAGACAAAGTCCGATGTCATTAGGGTTTAATGAGTTTGACAAAGGGAGAACTCAACATCTTTTCATGTTTAGAGAGTTTGAAAATAAGGTAGAAAAGAAAACTCTAGCGTGACCCTTTTCTTAAATAGTCTCTCAGATCCAGAAAGGTAGAAAACAATATCTGAAATAACCTCTTAGTCGCGATAGGCTAAGGTATTCCTTTCTCATAAATAGTCCATCCCAGCTCAAAAAAAGGAGTAAATGTATACTCGGTAGATATCATTTCGCAACCATTTAACAAGTTCAGAATGACAAGAATCTCGGCAATTTTTTCAATTTTAGAGAGTTAGAAAAGTGTTGAAAGTTAACTCCTCCTGGTAAGGGTAGCAACTAGTTCTAGTGATGGTGGAATTCCTCAGAACAGGTAAAGGTTAAGAGGATGGATAACAAGACCACTCATTGCAGTGGTTCCTTAGGAATGGGTAAAACAATCAAGTGAGGGCATATGATCAGTCGAGTAGACGGTAACAATGGAATGCGAAAACCAAGGCTCATCTAGAAAAACAGGCTGATAAAATGGTAATCATGAGAGGTAAAATAAGAATGGTTTCATTTATACAGAAGCTTGAAAACAAAAGTAAAATATGCTTGAAAAAAATGGGCACGGGCATGCCCCTAGCATGGTGACTCAATTCGAGGTACATGTCCCCCAAGCTTCAGTCTAACTGTAATGAATGAAAAGCAGATGGAGTGGAGGTTCAAATTACGAGATCAAAGAAAAACTCGACTAGGATTTTACAAGATCTGATAATAGACTCGAGTAGAACGGGAATGTGTTTCATTATTTTAACGAGGTTGACACATTAAAATAACTATACTCATGAATTAATTCATTTTTTAATGAGGTTGACATAGAAGACGAACTATCCTCGAATAAGCTTCTTTATTTTTTTAAGGAGCTTGACACAAGAAAACAAACTGTGCTCCAACGTCCTTGTTCCATTTTTTAAGGAGTTTGACACAAGAAAATGAACTATGCTCCAAAAATATTTTACCATAATGAATAATAGGTCATGGCCTCCAAGAGGTTTGCATCTGATGGGAGAACAACATTTCAGAAATCGGGACCCAATGCCCCCAACACACGATGCACAACAACACTATCACTGAATGCATGTACGAGGTAGGTAGCCACATAATTAACCTATGGCAGGGAAGATACAAGCGGCGGATAAAAATCTGGTAGAGATGATGGTGGGCCAATTTCCACTTCATAACCAAAGAATAAAAGTTGATCAATGGTGACGATCCAACCTTTATGTTGAAAACAGATCACACGAAAGAGGGAAGAGACAACCGTGTCCATGGCGTATGCATAGTCGCATCCCAAGAGTAAATTAAAATCCAAGGGACCTTGGACCACCATCATGTTTATATAGATGATTTTTCCTCCCAAAGTAATAGGCAACTTTGGAAGGACCCCTAATGATTGACTGATTCCTCTTTTAAAAGCCAACAGATTCTGCGTAACAGGCACAAGAGGTGGAGAATCAAAAGCTTGCCAAGTAGTGGAAGATATAATACTAACAGACCCGCCTTCATCTATAATGGTGCTGGGTATGATCACATCAAAGGTCTGTACCGTGATCTCAAAAGGCACATAAGAAGGAAGGCGGTATCTTGCAAATCAACTCAAATTGAAGGAAGCGATCAAATTACTTTAAGGGGGTACCATTGAACTGAGATGGTCATCACATGTTATTACGAACAGAGAATTCCTCCTAGACCTCCATCATGGGAGTAGGAGGAGCAACTTCGTGAACTATAGGGATGGGAGAATAGTTCTCCAAGTCCGAGGAATCTGAAGAAACAAGAAGAACTTGAGGAGGATGAGATTCACTCTCGAAGGAAAAGACTTGATAAACCAGGGGCAGGACCAGATCAACCTATTCCACGACCAATGGTTGGTCAGCAACGGATTCCTGAATTTGAATTTTTGAGGGAACGGGATTGACCAAGGATGACTCTTGACCAATATTGGAATCAACCAATGGAGGACTCGAAGAAAGCTTCTGGTAACTAGCTGGAAGGCAGGGTGTAGAAACATTAGGGTTGTCCAACACTCTTGTGGCTTCATCCATGTATGGACAAAGGTGAATGGGATGATGCCCTTCACACAACCTACATGGATTGGTAATCTTACCCTATTTCTTATGAGTCTTATCAAGGCAAGTGGAATACGTGCCGCCAAGATGAATTCCAGAAGCCAAAGGAAATGACAGCCGGCCATCAGACCGTGCTTCGAGTACCTTGGGAAGACTAGGGCAGTCTCGAAGAAGATGGTCACCTTTGCACAACATGCAAGGGAATTTGAATTTTAGAGGAAGGTTGGATGGTTTATCAATGGAAGGCGTCTGAGGCGCAATAGCCGCAGAGTTGGCCTCTCTCTTATCTGACTTCTTCTTCATCTTCATCTTCTTCTTCTTAGCCATAGGGTTACTAGAATCCAGAATTTCACCAGGTGAAGTAGAAGAGGAGGATGAAGAAATATGCGAAGAAGGGGAGAGGTCCACCTTAGAATCAACATGATGTTCTTCCGTTCAAGGGGATTATTGTACAATGGGGGGAATATTCGAGACCACAGAGCTTGAAAACAACCAAACAGGAAACCCAACAGTTAACCTAGGTAGGGACAATGTTGCCATATAGGAAGTACCAACGTTCCCAAAAGCAAGAAAAGGACCAGGATTCCTTCGGAGGGGATTCCTTGGTTGGTAAACCCCATAAAATTTTCCAATTGAAACAACCTTAAAACGAAATACTGAGGAAGATAACTTAAACTAGGAATATTTCGTGGGCAGTTAATTTTTTAATACATTGAAACAAAACTCTGTGGTTTCATATCTTAAGAGTCGAGAAACATGCAAAAGGCGACTCTATCCCTTTTAGGTTGAAACGAATGTGAAAGGAGAAGTGATCGACGATATTTTCACTTTTAGAGAGTCACAAAAAGACCAAAATGACTACTCTAGTACTCTAATAAAGAGGATGTACCCAGTTTCTGTGAGCTTCCATATACACCTTGGTGACCAAATGAAAGATAAATGACCAAGGATTTAACGTACGTGCAGGTAGTATCCCCGAATGTTGTGTTCGGTGTATCAATGTTAAAAGGTGGCAAACTCGGCTTCCTATGGATAAAAGTATTGCAACCTAGAGGGGTCAAACCTTATATACTCAATGGTATGGGGAGCACAAGTTAGTACTAGTGCTGTCTAAAGCCAGATGGCAAACAACAACTACTAGGTTTTGAGACGCCGGAGCACATCTCTAGCCTAGACAACTAAAGATGTTGCTTTAGGTTCCAACACTTCCTTAAGCTAATTGAATGAATTTTAAAGTTGATCTTGGATTATGTTTCAGTTTCAAGGCCCTACTGAATTTGGATCTCAAATCCTAAATGCAAGCTATAAGAAAAAGAACACCATTTTTCATTTAGTGAATGCTAATTACGAGAAGGATAGAGATCTTTCAAACAATCACAAACAATGAGAATATGCAAAGAAATCCAGTCATGCATCTAATACAATCAAAAGAAAATGAAAAACTCTTTCCTAGACTATCAAATGCTATTTATGCAAAAGAATGTTTCTCTTTCGATGCAAAGGAAAGAATGAAAATATTTTTTATTTTTTTTTCCCTAATGAAATGAGCATACAATGCATTAATTACAAAAAAAACAAAATGAACATTAGCGTGAGTATTGAAAATGTAGGCATTGAAATTGAATGACTCAATCAACGCAAAAAAAACAAAAGAAAGCACTCAAACCAATTCTGCAATCTTCTAAATCAAAAGAAATTTTTCAAAGTCACCTAAAAAAGTAATGTGATCTATGCTCGGAGGAAAAAGGAGAAGAATCAAATAAAAAATGAAATGATCATTCGACCAAAACACTCAGAAGGATCAAGAAAACTTAGCACAATTAACCCAAGAATGAGACTGATGATAATAAAAAAGACTTGATCTCCAAACAGAAGGCTCAGTGCACCTAGACACTTGGAAACCCTAAGTCCTTAAACTACATTGATAGGAAGATAGAAAAACGACTGAGAAAAACAAGCCTACAGTAGTTAAAACAGTCTTAAAGGCTCAATTACACACAAAAAACAACCTAGAGTCAAGAACCACAGACCAAAAAACTCATCAAGGAATTCAAACTAAATGATACAGGACTCGGTGCGAATGTAAGGAAGTAATATGTGCCAAATAGGGGAACAGGGGTTGGCATGACTGCAACAAAATAAACCTATGCTAATTGGCGCAACTGTTCAAGTGAAAAGCGCCCCAAGCCAAATAACTATGGGAAAAAAGGAAAAAACCAAAAATCAATGAGCAGAGGTCAATCTTCACACTCTGGATTTGAACAGAGGATATAAAATAAGCAAGCAAACTAGAAAAAGATAGATAAGAAAATCAATGAACGAAGTTGACCGAAAAAGATGAAACGACAAACTCCTACTGATCCCCAGTGGAGTCACCAATTTGTTAAGCAGGTAAATTCTCTCTATAGACAGAGACAATCCCTCTAGCCCTAGAGTGGGTATAGAAACAAAGAGACATGCTAGAGTCTTGTTTCCTAATTATTGAATCAAAAGAGGACACGGTAGATCGACCGACCTAGAATCCAATGATGTCGTCACAGATGTAGTGGTGGTGGCCTCTCGCTCGTGCCTTAGCAAGTCACAATCCTTCTCTCTGATGCTCAGATACCTGCACATAGATCAATAAACAAGAACAACATACGACATAATAACTTCATTCAAACTACTAGTGAATCAAAGAGGGCTAATCATCTTCCATTAAACACATAACATAACACAAAATGGGAACCAAACAATATCTGAAATAACCTCTTAGTCGCGATAGGCTAAGGTATTCCTTTCTCATAAATAGTCCATCCCAGCTCAAAAAAAGGAGTAAATGTATACTCGGTAGATATCATTTCGCAACCATTTAACAAGTTCAGAATGACAAGAATCTCGGCAATTTTTTCAATTTTAGAGAGTTAGAAAAGTGTTGAAAGTTAACTCCTCCTGGTAAGGGTAGCAACTAGTTCTAGTGATGGTGGAATTCCTCAGAACAGGTAAAGGTTAAGAGGATGGATAACAAGACCACTCATTGCAGTGGTTCCTTAGGAATGGGTAAAACAATCAAGTAGTAAGGCAGATCACTAGAGTGCACTTAAACAATGGAATGCGAAAACCAAGGCTCATCTAGAAAAACAGGCTGATAAAATGGTAATCATGAGAGGTAAAATAAGAATGGTTTCATTTATACAGAAGCTTGAAAACAAAAGTAAAATATGCTTGAAAAAAATGGGCACGGGCATGCCCCTAGCATGGTGACTCAATTCGAGGTACATGTCCCCCAAGCTTCAGTCTAACTGTAATGAATGAAAAGCAGATGGAGTGGAGGTTCAAATTACGAGATCAAAGAAAAACTCGACTAGGATTTTACAAGATCTGATAATAGACTCGAGTAGAACGGGAATGTGTTTCATTATTTTAACGAGGTTGACACATTAAAATAACTATACTCATGAATTAATTCATTTTTTAATGAGGTTGACATAGAAGACGAACTATCCTCGAATAAGCTTCTTTATTTTTTTAAGGAGCTTGACACAAGAAAACAAACTGTGCTCCAACGTCCTTGTTCCATTTTTTAAGGAGTTTGACACAAGAAAATGAACTATGCTCCAAAAATATTTTACCATAATGAATAATAGGTCATGGCCTCCAAGAGGTTTGCATCTGATGGGAGAACAACATTTCAGAAATCGGGACCCAATGCCCCCAACACACGATGCACAACAACACTATCACCGATTGCGGGCACGAGGCAAGTAACCACATAATTAACCTACGGCGAGGAAGATACAATTGGCGGATAAAAATCTGGTAGAGATGATGGTGGGCCAGCTTCCACTTGAGGACCAACGAATGAAATTTGATCAATGGTCACGGTTCGACCTTTGTGTGGAAAACAGATCACATGAAAGAGGGAGGAGACAAGCGCGCCCATGGCATAAGCATATTCATGCCCCAAGAGTAAATTAAAATCCAAGGGACCTTGGACCACCATCATGTTTATATAGATGATTTTTCCTCCCAAAGTAATAGGAAACTTTGGAAGGACCCCTAATGATTGACTGATTCCTCTTTTAAAAGCCAACAGATTCTGCGTAACAGGCACAAGAGGTGGAGAATCAAAAGCTTGCCAAGTAGTGGAAGATATAATACTAACAGACCCGCCTTCATCTATAATGGTGCTGGGTATGATCACATCAAAGGTCTGTACCGTGATCTCAAAAGGCACATAAGAAGGAAGGCGGTATCTTGCAAATCAACTCAAATTGAAGGAAGCGATCAAATTACTTTAAGGGGGTACCATTGAACTGAGATGGTCATTGCATGTTATTACCGGAGCAAGAGGAGATTCCTCCTAGACCTCCATCATGGGAGCAGAAGGAGAAAATTATTGAGTCACAGGGGCGGGAGGATCTTTCTCCAAGTCCGAGGAATCTGAAAAAATAAGAAGAACGTGGGGGAAATGAGATCCAATCTTGACGGAAAAAACGTAATGAACCATAGGCAGGATCAAGTCGACTGATTCCACGACCAATGGTTGGTCAGCAACGGATTCCTGAATTTGAATTTTTGAGGGAACGGGATTGACCAAGGATGACTCTTGACCAATATTGGAATCAACCAATGGAGGACTCGAAGAAAGCTTCTGGTAACTAGCTGGAAGGCAGGGTGTAGAAACATTAGGGTTGTCCAACACTCTTGTGGCTTCATCCATGTATGGACAAAGGTGAATGGGATGATGCCCTTCACACAACCTACATGGATTGGTAATCTTACCCTATTTCTTATGAGTCTTATCAAGGCAAGTGGAATACGTGCCGCCAAGATGAATTCCAGAAGCCAAAGGAAATGACAGCCGGCCATCGGACCGTGCTTCGAGTACCTTGGGAAGACTAGGGCAGTCTCGAAGAAGATGGTCACCTTTGCACAACATGCAAGGGAATTTGAATTTTAGAGGAAGGTTGGATGGTTTATCAATGGAAGGTGTTTGAGGTGCAATAGCCACAAAGTTGGCCTCTCTCTTAACTGACTTCTTCTTTTTCGTCTTCTTCTTCTTCTTAGCCAGATTGTTACTAGAATCCAGACTTTCACCAGGCGAAGTAGAAGAGGAGGACGAAGAAATAGGCGAAGAAGGGGAGAGGTCCACCTTAGAATCAACATGATGTTGTTCAGGTGGAGGGGATGGTTGTATAAAGGGCGGAGTACTCGAGATCCCAGAGGTCAAGAATAACCAAATAGGGAAACTAACAGTTAACCCAGGAAGGGATAATGTTGCCATATAAGGAGCACCAACATTCCCAAAAGCAGGAAAAGGACCAGGATTCCCTTTAGAGGGGACTCCTTGGTTGGTAAACTCCAGAAACGTTGCCATTGGAAACAACCGTAAAACAAAACACTAAGGAAGATAACTTTGACCAGGAATATTTCGTGGGCAGTTAATATTAAGACACTGAAACAAAACTCTGTCGTTTCATATTTTAAGAGTCGAGAAACATGCAAAAGGTGACTCTATCACTTTCAAGTTGAAACGAGCATGAAAGGACAAGTGCTCGATGATCTTTTCACTTTTAGAGAGTCACAAAAAGACCAAAATGACTACTCTAGTACTCTAATAAAGAGGATGTACCCAGTTTCTGTGAGCTTCCATATACACCTTGGTGACCAAATGAAAGATAAATGACCAAGGATTTAACGTACGTGCAGGTAGTATCCCCGAATGTTGTGTTCGGTGTATCAATGTTAAAAGGTGGCAAACTCGGCTTCCTATGGCTAAAAAGATTGCAACCTAGAGGGGTCAAACCTTATATACTCAATGGTATGGGGAGCACAAGTTAGTACTAGTGCTGTCTAAAGCCAGATGGCAAACAACAACTACTAGGTTTTGAGACACCGGAGCACATCTCTAGCCTAGACAACTAAAGATGTTGCTTTAGGTTCCAACACTTCCTTAAGCTAATTGAATGAATTTTAAAGTTGATCTTGGATTATGTTTCAGTTTCAAGGCCCTACTGAATTTGGATCTCAAATCCTAAATGCAAGCTATAAGAAAAAGAACACCATTTTTCATTTAGTGAATGCTAATTACGAGAAGGATAGAGATCTTTCAAACAATCACAAACAATGAGAATATGCAAAGAAATCCAGTCATGCATCTAATACAATCAAAAGAAAATGAAAAACTCTTTCCTAGACTATCAAATGCTATTTATGCAAAAGAATGTTTCTCTTTCGATGCAAAGGAAAATACAAATATTTTTTTTTTCCCTAATAAAGCAAACCTTAAATGCATTTAATTAAAAAAAACAAAATGAACATTAGCGTGAGTATTGAAAATGTGACATTGAAATTGAATGATGACTCAATCGACGCAAAAAAAAACAAAAGAAAGCACTCAAACCCGAATTATAAGTCTTTAAATCAAAAGAAATTTGCTAAAGTCACCTAAAAAAGTAATCAGTATATAGGAGGAAAAAAGAGCGGTCAAATAAGGCGTAAATGATCATTAGGCAAAACACTCGGAAGGATCGAGAAAACTTAGCCTGATTAACCCGAGGGTGAGGTGATGACTAATAAAAAGACTTGATCTCAGCGGAAAGCTTGGTGCACCTAGACACTTAAAACCCTAAGTCCCCATGCTTCATTGATAGGAAGATAAAACGGCGTTTGTCATCTCAGGTGAGTTAAAACGATCTTAAAGGCTCAATTACACACAAAAAACAACCTAGAGTCAAGAACCACAGACCAAAAAACTCATCAAGGAATTCAAACCAAATGATACAGGACTCGGTGCGAATGTAAGGAAGTAATATGTGCCAAATAGGGGAACAGGGGTTGGCACGACTGCAACAAAATAAACCTATGCTAATTGGCGCAACTGTTCAAGTGAAAAGCGCCCCAAGCCAAATAACTATGGGAAAAAAGGAAAAAACCAAAAATCAATGAGCAGAGGTCAATCTTCACACTCTGGATTTGAACAGAGGATATAAAATAAGCAAGCAAACTAGAAAAAGATAGATAAGAAAATCAATGAACGAAGTTGACCGAAAAAGATGAAACGACAAACTCCTACTGATCCCCAGTGGAGTCACCAATTTGTTAAGCAGGTAAATCCTCTCTATAGACAGAGACAATCCCTCTAGCCCTAGAGTGGGTATAGAAACAAAGAGACATGCTAGAGTCTTGTTTCCTAATTACTGAATCAAAAGAGGACACGGTAGATCGACCGACCTAGAATCCAATGATGTCGTCACAGATGTAGTGGTGGTGGCCTCTCGCTCGTGCCTTAGCAAGTCACAATCCTTCTCTCTGATGCTCAGATACCTGCACATAGATCAATAAACAAGAACAACATACGACATAATAACTTCATTCAAACTACTAGTGAATCAAAGAGGGCTAATCATCTTCCATTAAACACATAACATAACACAAAATGGGAACCAAACAATAGTCACGTATCTATATTGATAGAAGGAAGAGATACAGCCAAAGCTTTAACATCGCAGTCTCCTCGACTGGGGTTCAGTCGAAGCGCCTCTCAGATGCTCATCAGGGTATTCGGACGAGATGAGGGCATGGAATTAAGCTCTCTCAACAAATTTCCTTCTTGTTATATCTCTTCAATAGTTCAGCTATAGTATACTCAATTTTCCATGTTCAGCGAGCTTATGCAAGGAGAGATAACTTCTTTTTATAGATGAAAAGGAGGAGGTTGGGATCCCTGCAAAGGTGGAAGGGAGGCCTATCCTTTAGGAGGTTCCCACAAGAGGTGGAAACAATAAAATAAAAGAGGGAGTCCGTGGTTATTCAGTCCAACATCTCCCAATGACTCATTCTCGAAGTTGTTAGAGTGGAATCTCTGTCTCTATTTTTTTTTAAACATTCCATAAAAAGCTTTTCATGGGTGGCTAACTGGGACAGAGCACCCATTGGCATGGGGTCCAGTGTTAATATTCTTCATTGGCACGCAGGTGGAACTAGCTACTCGCACCAAGGCAAAAATAGGGGTTTCTGAGGGTCTGCTCGGGGAATTGTCAATAGAAAGAATATTTCTCTCATGTAAAGGGATGCAATGATGGTATTTGCAAGGCATGACACTTCTTATTAGTCATAGAAATGACCCTCCAATGTGCAAGATGGGGATTGCAGGGACAGTGGAAAAATGCTATGTAACACACATTAACGGTGGAGATGAGGTCATTTACATTCCCTCCAATATCCTCGTTAGTGTTAGATGGCATGTCAGTTTTCCTAATTTTCATTTTTATTTGGCCATGTTTTCTGAGAATTCGGCTCTGGTTCACCACTGACGCTAATATTCATTTTTTTTAGCCCTTTTTGTTTTGCTTATGGCGATATGCTCAGCCTCAGGTAACGTATTTCATGGATTTGATTTATTTCTCCAAATTGAGAATTTTCGTCTTACTAATTATCGAATTTAACTCCTTAACTCACAACGTTTTTTTCTGTGATTGTAGGGAGCTTTTTATGAAAGATAATTCAACCTTCTTCGTGTCCACTATTCCTTACGACCTTGAGGTAACACAAATTTATGACTTCCAGGTCAGTAAATATATTTAGACCACCTTACTAAGAACATGTTACCTATGTTAATGGTCGTGCCTTATTTTGTTAAACCTTCGGCTTCTCATTTCATTTTACACATTTAATTTCTTCCTGTGAGGAAATTATTGTATTTACTGTTGGGAAAAATACTGAGAGGGGGGGGGGGGTGAATCAGTATTTCGAGCTAACTGATAACCCTTTTACTTTTCTTTTCTCAAAACCCATACGCTACTTTATGGAACAAAACTAGCGTATATACGCGGATATCATCAAGGAAACTCGCGTATTCTCAGAGTTCTTATTATATATTTGATTCTTAAATCATTGCATCATTTATTCATCAGATGTTAAGCAGTAAGCATGTGCAGTAAAAACAGAATAAACCATCACACATAAGCAACACACATGAATACCAGGATTTAAGGTGGAAACCCAAGTCGGGAGAAAACCACTGCTTCTGTCGTCTCAGTCTTCAATATTTATTATAAAGAAAACATCTTACAACCATGTACTAGCACAGACTCATACCAAAACGGAGGCACCCACCTCCAGAAGGCTACAACCTACTCTCGTTTACCAGCCTCTCCTGGAAGGGAGCTACAACCCCCTGCTCTCGTTTACCAACCTCTACTGGAAGGGAGCTACTACCCCCTGATATTAGCACCAACCTCTACTGGCAGAAAGCTTCTACTTTCATACCGAAGGCTTCAACCCTCAGATCCACTGCAGACCACGTTTCATCAATTTTCAAACTGGATCAAACAACTTCAACACAACCCCTCATTAATCAACAAACATATTTTTCCCACAGCTTCAAACAGAATAGTGAGACCACTGTAGCCAGAATATCAGAGATAACCCAGAATTCAGAATAGATATGCAGATGTAAACTCAACCCAGAACATTCATTAATCAAATATCATACGCTACTTCTGTTGACTGAAACCGCGTGTATACGTGTTTCCCTTCTTACCAACCTGCGTATGCCTCTGTGCATAACATGGAGTGCATACGCAACATCTCTTCGCTGAATTCGCGTGTGTACGTGCTTATATGTGTAGCAACCTGCGTATACTTCTAAGAACACTGATTTTTCAGAATTAGATCAGACTCAGGTTCAGATCTGAAATCAGATTTATGTTTAGACAATCTATCAATCATGCAGAATTGTTTAGACAGTCATTCTTCCTTCATTGAGTCATCAACCAACAACCATCAACTTGATCTTTCATCAACTTAATCAGTAGCATAATCATTATTCAAACAACTCAGATCTGTATGAATACATCATTGACAGATAGCAGCAAAACAGATCAAACATTTCATTCCACATACTTCAGCAAAAACCTAGATTCCATATGCACTTTTACTTCACTGAACCTGCGTATACATCTGCACACATTTCAGAGTTGAATTCATCTTCCATACGTGCTTTTTCTGAAGAAAACCCACGTATATATGCGCTTTCTCTGCCGCGAACCTACGTATAGATCTACAGACATTATAGGGCAGCGCAATTCTTCAGACCAGATAAACAGCTCAGATCTTACCCTTTACTTCAGCAACGATTCGCTAGATCACAGATCTAAACATTCCATAAATAGATCTAGAAAATACATAGACATTTCAGATCTAAAGATCCCTCTTCATCATTATCTTCATAGGTGCATTATGAATTCAGATCTATCAGCGAACTGTTACCCATTCCATGCAGATATACTTCAGAGTGAAGTATTCATTAAAACAGAGACCCATGCACACACTTGCACTATGATCTTCTTCTCCTTATATATATTTAGCCTTTGTCAATACCATGAGTCAAAACCACTCAACCGTTGATGGTATTCCTGGACGAGATCAAATAGATAATCAATCGCTCAATACTTTGGGTCAATACCATGGTAATTTCCCCTGGTTTCCTAAATTTAGAGCACAAATGGGCATACGCTACTTGTCACGTACATTTCCGCGTACATAGGCGACTTATCCTTAACAAACCCACGTATGCCTTGTGACATACCTTGTTCAACATTATTCTGGCACTTTCTGAGCTACTTCTGAACTGATCTATAGATACATTAGATTTACATCATTAACAACTCATCAAGTCAGTTTTCATCAAGGACAACTTCATCAGGCAGGTTCCATCAAAGTCAACACATTGTATCACATTGCCAACAATCTCCCCCTTAACTCATCAAGTAGGTTTCCATCAACTTTATCAAGTAGGTTGCCATCAAGGACAACACTGTGCATCATATTACCAACAATCTCCCCCTTTGGACTTGATGGCAACCATGATGGTGTTTGATCACCACAACAGATAGATACATTGATTATAACCATCATGCAAAACCCATGATACTCTCCCCCTTTGACATTAAGGGCAAAGGGCGGATCAAAACCAAAACAAGGTTTTTCTTCTCTTGTAGAAATAAGAGCTCTGTAGATTTGATGTGCACTGAAGTTACCATGCTCCCCCTGAGTTCATGATGAATCTTCAAACATTTTTTTCAATGAAGTACATGACTCTATGACTTTTCCTATCACCAAGGACTCATACTTACATAGAACCAACCGAGTGGATTTACATATATGACTCAAGTACCCAACCAAGTGGGTTTACACAGTTTGACTCAAGTACCCAACCAAGTGGGTTTACAAATTTGATCAAGTCCTTTCATGACTGAATATTAAAAATTTACATCATAGGTCTCAACATGACCTTTTCATCAAATTACAACTATGACCTTTTGTAACAAATACCAAAAATACCTCAAGAGAGAGATCATATTTCAGAACCATCATAATGCCAACAATTCATAATTCTCAGCAAGGCTAATGCTCCCCCTGAACCTGTACACCTGTTCTTGAGCCATTTCACTCCTTCATATCCCCCTTAGCTTATGCATCCTGAACACTTTCAACTTCAAATCATCAACGCATCTTCATCAACTATCAGAGAATTAAATAGAAATATGAGAGCTGAAACATCACCAGAGATACCCAACAGCACCATAGCTGTGTTGGAGAATGCTGACCCAGAAAAAGTTGTCAGCAACCACCCATACACGGTTTTCTTTGCATAAACTCACGTATATACGCGACTATATTTCAAGAAATCTGTGTATCTAATTTAATCTTCTGCATTTAAGAAGATCTGATCTTCATGGCAGAGACTACTCCGAGCTTCTGTCTGAGATATTCGAACGCTTCCCTGGGTAGAGGTTTGGTAAATATATCAGCAACTTGTTCTTTGGAGGGAACAGACTCCAACTTCACCTTTTGTTCAAGCACTTGTTCACGTAACAAGTGATACTTGATGGGAATGTGCTTGATCTTGGAATGCATAATAGGATTCTTTGAGATACTGATGGCACTTGTATTATCACACATAATGGAGATAGGAGGTGAACATTTGATTTGAAAGTCTTGTAAGGTTTTCATCATCCAAACAAGTTGAGTGCAACATGATGCGGCAGCCACATATTATTCTTCTGCTGTAGATAAGGAAATAAAGTTTTGCTTCTTGCTGAACCAGGATACTAACCGGGGCCCCATATAGAATGAACCACCAATAGTGCTTTTCCGATCATCAACATTTCCAGCCCAATCTGCATCAGTGTAAGCATGAAGAGTAAGATCAACATTCTTTGGATACCATAGTCCAAAGTCTTGAGTTCCTTGTAGATATTTGAATATTATTTTCACAGTCTGAAGGTGAGACTCTTTTGGATTAGCTTGGAATCGTCCAACAATCCCAACTACATGCATAATGTCTGGTCTAGTCCCAGTGAGATAAAGTAGAATTCTATAACGAATATCTAATGGTTGATTCCTGGGAGGATCATCATGATGGCCCGGATTACATCCAGTTATCGTCAGGTAATATCAGGTTTTGCGCTCTTCATATACATAAAGATACCAAAAATATTACTATTGATAAAGAATATTATGTCAGTTTGATGCTTGCAATCGAAGAATATTAGTTCTCTAGTAAATAAGTTTCAAGTTATTGCTTTCATAGCAGAAGAAAATTCGACTCGTAGATGTCGTCGCTAAAATGATATCATCAACATATACAACTATAATCAATAGTTTATCATTTTCAATTTTTGTGTATAAGTTGCTATCAGCAGACCCCTTTGAAAATCCTTGTTGATGAAGATATTTGTCAAGACGATAATATCATGCCCTTGGAGCTTGTTTGAGACCATATAGAGCCTTTTTAAGTCTGCAAACAAGTTTTTCATCATTTCCAAAAATGAATCCTTTTGGTTGTTCTATATAAACTTCTTCTTCTAGATCACCATTGAGAAATGTAGATTTAACATCCATTTGATAAACTTTGATTTGTTGGAGTCTTGAAAAAGCAAGAAACATTCTTATGGCTTAAAGTCTAGCTACAGAAGCAAAAGTTTCTTCAATGTTTATACCTTCTTGTTGAGCATACCCCTTGCAGACAAGTTTAGCTTTATTTCTTATAACCTCCCCATTCTCATTTAACTTGTTTTTGAATATCCATTTAGTTCCAATGACATTTTTGTCATGAGGTCTTGGTACTAATTCCCAAGTGTGATTCTTTTCAATTTGATCAAGCTCTTCATTCATGGCTTGAATCCAACATTCATCTTTACTAGCTTGATTGACATTGTGTGGTTCAATAGTGGATAGAAATGCCAGATAGCTAGAAGATCCCACAAGAGTCCTTCTTGTTTGTACACCTGATCCCTTATCTCCAAAAATTTGAGATTCTGGATGATTCTTTTGAACATATCTGGATGGAGCTTTTTCAGATAAATCATCTTCAGGTTCTTCATTGGGTTCACTTTCTATATCATTGCTATTTGATGTAGAAGGCCATATGTCATCATCGTCTTCATTTGTTGTTTGTTTTTCTTCTTTTGGAGCTGCAGGAGACTCATCAATAACAACATCAATACATTCAACAATCTTCCGAAGTCTTTTATTGTAACATTTATATGCCCTACTCCTAGAGGAGTAACCAAGAAATATTCCTTCATCTGCTTTGGGTTCAAACTTGCCAAGTTTTTCATTATTATTTTTGATAAAGAATTTGCTCCCAAAAATTCTAAAGTGCTTCATAGTGGGAGGATTTCCATACCATAGTTCATATGGAGTTTTATCATTATTTACACGAACATGTTCCTTGTTAAGAATATTTACCGCTGTATGTGCTGCTTCTCCCCAAAATGTGCCAGGTGTTCCAGAATCATCAAGCATAGCTCTAGCCATTTGTTGAACTGTTCTATTCATTCTTTCTGCTACGCCATTTTGTTGTGGAGTGCCAGCTACAGAAAACTATCTTTTTATGCCATGTTGTTCACAAAATTCAAGGAATTCATCTGATGTATATTCTCCTCCTCGATCAGATCTGAGACACTTGATTTTTAGATCTAATTCATTTTCAACCATAGCTTTGAAATTCTAAAATTTCTCAAATGCTTCATCTTTGTGTTTAAGCAACCCAATCCAACACATTCTAGAGAAATCATCAATAAACAAGATATAGTATTGTTCACCACGTGGTGACTTTTTCTTCACAGGTCCACATATGTCAGTATGAATAAGTTCAAGAGGCTTACTTGATGATCCTTCCTTGGCATTAAACTGTACTCTGGTTTGCTTACCAAATTGGCAAGATTTGCATATGATATTTTCGGGTGGAGTAATATTGGGAAGATCACGGACAACTTTAAGTCTGCTTGATTTGTTGATCTGAGAGAAGCTCAGATGCCCCAACTTTCTATGCCATAGCCAGTTTTCTGAATATTTTCTCAAGTAACATTGTTCTTTGTAGTTCTTCAATACATACAGGTTGCTTGAAGTTCTTTTTCCTTTTATAATTTTTTTACCTATATCAAGATCACGTACCACACATTATTTTGAACTAAAGACAACTTCAGTTCCTTGATGACACATTTGAATTACACTTAACAGGTTATGCCTTAATCCATCCACATATATGACATCATTAGCTTTCACCTTTTCTTTTAGAAACACAGACCCTTTTCCCTTAATTAACGCAGGAGTATCATTTCCAAATGTAACCTTCTTTTCCTTTTCTAGAGCATTATATGTAAGAAGTTTGTTTTTGTCACCTGTCATGTGTCTTGAGCATCCCCTATCAATGTACCATTTATTTTCTTCACCTTCTACAAATAACGCTACGCCAAAATTTTCAACCTGCAATTCCTTCTTTTTACATACTTTGGAGCTTGAAGGAACATGCTCTTTTGGCTGAAATTTGCTCCTGCATTCATATTCTTCATGGCCAAAGTTATTGCAATAAGCACATTTAACTTCATTTAGAAGAGGAGAAAAGTTGTTATAGGTATTCTTCTTTGTTTCAATATCAATCATTTTCTTTCTTGCTTCTCTTGTCAGGATGGTTTTATATGCAACGCATTGAACAAATTTATGACCAAAATTGTGACATGAGAAACATTGTCCATTGAAGAAGAAATTTCTGCGATCATGAAATCTTCTACCTGAGTTTACCTGTTGATTTTTGTTTATTTGAAATATATTCCTGTTGGTGTTATTTGAATTGAGATGATCATGTTTTACCTGTAATGATTCTTTATTCCCTTGCTGAGTGGCAGAATGTTGTAAACCAGCTGTAGCTGCTTTTAGATAATTTGGTGCTGAAGCTTGAGAAGATTCTCTGGTATATCCAGGACCTGTCTTTATAAGAGGAGAATGTTGTACCTTGATAATCTCATCTAGGGTTTCAGATCCTTTAGCAAATCTAAGATTCAGAGTCTTTACTTTCTCAAATTCTTTTCTTAGAATTACCACTTCACATTCTAATTTCTCATTGTGTTTCTTCGCTTCTTCAAACTGCTTTTCCAGAGTGTCTATGGTTACTTTCCTTTCTTCTAAGAGTATTTTACTTTCTTCTATGCGTATTTTGAGTTTATTGTTTTCTTCAAGAAAATCATTGTCCTCTAGAGCATCCACAAAAGTATCATTTTCTTCTCTAGATTCAAATTCCATGAGAAGTCTAAGATCTTGTTCACATTCTTCCTCACTATCAGATAACACATCACTGTCTTCATGAGTATAGTAACGTTTTCTAGTGTTAAACCGATTCTTATTCCTTCTTGCTACTTCCTTCCCTTTTTCAGGTGTTTCTTTATGAGGACACTTAGTAGCATAATGACCAACTCTTCCACACTCAAAACATTTGAAAGGAAGCTTACCTCTGAACCGTCGTGTGCCAAGTTGGAGTTTCTTTACAAAATTTACCTCATCTTCTTCTGAGATATATCCTGATCCTTCTGCTTCTTGTACTTCTTTCCCTTTTGTATAAGCTCTGAAGACAGCCTCTTTGACTTCAGATGGTCCTCCTCTTCTCATTTCATATGCAGATAGTATGCAATGAAGTTGCACCACAGTAAGATTTTGAGGATCCTCTTTTTCTTCAAGAGCAGAAACTTTCGACTCAAATTTTGCCGTTAGCGAACGTAAAATTTTCTCAACCAAAGTAGATTCAGTTATTGTTTCTCCCAGATTTCTCATATGATTTACAACATCATCAAGAAGTACAAAGAAATTGGCAATATTCTCATCACTATGCATCTTTAAATTTTCATATTCAATTCTGAGAGTTTAAAGTTTTTCACTTTTTACCTTTGCATCACCTTCATAACTTAGAATTATTTTGTCCCATATCTCCTTTGCTGTATTCAGCTGCATAACTTTGACAAATTCTGATTCAGTTAGACTTCCTGTTAGAGCATTGACTGCCTTTGCATTTGTTTCATAATTCTTCTTTTCAGTCGGATCTGTTGGTACTGCAGTTGGATATTGATATCCTCGTTCAACAATGGCCCATACATCTGCTCCCATAGACTGAAGATAGGATCTCATCCTTATTTTCCAGAAGATTAAATTGCTTCCATTAAAGAGCGGAGGCTTGATAGATGTTGTTCCATCTTGATTGCTCATCTTGCTTGATCTTCCTTCTAGCAGCTAAGCTTTTTCAGAAGGACCTGCTCTGATACCAATTGTTGGGAAAAATACTGAGAGGGGGGGGTGAATCAGTATTTAGAGCTAACTGATAAACTTTTTACTTTTCTTTTCTTAAAACCCATACGCTACTTTACAGAACAAAACTAGCGTATATACGCGGATATCCTTAAGGAAACTTGCGTATGCTCAGAGCTCTTATTATGTATTTGATTCTTAAATCATTGCATCATTTATTCATCAGATGTTAAGCAGTAAGCATGTGCAGTAAAAACAGAATAAACCATCACACATAAGCAACACACATGAATACCAGGATTTAAGGTGGAAACCCAAGTCGGGAGAAAACCACTGCTGCTGTCGTCTCAGTCTTCAATATTTATTATAAATAAAACATCTTACAACCATGTACTGGTGCAGACTCATACCAGCACACAGGCACCTACCTGCAGAAGGCTACAACCTTCTCTCGTTTACTAGCCTCTCGTGAAAGGGAGCTACAACCCCCTGCTCTCGTTTACCAGCCTCTACCGGCATAAAGCTTCTACTTTCATAATGAAGGCTTCAACAAAAATATCTACTGCAAACCACATTTCATCAATTTTCAAACTGGATCAAAAAGCTTCAACACAACCCTTCATTAATCAACAAACATATTTTTCCCAGAACTTCAAACAGAACAGTGAGACCACTGTAGACAGAATATCAGAGATAACCCAGACTTCAGAATAGATATGCAGATGTAAAATCAACCCAGAACATTCATTAATCAAATATAATACGCTACTTCTGTTTATTGTAACTGCGTGTATACACGCTTCCCTTCTTACCAACCTACGTATGCCTCTGTGCATAACATGGAGTGCATACGCTACTTCTCTTCGCTGAAGTCACGTGTGTACGCGCTTATATGTGTAGCAACCTGTGTATAATTCTAAGAACACTGATTTTTCAGAATGAGATCAGACTCAAGTTCAGATCTGAAATAAGATTTCTGTTCAGAAAATATATTAATCATGCAGAACTGTTTAGACAGTCATTCTTCCTTCATTGAATCATCAACCAACAACCAACAACTTGATGTTTCATCAACTTAATCAGTAGCATAATCATTATTCAAACAACTCAGATCTGTATGAATACATCATTGACAGATAGCAGCAAAACAGATCAAACATTTCATCCCACATACTTCAGCAAAAACCTAGATTCCATACGCGCTTTTACTTCATTGAACCTACGTATATACGCACTTTAATAAAGACAAACCTGCGTATACATCTGCACACATTTCAGACTTGAATTCATCTTCCATACGCACTTTTGCTGAAGACAACCCGCGTATATACACGCTTTCTCTGCCACGAACATACGTATAGATCTACAAACATTATAGGGCAGCGTAATTCTTCAGACTAGATAAACAACTCAGATCTTACCCTTTACTTCAGCAAGGATTCGCCAGATCACAGATCTAAACATTCCATAAACAGATCTAGAAAATACATAGACATTTCAGATCTAGAGATCCTCCTTCATCATTTTCTTCATAGGTGCATTATGAATTCAGATCTATTAGCGAACTGTTACCCATTCCATGCAGATATAATTCAGAGTGAAGTATTCATTGAAACCCAGACCCATGCACACACTTGCACTATGATCTTCTTCTCCTTATATAGATTTAGCCTTTGTCAGTACCATGAGTCAAAACCACTCAACCGCTGATGGTATTCCTGGACGGGATCAAATAGATAATCAAGCGCTCAATACTTTGGGTCAATACCATGGTAATGTCCCCTGGTTTCCTAAATTTAGAGCGCAAATGGGCAAAATCTACTTGTCACGTACATTTCCGCATACATACGCGACTTATCCTTAACAAACCTGCGTATGCCTTGTGACATACCTTGTTCAACATTATTCTGGCACTTTATGAGCTACTTCTGAACTAATCTGCAGATACATCAGATTTACATCATTAACAACTCATCAAGTCAGTTTTCATCAAGGACAACTTCATCAGGAAGGTTCCATCAAAGTCTACACATTGTATCACATTGCCAACAATCTCCCCCTTAACTCATCAAGTAGGTTTCCATCAGCTTTATCAAGTAGGTTGCCATAAAGGACAACACTCTGCATCATATTTCCAACATTTACAATTCTAGTTTATATGATGAGTTTCTCTGTTATTCTAAGACTGCCTAATGTTGTTTAAGTCATTCATTGAACTGTTCATTATGTTCCTATTGGAATTTTCCATCGTTTATAATTATATAATTTTTCTTCAATTAAAGTTATTTGTTGTAGCGTTCATCGTATCAAATTTCCCCAATTATTGGATTGATTTACAGAGATGAAATTTTGTTATCATTTTCAAGTATGGAATATGATTTTGGACTTCTCTATCTGGAATTTAAACTAATGTGAGTTTCCCTTTCATATCTAACTAATATTTTTGTTCTCGGCTTCTTGCGAAAGTCTAGAGAACACATACGATGCAATTACAAAATTGTTGACTTCTTTGTGTATGAATTTTCATCGTTTTTGTATTATTTTTTGTATATTTCGAATTTATACATCTTACTCATTTTTCCTCTACTATGATTATTTAACCATGATTTCAACATTTCGTTGGGAATTATGAATACCTCGTTATATAGTTGTCTATCCCCAAGACTACACTCATCATTTTATCCTCGACGGTGATGGTAATTTATTTTTTATAGTAAGCCTAATGGTAAGGAAGTGAATTTCTTTTAATTACATATTTCATTGATTATCTCTGACAATACGGATATGTATACTTTCATATTTTACTTTCTTTAATTTTCCTCTATTTTGGCTTGCTTCTCAATTAGACCAATTAATTCTAGTCATTCTATTCTATCCATAATGTATCAAACAATAATTAATTCAATTTATGTAATAACTCTCTTAAATTTATTACAGTTTGAATTCAAAGTACCCTTTTATGTATACACAGATACATGTTTTTAATGACTCTATATTAAATCACATAAGTCTATTCTATTTAGATAATTACATTTATGGCTTGTATCTGTTACTTATTCAACAATTAAATTGATAAGATATTTTTAAGCTCTTCTCTTTTTTTTTTATTAATTCCCCCCAATTAATAAAATGAATTATTGCACAGGAACTCTCTTCTTCCTACTTCGAGATCAGTCGTGATTCTCAATATGTTCATCATCTACCAAATTTCAAGTAATTTTATTTTTATGTTTTCAATATTGTCGCTATAGTATCTTCCTCTGTACAATTACCCTCATGAAATCATATATTTTCTTCCTTGTCCATAGAAATGATTTCACTACTTATATTTGACTAATAAGGTAATATTTATATTTCAATTACCCTCATAAATTTCTTGTATGTTATTTAATTATTTAAATTATTATATTCATATACTCATCCTCTATATATGGTGTCTTTGTATAGGTATTGCACCTCTTTCATTTTACCCCTCGTCAAATTGAGCATTAATTCTTCCAACTTTGACAATTTATATTATCTCTTCTATTTATAGGTTGGTCAATATCATGCACACAATTCAATCCACTGAGTTCAAGGATACATATTCCTATATAATTTATGTAATTATTAGAGAGAGCAATTGACTTCGGACAAGGAATTGATGACAACTTGTAATGATATGTTATATCATTGTTAATACAATTTTCTATTTTTTTTATGATGATACACATTCATTTTTATAAGTAGTTGGTATATGTATTGGTTTACTTAATTGTAATATTTCCCCTGTACTATCCTCTAGTACTTCAATATGTAATTGATCTTTAATTTCTTATTCAATGAATAAGAATGAATAGCTATATGTGACTTTTTTGTTAATGTACAATAGAGGTATTTAGATTTAATTTGTAAAATCATGTTTGCTTCTAGATTGAAAATTATCTCTTACTATGTATATATTTTTGTTTCATTAGTTTTTACAGAACAATTATATTAAATATTTCTCTTAACATCCTTTCCACCTTTACTGATGTATTTTTTTTTCATTTAACAATTAGATTCTTACAACCTAATAGCAGATTTAAACCCTGTTACTTGGGTTTAGGCATTATGTTTGTTGGTTTTCTAATTCAATCTATCTATGTAACTATACAAAACTAAACTATATCTATTAAAGTATTTTCTTTTAAAAAATGAGACTTTGTAACTTACCACTAACAGAATTCCTTTATACTATTTAATAATTCATAAAAGATAATTTCACATATATATTTATTCATAAATCATCTTTATTTTTACTTTCAAAATAACAACAGAATCATCAGAAAAAATTAAATTAATTGTACATACCAATTCTGGTAAGACTATTTGCCACCCAACCTTGATAATTTTCTCCATGGCTCCCTCCGAGTAGAGATCAATTCCTCCAAAGTGTAGACAACGTCTTGTCTACCATGGATTGGATTATTTAAGCCTTATTTCCCTTCAACATTTTTCCATAACCACATCCAATTAAATCAGGATGTTTTTTTCCTTTAGCCTAGGCTTTACTTTTGTTTTTTCCACAAAAGCTCTTTAAAAATAGCTTTTTCCTCTTTCTAGTTTTATTTCACCTCTTCTCAGTACATTTCTACTTTAATAAGGTATCTTTTATATTTTTATCTCCAATCTAATATTTTTAATTTATTTTATTTTCTCTAAGGATTTTTGGAGAATTTGGGAAAGTCTTTGGATTTAATTCCATCCTCATGGACTTGAAAACGTAGTATCCAATATACTCTAGCCTTTACGCAATAATTAAAATTCCACATTTATTAACTTAAAAATATAATATGTCCACACATATAGTTTTCATTTAGGTCCATTTAACCTTTAGGATTTTCAATTCTCTAATAAAAGCAGTAGAAATATGGATATTACTTATTCCCCCTCTAAAACCAAACACCATACTCGGTGTTGCAAAATATTAGTTCACTTTGCAAACAATGATGGATATTTTTCTTTCATTCCCTCTTCTCACTCGCAAGTAGCTTCCTTAGGTGTAAAGTGCCTCCAATGTACTTTCACCATAGCTAACAACCTATTCTGGAGCTCGATTTCTACCCATGCCAATATACGAAGGGATTCTTTAAGAAATTCCCCTTATGATTCCACTTGTATCATAGTCTAATCAAATACATGAGTAGGATCATGTACATAATTATTTAATAAGGAAACATGAAAAAAATTGTGAACCTTAATGTGACTAGGTAGAGCTAATTTACAAGCTACTGGCCTCATTCTTTATAGAACTTCAAATGGTCCACAGTAGCATGGTGCTAACTTAGCACAACTACCCGTATATAAGGCACTCTTTAGAGGCTTAATACTCAAGTAAACATGGTCTCCCACTTTGAATTCTCTATGAATTCTCTTTTTTTCTGCATAGCTCTTTTGTCGATCTTGACCTGTATTAATATTTTGCTGAATTTTCTTCACAGTTATTTTCATATCCTGCAATGCATCAGGTCCAAGAATTAACTTATATTCTATTTGACTCCAGCTAAGCATTGTGTGGCACATTCTTCCATACAATGCTTCAAAATGACTCATTTTTATTGAAGCTTGATAACTATTATTTATAAATTATGCTAAATGTAGAAAATATTTCCATCTTGTAGATCTATCCATAACATACATGTGCAGCATGTCTTCTAAAATTTAATTGGTCCTTTTAGTTTGTCCATATGTTTGAGGATGGTATGCAGTACTAATGTTCAATTTGGTATGCATTCCTCCAAACAGATTTTTCCAAAAATGATGAAGTAATTTTTGCATCCTTGTATGATATAATAATTTTTGGAATGCCATGTAGCGTCACAATTTATTTCTTGAATACATTAGCTACATGAGCTTTCCAAAAAGTACATTTTACTGGTAAAAAGAGTGAAGCTTTAGTCAATGTGTCTACCACCACCATTATAGAGTCATGTTGATAGATCATTCTAGGAAATCCAGTAATGAAATCTATGGAAACCACTTCCCACTTCCATTCTACAATAGGTAAAGTGTTCAACAATCCTACCCGATGCTGATGTTCCACTTTTACTTGCTGGCATTCTAAACATATAACTAGATAATTAGTCACATCTCTCTTCAAACATGGCCAAAACATGTTCTTCCTCAATGTTGAAATCAACTTTTGATAACCAAGATTTTCTGCATAAGGTATTTTATGATACTCATCTAAAATTTTATTTTCTAATGATGTCACATGTGGAATATACAATATTTTTTTGTAATAAATTGACCCTTTTTTATTTTGAGTATATTCTGCTATTTCTATTTTTTGCAATTTTTCTTGCAATTTCACATAGTTCGAATCTTGCATCATCACTTCTTGTATCAACTCTTCCATGTAAAATTTCACGCTACTTCTAGCATTGTTCAAAATTTGATGAGAATTCCTACTCAAAGAATCTGCAATATTATTTTCCTTTCTTCTAATGTTTTTGATTTCCATATGGAACTCACTAAGGAAAGATAACCATCTAGCTTGTCTAGCATTTAAATCAGGTTGAGTGAAGAATTATTTCAAACTTATGTGATCTATCATTAGTATGAACTTCTTTCCCAATAGATAATGTCTTCACATCTTCAATGCACGTACCACAAAAACTAATTCTAAGTCATATACAATATAACTCTGTTCATTTTTCTTTAATTTTCTAAACTCATATGCTGTGACTGATTTTTCTTGTGGCAATACTCCTCCTAATCCTTCTGGACATGAATATATACATACTACAAATTCTTTATTTTGATCAACAATATTCAATATGGGGGCAGTTGTTAGTTTAAGTTTTGATTGTTCAAAAGTATTTTGACACTTTTCTCTCTATTCAAACTTTACTTCATTTTTCTGTAAATAAGTAATAGGATAGGCCAAGGCTGAAAATACTTCCACAAACCTACAGTAGTATCTAGCAACACCCATGAAGGATCTTATGGCTTGGACATCCGTGGGTATAGGCCAATCCATAATGGATTGTATTTTCTCTAGGTCTACTCCTAAGACATCCTTTGAAATCACATGACCGAAATACTGAATTTTTTCCAAGGAAATTTTTAATGATGGAAATTTATCTTAAAGTTTAAAAACCTTAGAAAATACTACTAGTCCCTAATATGAAAATTGTAAAATATATGGCAATATTTTTGTAAAAATATTTAGATTTCTAATGGTTTTATATTACTCTATATAAAATTTTGACGATTTTTAGGGTAAATTAATTTTATTCTTTCAAATGTGTGCGAATCATTTTTAGAAAAAATGAAAATCGGCGAATATTATTTTTTGGAAAAAACATGCAAAATTAGCCCAACTACAAATATTAGCCCCTAAAATTTTCCCTGATTTTGTCCCTATAAAATTCACAGTTGCTGAGTTTTTCATATAACTTATGTTCTGTAAGAGTTTTTAAGTGTTGTAGGAAAATTCTGAGATTATATTTGTGTTCTTGTTCTTTTTTGGTGTGTATCAAAATTTCATCAATAAACACTAATACAAACTTGTCTAGATACTTGTGCAGTACACTATTCATTAAACACATGAATGTAGCAGGCACATTAGTAAGTCCAAAGGGTAAGAATGCAAATTCATAGTGTCTATATATAGTCCGAAATGTTGTTTTATTGATGTCATCATATTTGATTATGAGTTGATGATATCTTGTTCTTGGATCAATATTTGAGAAGATAGTGGCTCCTCTCACTTGGAAAAATAAGTCATCTATTCTTGGCAGAGGATATATGTTCTTTATGGTCAATTTATTCAGTTGTTTGTAATCTTGCACATCCTGAATGTGCCATATTTATTTTTAACAAACAGTACCAGTGCTCCCCAAGAAGACCCACTTGGTCTGATGTATCCTCTGTCTAATAACTCATGTAGTCAAATTTTTAGCTCTAACAATTCAAGAGTACTCTTTTTATAGGGTGCTCTAGAGACAGGTGTAGCTCCTCGTACCAATTAAATTGAGAAATCAATTTCTCTTTTAGGGGGTAGATGGGGGATTTTCTCTGGAAATACATCTTTGAACTCTTTGATTAGTGGTAAATTTTCTACAGCTTCTTTTTAAGTTTGGTGTCCCAATTCCTCCACTTGTACAATATACACTTGACAACCTTTTCTTGCTTTCCTTTTTAACTATAGCACAAAAATTTTCATGATTGATATGGGTCTTGGTTTGCCTTTCACTATCAAAGGTATTCCCTCACCATCTATACTATGAACTTTTTTATCTAAGAAATTAGCTATTGATTTATGTTTCTCTAACCAATCCATTCCCACTAAAAAATCATATGATCCTAGAGGAAAAATGTTTATATTAATTTTAATTTCATACCCACTAAAATTTACAGTAGTTTTTGGAAGTTTATGGGTAAGTTTTCTATTTTTTCCAGTAGCTAATTGAACTAACCATGCTTGCTGAAATTTTTCTGATTTTAACTTTCACTTTTCCACCATATGAGGACTTATATAACTTAAATTTTCTCTTTGATATATCAAAATAGAAACAGGGTGTTTAGCAATGATACTTTCGATTTCTATCATGCTTTATTGGTGTTAAGCATGGTGATCTTCAAGTGCATCACTGATCCTTGGAATGCTTCTAGCAATGTCGTTCACAGTAGTCGCCTATCATAAGACTTGATTGTTCTGAACTGTGATGTGAGGATAGTCATGTAACAAGTGAGGTTCTCCACATCCCCAGTACTTTAATGGTTCTTTCATTTTTACAACACCTTTCTTTTCTCTCTTTTCATCCATCTGATTAGACCCAATTTGTGATTTTGCTGGTTGGTTTTCTCCATTTTTTTTTAATTTCTTCCTTCGATGATTTTTCCCAAAAATTTTCAAGTATGCTAGTTTTACTCTTTTGACATTAGAGTCATTCTTCCCTTTTTCTTTATTTTGCCAATTTTTTAGTTGATCATTTCTTCCTTTGAACTGCTAATAACACAATCTTGCTTTGTGAAAAAATTCATCCATTGTCTTTGGATTGTCAAATTCTATTCTCTCTTCATCGATAGTAGGTAGGTAGTTTAAAAATAGTTGTACTTTGGTCTTATCTTATATGATATAAGGAATATAATGGAGTAAGTTAGTAAATTTGGTAAGAAGCTCATGAATGGTGAGTTCTCCCAATCTCATCTCATGAAACTCTTTGGATTTTTCATCATAATATCTCTCATTCATATATCTTGACTTAAATTTTGTTTGAAATTCTTCGCAGGTAACAGTTTTTTCATCCAACACATGTACCATTTTGGTTTCTTCCAACCAAAGGGTAGCTTTACCTTGCAGTTGGTAAATGACCAATCTGGCTTTCAGGTTACTTCCATATTCATAAAATTGAAAGTATTTAACCATGTTCACAAGCCAAGCTTCTGCATCCTCATCCTTTTCACCATAGAAAGTGGGAGGTTTGATTTTACAGAATTCTCCTTGCAGTTCCTTTTTATTTTTGGAATGTTCTCCGGTTGCTTCACCACCCTCAGATCCTTATAAGTTGGTTTCATCTTCCTTCCTATTTTTCCTAGGGTATTCACTTTCATGAATATACCTTGAGGTTAATTCTTTGATCAACCTCTCTTGCTCTTCATTGGCTTGCAACAATAATTCATTGTTGGTTTTCAGTTGAATCAATTCTTGTTGCATATCCCTAACCATATCCGCCAATTGAGCATTTTCATCTGGTGGATTTTCCTAATCCCCCATATCCACGTACAACCCTCCTCTCTCACTCATAATAACAGCTATACTTTTGTACATTTAATCACTCTACACATAAATAAATTATTGCATCAAATTCTAAAATTTTTGAATAATTTACAACATTATAAATTCCAGTTCTTATTTTTTATTTTTTATGTGGGGACACATAGGGCCAGTGTTTTCAACATGGGCTCTGATACCATTTGTAACAACTCTACTTACCAAAAATAAATAAAAAATCTAATTATACCATATATGCTACTTTGTCATCATTGACTTTATTGAATTTCGTCATATTACGAAATATAAAAACATGTTTAGATTTTTTCATTAACATTTTTTATAAAAATACAATTGTTTGTAAACAGAATAAAGCTTTGTTGCCAATGATAATTCTATCATCACCTCTTGATTCCCCAATACCTCGTTTAATGTTTATTATCCTTTGTTACATTTCTTCAATGTACCCAGTTTCTGTTATAATAGTAACTTATTTTAATGTTAATTCCTCCTTAATAAAACTAGGTCTTTACTATTATTTTTCTTAGCATAATAACTTTAATAAGTATCACATTAAATTTATTTATTAAAACACCTTTACACTCATTATCTAATGTTTAATTTCTAACTATGAATCAATAACCTGATTCATATTTCTGCTTATAAAATCTCTTTTATCCTTTTTAATCTACCTTTAAAGATTAATATTACCAAGGTTTTATACCCGCGTATGGTTTTAATATGTATCCCACGATTAATTTATTTAAACATTACTGTTCTAAAGGGTATATTGACATCGTTGATAATTCATATTCAACTCAAGTCCTTTACCACCCTTACACGATCATTAGGCTATTATTCGAATTAAACCTTTTGACTTATGAACGTTATTACTATAATGAGCATTGAATACTATATATAAAACGTTTCATATATATTCATTCCTGCATTATGAAATTAATTTTGTTTAGTACCATATAAAATATTGCATACAGTCACGTCTCATTTATGATATTACTTTGGGTTATTATGTTGGAGTTTTTGATGCATCAATTAATTGAAATTGTATATTAATATACTCCGAAAAGGGTACCATGTCTTTTTTTATTGTTTTATAATCCATATTGGGATTATATCATATCCCTATCATAATTTTTTGACAGCTCTTTGATTTTATTCCTCTATTAGAGGATATCACGTTTTAATGAATTGTACTTAGTCAATTAAATTCGTCAAATGGCCTGGTTTATTTTTTTCAATCCCTTGCACCACAGATGGATACCACGTTAACAATGGACATGCGGTGATATACATTCCCCCTATTATCCTCGTTAGGATTCGATGGCATGTCGGTTTTCTGAATTTTAATTTTCATTTGGCCATGTTGTCCGAGGCTTCTAATCTGGTTCACCACCTAGGCAAGTATACATTTTTCGCAACCCTCTTTGTTTTTCTTACGACGATATGCTGAGCCTCAGGTAATGTAGTTTCATGGGTTTTATTTATTTTTGCAAATTGCTAATATTCATCTTACTAATTTTTGGATTCAACTCCTTAACTCACATTGTTTTGTTTCTGTGATTGTAGAGAACGTTTTACTAAAGGTAATTCAACCTTCTTCATGTCCACTATTCCTTACAACCTTGAGGTAACATAAATTTTCGAGTTCCAGGTGAGTAAATTGATTTCCATCGTTCTACTAAGAACAAGTTTGTCTTTGTTACCTATGTTAATGGTTATGGCTTATTTCATCAAACATTCGGCTCCTCATTTTTTTTTTACATTTAATTTCTTCCTGTGAGGAAATTATTGGATTTACTATTCCAGTTTATATGATGAGCTTCTCTGTTATTCTGAGACTCTCCACTGTTGTTCAAGGCATTTGTTGAACTGTTCATTACAATCCTATTGGAATTTTCCATTGTTTATAATTATATAGTTTCTCTTTAATTGTTGTACGGTTCATCGTATCGAATTTCCCCAATTGTTGGATTCATTCACAGTGATGAAATCTCATTTTTATTTTCAAGAATGGAATGTGATTATGGACTTCTCTATCTGGAATTTAAGACAATGTAAATTTCCATTTCATACGAACTAATATTTTTGTTCTCGGCTTCTTGTGAAAGTCTAGAGAACACATACGATTCAATTACAAAATTCTTGACTTCTCTATGAATGAATTTTTCCTCATTTTTGTATTATTTTTTTGTAGATTTTGAATTTATAGATCATACCCATTTTTCCTCCACTATGAGTATTTAACTATGATTTTTACATTTCGTTGGGCATTATGAGTACCTAGTTATATAGTCATTTGTCCTCAAGACTATACTCATCATTTTATCCTCCTTCATGATGGTAATTTCTTTATTACAGTAAACCTAATGGTAGGGAAACAATTTTTTTTTAATTACATATTTCATTGATTATCTCTGCCAATACGGATATGTATATTTTCATATTTTACTTGCTTTAATTTTCCTCTATTTTGGCTTGGTTCTCAAGTAGACCAATTAATTCTAGTCATACTATTTTATCCATAATGTGTGGAACAATAATTAATTCATGTTATGTAGTAGGTCCTTTAAATTTATTACAGCTTGAATTCAAAGTACCCTTTTATAAATACATAGATACATGTTTGTAATGACTTTGTATTAAATTACATAATTCTATTTTATTTAGATAATTACATTTATGGATTATATATCTTACTTATTCAACAATTAAATTGATAAGATATTTTTAAATTCTTCTCTTTGTGTTTTATTAATTTCCCTCAGTCAATAAAATGAATTATTTCACAGGAACTCTCTTATTTCTACTTCGAGATTAGTTGTCATTCTCATTAAGCCCATCGTCTATCAGATTTCAGGTAATTTCATTTTTATGCTTTAAATATTGTCACTATAGTTACTTCCTCTATACAATTACCCTCATGAACTCATTTATTTTCTTCCTTGTGCACAAAATGATTTCACTACTTATATTTGACTAATAAAGTAATATTTATATTTCAATTATCCTCATCAATTTCTTATATTTTATTTAATTATTTAAATTATTATATTCATATACTCATCCTCTGCATATGGTGTCTTTCTACAGGTATTGCACCTCTTTCATTTTACCCCTCGTTGAATTGAACATTCATTCTGCCAACTTTGAAAATTTATTTTACCTCTTCTATTTACAGGTTGGTCAATATCATGGACATAATTGGGTGAAAATGTGAAGATGGGTAACACTTTTTTGAGAATTCGGGGTGGAAATTTTTTTTCCTCCATAGTTCGGTGAAACATTTGTCAAAGTTTGCTCAAACTATTCAGGAGTTCGACCGATCTTTTGAAATTAGCTCGACCGAAATTTGTTTGTCGTTTATAATGACGACGTACTGATGGCAATGGAAAATAGATTTTTCGTCGGATATCGGAAAACCGGAAAACAAAGTTCGGCCGAACTTTTAAAATAGTTCGACAAAACTATTATTTTATAAATATGTTGCCCGCAAACTATTCTGAGTTTCATGTTCACATCTATCTCGTGCGATCGTATTTGAGTTCTGTCCCATGTGAATTGAGTTGATTTGTTGTTGTCCTACGCCAATTTAGTTGATTTAATATCATCCTGTGCGAATCTAGTTGATTTTCTGTTGCGCCGCACGAGTTTTTTTGATTTGCACCACGCTAAGGAGGTAAGTTCTGGTAAATTTGTTATCGTCTGTAATTTTTTTTTTTTGTTTTTTTGTTTTTTTTAATTTGATTTTGTTGTTAAAAAAGTTCTTCCATGACATCTTTAGCGTCTTTAGGGATCATCTTCAACGTCTTTAGCTTCTTCTGCTACGACTTTCCAGGTACGTATGTTCCAGCGAAAAGAAACTAGCTTTTAATAAAATAACAAATGTAACACCCCAAGTTTTATGTTTTTCAAGTTAGAAATTTGAACTTCAATCCAAAGGGGAGTGGACCCAAATGGATAATTATGGTGTGAATTTAATTATTTAATTATGAAAAATAAATAAAATAATTCTGTGCATGTTGACCAAATGGGATTTTTGAGATCACTTGCCTAATCCATGAGGTATGAAAAGAGGCTAAGATTTTCCCCAAGAATCTTTCAAAAAGCCTTGAGAGAATTTATTTCCAATTTAGATTTTTGAGGAAAAATATAGATTTCCCCAATGATGTGGAGAGTAGTTGGGAAGAGGTAAAAATTTGGAAAAGTAGAAAGCAGCTTTAAAGTCCCTAAATAAGGGAAGCCTAGGCAAACAGGAATAGAAGCATCCTATAATTCTAGATGCATAATTAGAAATAGGATTTGGGGAGCATAAGCTTAAATAAGCTACTCCAGAACAGATTGGGGTTGGTCTGTTCTTGGAGGGGATTTCATCTTGGGCGTGAGTTCTAGAGACAAAGGAAATCTAAGGTTGGGAGGATTGGTCATCTGCAGAATTGGTATGCTCATAAAATTTTTATGAATGGTTAGAGTATATGCTGGAATATTTTACTGGTAAATGGTGTAGCTATTATTTTGTTTTAAGTTGATATTATTATTCCTTACATTTAACAGAATGATATAGAAGAAATAAATCTTCTAAATTTCTGTAGTGTAGTAGGATTAAACTCTAAGTAACACTATCAACCAGAATCTCTAAACCATACTCTGGTTTAAATATGGAGATATTAAAATAGATTCCCTAGTACAAGTAAAGTGTAACTTTAATCTACTTTGGTAATATAATATTTAACTCATTAGCAAATCATTGAGAGTTGAATAGAGTGAGCGGAAATTATTAGACTCTGTTTGGCTATTCCCAAATAATTGCATGTAGGAAATGTCATTATAACTCTGGTTCAATGAAGAATGTTAATTGAAAGCAGAAGTAGACATACCAATTAGCTAGAATCATGAAGGGCAAAGAGACTACTTATAACATATATTTTCTCTTTGTAAGAATACTTATGATGTCAATGTTGTGAAAAATTAGAACAAACTGCTAAATGGCAGAAGCTATTATTACTCCATAAAATTATACTGAAACACCTACATGCTACCTTGATATACTTAAGAAAAGACACAAATATCAACAATAGATATCTATATAAATGTATAGGTATAGAGTGGAACCAATTATTAAAGGAGTACATGACAACTTAATTATTAACTAGTTCTGCTCATATCATAATAAGTTAAACTCTCTGCCTCTGTGGAGAGAGAAACATTGTATGGGTAGCTGATAATTTGGTTATTAAATTTTGTGGTGATGGAACTACATTAACAATAAGATTTTACTGTAGACTGATAAAGAAAGGAAAGCATGAACAAATAAAAGGTATCAACTATGTTTTCACACATATAGGTAAAGTGGAATAATTAAAAAAAAAAAACTCAAGAGGCTACATTGAAATCCAGAAATTTTGTTATAGGGCAACTATACTATATCCTCTTATAAGGGGATATGAAAAAAAAAAAAAAAAACCTTTCATTGTTATATGAGACTTCTTTAGAGCAAAAAAAAAAAATAATATAAGTGAGTAACAGTTGGTTAATAAAAATCTAACTAGGGTACACTTGATTCATTAAACCTCTCGAAAAAAAAATTCCAGCCATTAATACCATAGATTTAAGTAGAATTTCTCTACCATTTATACAACTGGTACTAAATAGATGTGTATGTTGTTATCAATGAACTTAACAAAAGTTTGTACTGATATTAACAAACCTTATGAAAAAAAAATTAATAACAGAGGGTATTCTGGGAATGATATCCATTTGAGCCTAAAACATATTTCATGCCGCAGAAGTTAACCTTTCGACATGTCAAAAACAAAGTACACCATTTCTTTCTCCTACGGAGAGAAAAATGTCATAGCTCCACCGAACTGAACTCATAATTATTACAATCGTCACAAAAATTTATAGAGACCAGAACTAAAACTAAATTGCAAGATGAGACGAAATCTCGCATTTCATATAAAATCACTCTGGATCTCGAAGCACGAGGTAATACCGACCTGTTCAGGACAAGTGAACGAGAACATTTAGCTAGATTCTAGAAAAGACTAAAAGAATCATTCGGTGAAAATACCCTTAGCAAGTTATTACCTATAAAAATTCATGTAAAACAAGTTAAATTCGAAAAAATTGAAGACATAAATAAAAAAAAAATAGCGGGATGTGACAAACTAAAATCAAACAAGTAACTACCTCATACAAGTCATATTAAACCAAAGTCCCTTACTCTGAAATACAAAGAGGGAAGGAAAGTGTTAGAGTAATTATTTTACAAATAAATTGAGACAATAGGAGGGCGACGTGATGGTCGGTGAAGAATCGCCTACTAGTTCGATGGGAATTTCTTTCTCCCTTTGCGTATTGAAGAAACTGAGCACCTTAGCAACTCTGTGAATGAATTCGAATACTCATATAAATCTACTAAGGAAGAAACCACAAAAATTTTGGGTATTAAATTCCAAATAGAAAAGGGATAAAACGATAAGTGGCAACGCTACAAGAGATCAGCTTAGCTATTATACCAGTGCAACCTCGCTTAAGAAATCGAAATGAAACATGAAAAAAAAACATCTAAATGGTCTCTAATGACAATACACAACGAGTCGCTCACCATATGCGTAGGGTAGGAAGAGCCAAGCTATTCCAGGCATGGAAATAATACACCAGTCGAGGCAAGAATGAAGTCAAATGACTCGCCTGGAGTGGAGAACAGAATAAAAATTGACGGAGAGGAAAATTTAAGACGACCCATTTGGTTTCACGATTTTAATGCAGTATGGAACCCTAAAAATTGAATAGGGATCACCTTCCATGTGTGCGATGATAAACCACTCTATATAATAAACTACATAAAATCGCCTCGGCAGTACAGATGATAAAATCCCAAATGATATAATAAATTCTGGAGTTAAATGCATCGTCCTCAGAAAACCAAAAACCAGTGTATATGAAGTTATGAATAGCAAAGTTGTACGCTGAGGGAGATATGAAGTCAGATTTGAGGTTTTGGGGCAGTGCAACGAGACGTAAAAGAGTACGTTACCTTAAATTCGAAACCATCATGGCATTCACATATATATTTGGACATTAAAGGCGTGAAATTTCAACTTAACAAGTCTCAAATCCTGCGCGTATGAAGTTATAGTGAATAGGCGAATATATATATAAATATCAACATAGTCCAGATAGTGTATTTAAAATTCCATGTATGGCTAAAAAATGGTTGTCAACAAGCAGTCTAAAACGTAGTCCAACTACGAGTGAGACGTAGGAGCATGAGTATTAATCACCATCGTGGGTTCGGTTGTAATTGAGATGTAAAAAAAAAAAAAAACATATGTAATGGTATGCCAAAGTAAGACATAGGGATTGCAAGTAGCGTCCATATAGATAGGGTAAGGATATATGGAATGGTTATATATTTGATGTGGTTATGTATTTGATGGGGGGTGTAAACATATGTAAACCTATACAAAGTTGTATGTGGGTGAAAACACTTATGTATATTATCGATGATTATTAAATATACATATATTAATTTTAGTTGGTAGTGAATTGATTTTAGACATGAGGTATCGACTATTTCCAAGGGAATTTATGAATTTCTCCTATATGTATAGAAATATGAAGGACTCAATGGAAAAAAAAAAATTGCTTAGGAGTGATGTTCCAAATGGTATCAGAGCTCATGTTTGAAAACTAGGTTGTTGTTGTGCTCACTGTGTAAAATATTTTATTTTATTTTTTTTCAGAAAATTGTTTTCACTGATGTTATTATGTTTAGTGTAAAATGATACTGGAACTGAAAAGTCAATGACTGAAGGAGATGAAATTTATGTTGATCTAGGTGATGGAGATAATACACCCGATCCCAATACTCCTTTGATGACTATGTTGCACAGGTTGCAACGGGAAATGGTTGAGTTAAGAAGCCAGAATGATAGGCTGTCATTAGCCAGTGAGGAGCAGGAAAAGCTCATAAGAGAACTGAATTCGTGGAACAGCCAAGAAGGTGAAGGTTTCAGAAAGAGAAAGAAAGGCAAGTTCTCAGATGAATCTGAGGAAGATGACACTAATAGACATTAGTCTAAACGGAGAAAGGAATTACAGGGTGAATTCCGAAAAATTAAACCTCCCTCCTATGATGGAGAGAAGGAGGAAGATGTTGAGGCACGGCTGTTGAATATGATTAAATATTTTCAGGTCTATGAATATGAAACCAATTTGAAGGACATATTAGCTATCTACCAGCTGCAGGGTAAGGCTACCTTGTGGTGGGAGGAGACAAAAATGGTTCATGCCATTGATGAAAAGATAGTGAATTGGGAAGATTTCCAAGTCAAGTTTAAAAACCGCTATTTGAACGAATGTTATTATGATGATAAAGTAAAGGAGTTCTACGAACTCAGATTGGGACAACTCAACATCGATGAGTTTGTCACCAAGTTTAGAAATCTATTAAGGTATGTTCCTTATATTCGTAAAGAGAAGGCAAAGGTACAAATGTTTTTGAACTATTTGCTTGCTATGTACAAGGAGAAAATAGAGTTCGATAATCCAAAAACTATGGATGAAGCGGTGAGGAAAGCTAGATTATGCTACTAGCAGTTAAAGGAAAGGGTGAGCATGGAAAAATTTGGGTAAACAAGGGTGAATTCAAAGGAAAGAAATATCAACCAATCTCTGTAAGACAAATATCAGCTCTGCAATTAAAAGAACAGCTAGAAAAGAATATCAAGTATATGATGTACATGTTGAAGAATTAGGACAACAACTTGAAGAAAACCTGGTAGACGCTTTACCGGTGGTAAGAGATTTCAAGGAAGTTTTTCTAGATGAGATTCCTCATCTTCCTCCCAAACGAGAAATTGATTTTTCAATCGATTTGGTGCTAGGAGCAACACCCGTATCTAGAGCCCCTTACCGGATGAGCCCCCTTGAACTCATGGAGTTGAAGATGCAAGTGCGAGAACTTTTGGATAAAGGTTACATCAGACCGAGTGTATCTCCCTGGGGAGCACCGGTGTTGTTTGTGAAAAAGAAGGATGGAACCTTCAAAATGTGCATTGACTACCGTCAATTGAATAAGTTGACAATAAAAAACCGGTACCCATTTCCCAGAATCGATGACCTTTTTGATCAGGTGAGAGGGGCTTCAGTATTTTCTAAGATTGATCTAAGGACTGGTTATCACCAACTCAGAATTAAGGAGGAAGATATTAGTAAAACAAATTTTCGAACCTGGTATGGTCACTACAAATTTGTAGTCCTACCTTTTGGTTTGACAAATGTTCCTACCACTTTTATGTGCCTATTGAACAACGTTTTGAACAAGTACTTTGATAAATTCGTACTAGTGTTCATAGAAGATATCTTGGTCTATTCAAAAAGTGAGGAAGAGCACCAAGAACACTTAAGGATAGTTTTGCAGACTTTTAAGGAAAACCAGTTATATGCAAAATTCAGTAAATGTGAATTTTATAAAGACAAGATTCAATACTTGGGGCATATTATTTCTGAACAAGGATTGGCTGTGGACCCTGAGAAAATAAATACTATTAGAGAATGGCTCGTGCCAATTGATGTTTCAGCAGTGAGATCATTTAAGGGAATTGCAGGTTATTATCGAAGGTTTGTGGAAATATTTTCTGCAATAGCATATCCCATAACCTCACTACAGAGAAAAGGAACCAAATTTGAGTGGACTGAAAAATGCCAAAACATCTTTGAACAACTAAAATTAAAACTCAGTACAGCCCCTATATTGAAGATTGTAGATCCTGACAAAGAGTTTGTTGTGTGTACTGATGCATGTAGAGAGGGATTAGCAGCAGTGATGTTGCAAGAAAATTCTGTTATTGCATATGAGTCTAGAAAACTTAAGAAACATGAACAGAATTACAATGTATATGATCTAGAATTAGCTACTGTAATTCATGCCTTCAAGATGTGGCGGCACTATCTTCTTGGGAAGAAATTTACATTGATGACATATCATATTAGTCTCAAATATTTTTTTTCTAAAACCGACTTGAATGATCGAGAAGCCAAATGGCTATATTTTCTGAGTGAATTTGATATGGACATAAAACATATCAAGGGGAAAGAAAATAAAATTGTTGATGCACTAAGTAGAAATTCTTGCCAAAACATAAGCAACATTGGGAGTAGTGCTAGTTTTGATTTAGAAGAACTAGTTAAAAAGGTAGCAGATCAAGATCCAAATTATGAGGATCTACAAGTGAAAATGAGGAAGAAAGAAATGGTTGAATACACCCAAAACCAGAAAGGGTTGATATTCTATAAAAACAGATTGTGTATCCCCAATGTAGAGTCCTTGAAAAAAGAGATCCTAGATGAATATCATAAACAACCATATTCAGGACATCCTGGATATCATAAAATGCTAACAGCTTTGAAAAAGAAATTGTTTTGGCCAGGAATGGAAAAAGATGTAGCAGAATATTTCGCTAGATGCATGGAATTTCAACTAGTTAAAATTGAGCCTCAACATCTAGTTGGTCTTTTAAATCCCTTGCGAATTGCATAGTGGAAATGGGACATTGTTTCTATAGATTTCATAATCGGGTTACCCAGAACCAAGTACCAGCATGACTCAGTGATGGTAGTGGTAGACACCTTAACAAAAGCTGCACACTTCATCCCTGTAAAATCTACTTTTGGGATAGCCCAAGTTGCAGATGTGTTCCTAAAAGAAAAAGTAAGGCTACACGGGGTCCCAAAAATGATTATTTCGGATAGAGACGCTAAGTTCACAGTTTCCTTCTAGAAAGGCCTGTTTGGGGGCATGGGAACTAAATTGAATTTTAGTACTACTTACCTCCCTCAAACATATGGTCAAACAGAGAGAACAAATCAGATCTTGGAGGATATGACGAGAATGTATGTGATGGATACGCCATCAAAATGGGAATACTACTTGCATTTAGCTGAATTTTCTTACAACAAAAGCTATCAGTCCTCCATAAAAATGAGTCCATTTGAAGCACTCTATGGAAGGAAGTGTCGTAATCCTTTAAGCTAGATCCAACCTGAGGATAAGCTAATACTGGGGCCAGATACTCTACAAGAAATGGAAATGGTTGTCAAACAAATACAAATAAACATCAAGACAGCACAAGATCAACATCAAAACTATGCTGATAAGAAAAGGGTGCATCGAGAGTTCAAAGTGGGTGATCATGTGCACTTGCATATTAAACCCAAAAAGAGCACACTTTATGCTGGAAGTTGTGCAAAATTGGCTCCTAGATATTGTGGGCCTTTTGAGGTGTTAGAAAAGATGGGACCAATGGCTTATAAGCTGGCCCTACCACCCCATGTTAATGTTCATGATGTGTTTCATGTTTCGTTATTAAAAATATATGTACATGATGCTTCTCACATTGTTCATTGGAATGTGATATAAATGGAACCAGAAGGGGAGTTCCTTCCAGAGCCACTTCAAATATTGGAGCGGGAAGAAATTGATTTGAGAAACCGAACAGTAGCAAGAGTAAAGGTGCAATGGAAGCAATTTACTGCTGAAGAAGCTACGTGGGAAAAAGAAGTTGAGATGATGGAAAAATATCCATATCTATTTTCAAAATAAACTCTAGTTGTTAGTTTTTAACACCGAGGATGGTGTTGGTTTTCAGAGGGGGAATATGTAACACCCCTAGTTTTATGTTTTTCAAGTTAGACATTTGAACTTCAATCCAAAGGGGAGTGGACCCCAATGGATAATTTGGTGTGAATGTAATTATTTAACTATGAAAAATAAATAAAATAATTTTGTGCATGTTGAGCAAATGAGATTTTTGAGATCACTTGCCTAATCCATGAGGTATGGAAAGAGGATAATATTTCCCCCAAGAATCTTTCAAAAAGCCTTGAAAGAATTTATTTCCAATTTAGATTTTTGAGGAAAAATCTAGATTTCCCCAATGATGTGGAGAGTATTTGGGAAGAGGTAAAAAGATGGAAAAGCAGAAAGAAACTTTAAAGTCCGTAAATAAGGGAAGCCTAGGCAAACAGGAATAGAAGCATCCTATAATTCTGGACACAGAATTAGAAATAGGCTTTGGGGAGCATAAGCTTAAATAAGCTACTCCAGAACCGATTGGGGTTGGTATGTTTTTGGGGGCGAACTCAGCTTGGGGGTGAGTTCTGGAGACAAAGGAACTCTAAGGTTGGGAGGATTGGTCATGTGCAGAATTGGTATGCTCATAATATTTTTATGAATGGTTAGAGTATCTGCTGGAATATTGTACTGGTAAATGCTGTAGCTATTATTTTGTTTTAAGCTGAGATTACTATTCCTTACATTTAACAGAATGATATAGAAGAAATAACTCTTCTAAATTTCTATAGTGTAGTAGGATTAAACTCTAAGGAACACTATCAACCAGAATCTCTAAACCATAGTCTGGTTTAAATCTGGAGATATTAAAATAATTCCTTAGATATTAAAATATATTACCTAGAACAAGTAAAGTGTAACTTTAATCTGCTTTGGTAATATAATATTTAACTCATTAGCAAATCATTGAGGGTTGAATAGAGTGAGTGGAAATTATTAGACTTTGTCTAGCTATTCCCAACTAATTGCATGTAGGAAATCTCATTATAACTCTGGTTCAATGAAGGATGTTAATTGAAAGCAGAAGTAGACATAGTAATTAACTAGAATCATGAAGGGAAAAGAGACTACTGATAACATATATTTTCTCTTTGTAAGAATACTTATGATGTCAATGTTGTGAAAAATTAGAACAAACTGCTAAATGGCAGAAGCTATTATTACTCCATAAAATTATACTGAAACACCTACATGCTACATTGATATACTTCAGAAAAGTCACAAATATCAACAACAGATCTATATATAAATGTATAGGTATAGAGTGGAACCAATTATTAAAGGAGTACATGACAACTTAATTATTAACCAGTTCTGCTCACATCATAATAAGTTAAACTCTCTGCCTCTGTGGAGAGAGAAACATTGTATGGGTATCTGATAATTTGGTTATTAAATTCTGTGGTGATGGAACTACATTAACAATAGGATTTTACTGTAGACTGATAAAGAAAGGAAAGCATGAAAAAATAAAAGGTATCAACTATGTTTTCACGCATATAGGTAAAGTGGAATAATTATAAATAAAAAAACTCAAGAGGCTACATTGAAATCCAAAAAATATTTTATAGGGAAACTATATTATATCCTCTTATGAGGGGATATGAAAAAAAAAAAAAACACCTTTCATTTTTATATGAGACTTCTGTAGAGAAGAAAAAAAAATATAATATAAGTGAGTAATAGTTGGTTAATACAAATCTTATTAGGGTAAACTTGATTCATTAAACCTCTCGAAAAAAAAAATTCCAGCCATTAATACCATAGATTTAAGTACAATTTCTCTACCATTTATACAACTGGTACTAAATAGATGTGTATGTTGTTACCAATGAACTTAACAAAAGTTTGTACTGATATTAACAAACCTTATGAAAAAAAAAATTTAATAACAAAGGGTATTCTTGGAATGATATCCATTTAAACCTAAAACATATTTCATGCTACAAAAGTTAACCTTTCGAGATGTCAACATCAAAGTATAACATTTATTTCCCCTACGGAGAGAAAAATGTCACAGTTCCACCGAACTGAACTCCTAATTATTACAATCGTCACAAAAATTTACAGAGACCAAAACTAAAACTGAATTGCTAAATGAGACGAAATCTCGCATTTCATATAAAATCACTCTGGATCTCAAAGCACGAGGTAATACTAACCTGTTCCCAAAAGGTGAATGGGAATATTTAGCTGGATTATAGAAAAGACCGAAAGAATCATTCGGCGAAAATACCCTTAGCAAGTTATTACCTGTAAAAATTTATGTAAAACAAGTTAAATTTGAAAAAATTGAAGACAGAAATAAAAACAAAATAGAGGGATGCGACAAACTAAAATTGAGCAAGTAACTACCTCATACAAGTCGTATTGAGCTGAAGTCCCTTACTCTGAAATACAAAGAGGGAAGGAAAGTGTTAGAGTAATTATTTTACAAATAAATTGAGACAACAGGAGGGCGACGTGATGGTCGGTGAAGAATCACCTACCATTTCAATGGGAATTTCTTTCTCCCTTTGCGTATTGAAGAAACTCAACACTTTAGAAACTCTGTGAATGAATTCGAATAATCATATAAATCTGCTAAGCGAGAAACCAAAAAAAAATTTGGTATTAAATTCTAGATAGCAAAGGGATGAAACGATAAGTGGCAACACTAGAAGAGATGAGCATATCTATTATACCAGAGCAACCTCACTTAAGAAATCGAAATGAAAGATGAAAAAAAAAAATATAAATGGTCTCTAATGACAATACATGATGAGTCACTCACCATATGCGTATGGTAGGAAGAACCAAGTTATTCTAGGCGCGGAAATCATACACCAGTTGAGGCTAGAATGAAGTCAAACGACTCGCCTGGAGTGGAGAACAGAATAAAAATTGACAGAGCGACAAAATGAAGATGAATCATTTGGTTTCATGGTTTTCATGCAGTACGAAACCCTAAAAATAAAATAGGGATCATCGTCCACGTGTGCGACGATAAACCACTCTATATCATAAACTACATAAAATCGCCTCGACAGTACAGATGATAAAATCCCAAGTGATACGATAAATTCTGGACTTAAATGCATCGTCCTCAGAAAACCAAAAACCAGTGTATATGAAGTTATGAATAGCAGAGTTGTACACTAAGGGAGATACGAAGTCGGATTTGAGGTTTTGGGGCAGTGCAAGGAGACGTCAAAGAGTACATTACCTTAAATGAAAAACCATCATGGCGTTCACATATATAGCTGGACATTAAAGGCGTGAAGTTTCAACTTAACAAGTTTTGAATCCTGCGCATATGAAGTTATAGTGAATAGGCGAATATATATATAAATATCAACACAGTCCAGATAGTGTATTTAAAATTCCACGTATGGCTAACAAATGGTTGTCAACAAGAACTCTAAAACGTAGTCCAACTACGAGTGAGACGTATGAGCATTAGTATTAATAACCATCATGGGTTCGGTTGTAATTGAAATGTAAATATATATATATATATATGTAATGGTATGCCAAAGTAAGACATATCGATTGCAAGTAGCAACCATATAGATAGAGTAAGGATATATGGAATGGTTATATATTTTATGTGGTTATGTATTTGATGGGGGGTGTAAACATATGTAAACCTATACAAAGTTGTATGTGGGTGAAAACACTTATGTATATTATTGACGATTATAAAATATACATATATTAATTTTAGTTGGTAGTGAATTGATTTTAGACATGAGGTACCGACTATTTCAAGGGGAATTTATGAATTTCTCCTGTATGTATAGAAATATGAAGGAGCCAATGGAAATTTTTTTTTTTTCTTATGAGTGATGTTATAAATGGTATCAAAGCTCATGTTTGAAAACTGGGCTGTTGTTGTGCTCACTGTGTAAAATAATTTTTTTTTTTTTGAGAAAATTATTTTCACTGATGTTATTTTGTTTAGTGTACAGTGATATTGAAACTGAAAAGTCAATGGCTGAAGGAGATGAAATTTATGTTGATCTGGGTGATGGAGATAATACACCCGATCCCAATGCTCCTTTGATGACTATGTTGCACAGGTTGCAACAGGAAATGGCTGAGTTAAGAAGCCAGAATGATAGGCTATCATTAGCCAGTGAGGAGCAGGAAAAGCTCATAAGAGAACTGACTTCGCGGAACAGCCAAGAAGGTGAAGGTTTCGGAAAGAGAAAGTGTCATGTCTCCCAAATCACAATTTTTTTTTTCATCTACACACATAATTTACTTCACCTAATGATAAAAATGAATACAATGCTCTCTTTTAATACTCCATATAACCATATGGTTACTATTCTTTTTTTTCAACATAGCTCTTCCACCTTATCATTATTATTAAGAGGCAACCTATGTGTTAATATATATATATATATATTGCATATTTATAACGTGATTATGTTATAGAACCATATGATATTAAATCGTTTTTCCCTATAACCATCGTACTATAAATTCATAAGGGTCCTCATGACATTCTCACGTTATCTCTTGGCCTTACATGACCATATACATGTTAAGTTTTGTTTTAAATAATGAACTATGGAAATTACACCCTTTTAACTCCTTTTCGACATGTAAGAAGATCATATATGTATCCCCTTTGGCATTTGTGAACTGACTACATAGATTTGTAGTACCTTCATATCGTATGATTTTGACGTATTCTCAGGGTTCCTGCCCACAATGTTTACAGTTCTGTGTTTTTGTTGTTCTTTCCAAACCCTTTCGCATACGTTTACATCTTCCTCATTTTTGGCAATAACTCTTTGGTATTAATTCTTGTTGGCCTCCACTTGACATTTATTAAACTCCCGTCAATGAGACATCGATCTATTATATGGCGTTCCGATCTGTGCCACCTGTAGGGTCGAGATGTTTGAGGGTTTCATCCCGACTCATGCTACTTATGGTTCACATTCTCTGGTGTAATATTCATTTGCTCCTCTACTCAACGGGGTTTGGCTCTGGTTCTATGTTCCTGGTTTGTTCCTATGGCGACGATGCAACCTTCTACGAGCTCCTCCACAACACAGACCTAAATCACGTCTCTTTCTCTTGATAAGACTTACCTCTACTATTTATTCCATCATTATAATGCGTGTATGTTCTTGGAAGGCTGAGCTCTGGTTTTCTTCAATTTGTATATACATTTTCTTTGTGCCGAATGTAAATGGATTTTATATTGTTGGTTCGCATACCCTGATAGAGTAATTGGCGTTATTAAAATTTTCATTCAACCGCCTATGTGTTATTGCAGATTTCATTCCGAATCTCTCATTTACAGTCCATAGAACTCATTCATATCATTCGTTTTGGTTGTCTTATGTTCTGAGTTGTAATAAAATTGTGATTTGTTCACTGGTACGATTTCTTATGACTTATACCTTCTTGTCATGACTAAGGGAAGAATTTTGATTCGTCCTGAATCGACCCTCCCATCGTCGGCCTTACGAATGAATTTTATTCACGGACATGCATAGAGGTAATTTCCTCTCTGGGTTGCATTTTTCTGTGTAAATTTTCCTAACAATAATAATCCCTAGGAGGTTAATGTCGAATCGTGAAATTTTGTTTTATCAGGCCCTTGGTTATGTTGGCGTTTCTATTCAGTATTACCAGGTAACTATCTCTTATTTCTCTCAAGTGTATCAAGTCGTTTCCCTTGGAAGTTGTTATAATACATAGTTAAATTTTGTCGTGTTTTGACTTGTGCAGGTATTGTCACATTTTTCCTCTGTTCACGAACTCATTTATACGACTATTCGAGTTTTTCAGGTAGGTGGTTTGATTTATTCTTTTCCCTGGTATATCAGGACCTCAAACCTCCTTAGGAGTTTCGCGAGGGTTTCAGCATTTACTCCTCATATTCATATCTCGCCTATGTACTATTTGAAATTAACGAGTTTTCCATAGAATTGTTTTTATGACTGATTTGCTCGTTTTTACGAGGACCTGTGGACTTTGTTATGGCATTAAACATATATTTTATTTCCTATTGTTATTTGTTTGACATAAAAAGTCGGTTCAACTTTGATTTATAATGGGGAAGAGTTTCTCACTGGTTTCTATACCAGTAGTGTTCATTTCTAGTAGCGATTTTTATTATAATAAGTTAAACTATGGTGACGTATCTCCTTGAAACTTCAGAAATGGTTTCATTGTCTACACATATTGTATCTATGTGCTAGATGTTTATTTTGTGTGATTACACAGTTCCTTCTCTTTGAATTTCAATAATGCTCCCCAAGAGCTGAATACTTAATTTCATAGGCTAATATAAATAACTCTTCTCCTTTTTCCATATATAATATGAACATTAAGTTAAGAGCCTGGCAGCTTGTAATCATTTTTATTTGCAGCAGTTAACTAATCTTATACATGTATCAAAGTCTACTTTCAGTTTACATAACTGCTTTTAACTCCTAGTTTTCCCTTTCTATTTAATCTATACCCTGTTCATGCACTGTCCAAAATACAACACAGGTATTTAAAACACATCTACAGGAATAAAATTATATGTGCACTTAATATGGGTCTTTACATTTGTTCAGGCATATGCATACTTTATTGAAATTTTGGAAGGGTTTATTATCACTGAAGTACATAGGTGTACATAAGGTTTTTCCCTTAATTTTTTTCTAGAAAAATATTTCATTCTATTTTTCCATAAGTTAATGTGTCAGCATATACTATAATAGAATGAGTATCTGGTTTAGAAATTCTAAATTTCTTTATACCCTATACATATATAAAATTTCACCTGTTAAGTTTCATTTTATTTTTCTGTTCGATGGAACAGGGTTTTAGTCTAATAACTAACAGTCTCTCAATAAAATTTACTTTCTAATTTCAAAGTACTTAACTTGCATGTTCATATCAGTCATACAGGAGCATTTGTCAATTATCTTTCTTCCAGTCTGTTGTTCATAGTATAGATATAAAATATATCTATTCACAATTTTCTTTAGCTTGCAGCCTTTTTTTAACCACATATATTTACATGCAGATTTCTAGAGGGACTTTAATTGTTTTAACACTGTGCAGTTTTCTTTCATGGCATGTTCATATTACTGTAGCCTTTAGTTACATCATCATTGTTATTTGATTAATTCTTGTATATTGTAATCAATTATAATTTCACTTCTATAATTTTTTTTTTCTATAACACATGATCTTATTTGATTATATCAATTCTTACAGTGAACAAGTTTAAAGTATGTCTAGTTTCAGTTATATCTGTTACATGTGAGAGTATCCTGCTTTATTTTCCTATATGAAAAAGTTATTTTATTAATCCAGAAGCAGATTAAAGTTATAAAACTAATCATATTTGGGGTAAGATGTATCCTTAGATTTAAACCCACATTGGTTTAGAGACTCTGCTGGATTCTCCCCACAGATTTTATTCCTACAGCTATATGGAGCCGAGAGGATTAATTTATTCTACACACTTCTGTTAAATGTAGGGAATAAAAACTTCATGATTTTAATATACATAATATCTGTAACCATTAACCATATTGCACCATCACAGTTACTTTAACCAATAATGAAATTATGAACATACCACTTCTGCAATTGACCAACCTCCCAACCTTAGAGTTCTTCTGTCCTCCAGAACTCACCCCCGAGCTGAGATCATCTCCTAAAACATACCAACCCCAATCTATTCTGGAGTAGCTTATTTAAGCTTATGCTCCCCAAAGCCTGTTTCTAATTCTGCATCCAGAATTACAGGATGCTTTTATTCCTGTTTGCCTAGGCTTCCCTTATTTACGGAGTTTTAAAGTTGCTTTCTGCTTTTCCAGATTTTTACCTCTTCCCAACTACTCTCCACCTCATTGGGGAAAATCTAGATTTTTCCTCAAAAATCTAAATTAGAAAGAAATTCTTTCAAGGATTTTTGAAATATTTTTGGGGAAAGTCTTAGCCTCTTTCCATACCTCATGGATTTGGCCAGTGATCTCAAAATTCTCATTTGGTCAATATGCACAGAATTATTTTATTTATTTTTCATAATTAGATAATTAATTACATCCACACAATACTTATCCATTGGGGTCCACTCCCCTTTGGATTGAACTTTAAATTTATAAATTGAAAGAAAAACATAAACTAAGGGCGTTACATATTCGCCCTCTGAAAACAAACATCATCCTCGCTGTTGACAACTAACTACTAGAGTTCATTTTGAAAAATAGATATGGATATTTTTCCATCATCTCAGCTTCTCTTTCCCATGTAGCTTCTTCAGCATTAAAGTGCTTCCATGACACCTTTACTGTTGCTACTGTTCGGTTCCTCAATTAAATTTCTTCCCGCTCCAATATTTGAAGCGGCTATGGAAGGAACTCCCCTTCTGGTTCCTCCAGTATCACATTTCAATCAACAATGTGAGAAGCATCATGCACATATCTTTTTAATAACGAAACATGAAACACATCATGCACTTTAACATGGGGCGGTAAGGCCAACTTATAAGCTACTGGTCCCACCCTTTCTAACACCTCAAAAGGCCCACAATATCTAGGAGCTAATTTTGCACAACTTCCAACATAAAGTGTGCTCTTTTTTGGCTTAATACGCAGGTACACATGATCACCCACTTTGAACTCTCGATGCACCCTCTTCTTATCAGCATAGTTTTTCTGTCGATCTTGTGTTGTCTTGATATTTATTTGTATTTGTTTAACAATCCTTTCCATTTCTTGTAAAGTATCTTGCCCCAACACTAGCTTATCTTTAGGTTGGCTCCAACTTAAAGGAGTATGACACTTCCTTCCATAGAGTGCTTCAAATGGACTCATTTTGATGGAGGATTGATATTTTTTTTTGTAGGAAAATTCAGCTAAATGCAAGTAGTCTTCCCATTTTGATGGCCTATCCATCACATACATTCTCAACATATTCTCCAAAATCTGATTTGTTCTCTCTGTTTGACCGTCTGTCTGAGGACGATATGCAGTACTAAAATTATCTTTAGTGCCCATGCCCCCAAACAGACCTTTCCAAAAGGTTGCTGTGAACTTAGAATCTCTATCCGAAACAATCATCTTTGGGACCCCGTGTAGTCTTACTATTTCTTTTAGGAACACATCTGCTACTTGGGCCGTCCCAAAAGTAGATTTTACAGGTATGAAGTGTGCAACCTTTGTTAAAGTGTCTACCACTACCATTAATGAGTCATGCTGGTACTTTGTTCTGGATAACCCGGTTATAAAATCTATAGAAAAAATGTCTCATTTCCATTCTGCAATTGGCAAGGGATTTAGAAGACCAGCTGGATGCTGATGCTCAATTTTAACTAGTTGACATTCCATGCATCTAGCTAAATATTCTGCTACATATTTTTTCATTCCTGGCCAAAACAATTTCTTTTTCAAAGCTGTTAGCATTTTCTGATATCCAGGATGTCCTGAGTATGGTTGTTTATGATATTCATCCAGTATCTCCTTTTTCAAGAACTCTATGTTGGGGATATATAATTTGTTTTTATAGCAGATTAGCCCTTTCTGGTTTTGGGTGTACTCAGCGATTTCCTTTTTCTGCATTTTTAATTGCAGAATTTCATAATTGGGATCTTGATCTGCTACCCTTTTAACTAGTTCTTCTAAATCAAGACTAGCACTACCCCCAATGCTACTTATGTTTTGGCAAGCATTTCTACTTAGCGCATCAGAAATTTTTTTTTCTTTCCCTTTCATATTTTTTATCTCCATATCAAATTCACTCAGAAAAGACAACCATCTGGTTTTTCGGGCATTCAAATCTGTTTGAGAGAAGAAATATTTGAGACTAATATGATCTGTCATCAACGTAATTTTTTTCCCAAGGAGATAGTGTTGCCACATTTTCAAGGCATGAATTACAACAGCCAATTCCAGATCATATACACTGTAATTCTGTTCATGTTTCTTAAGTTTCCTAGATTCATATGCAATAACATAATTTTCTTGCAACAGTACTCCTCCCAATCCCTCTCTACATGCATATGTACACACAACAAACTATTTGTCAGGGTCTGCAATCTTCAGTATAGGGGCTGTAGTGAGTTTTAATTTTAGTTGTTCAAAGTTGTTTTGGAATTTTTCAGTCCACTCAAATTTGACACCTTTTCTCTGTAGTGAAGTTATGGGATATGCTATTGCAGAAAATATTTCCATAAATCTTCGATAATAACCTGAAATTCCCATAAATTATCTCATAGCTGAAACATCCGTTGGCACCGGCCATTCTCCAATAGCCTTTATTTTCTCAGGGTCAACAACCAATCCTTGTTTAGAAATAATATGCCCCAAGTACTGAATCTTGTCTTTATAAAATTCACATTTACTGAATTTGGCATATAACTGGTTTTCCTTCAAGGTCTGCAAAACTATTCTTAAGTGTTCTTGGTGCTCTTCCTCACTTTTTGAATAAACCAGAATATCGTCTCTGAACACTAGTACGAATTTATCTAAGTACTTGTTCAAAACGCTTTTCATTAAGCGCATAAAAGTGGCAGGGGCATTTGTCAACCCAAAAGGTAGGACTACAAATTCGTAGTGACCATACCTAGTTCGAAAATCTGTTTTACTAATGTTTTCCTCCTTAATTCTGAGTTGGTGATAGCCAGTCCTCAAATCAATCTTAGAAAATAAAAAAGCCCCTCTTACCTGATCAAAAGGGTCATCAATTCTGGGCAATGGGTATCTATTTTTGATTGTCAACTTATTCAGTTGACGGTAGTCAATGCACATTCTAAAGGTTCCATCCTTCCTTTTCACAAACAGCACCGGTGCTCCCCAAGGAGACACACTCGGTCTGATATAACCCTTATCCAACAATTCTTGCAATTGCATTTTCAACTCCATGAGTTCAGAGGGGCTCATCCGATAAGGGGCTCTAGAAATGGGTGTTGCTCCAGGCACCAAATCGATGGAAAAATCAATCTCTCTTTTGTGGGGAAGATGAGGAATCTCATCTGGAAAAACTTAAACTCTCTTACCACTGGCATATTTTCCAACAGTTTTTCTTCACGTTGCTGTCCTAATTCTTCAACATGTACAACATATACTTGAAATCCCTTCCTAGTTGTTCTTTTTAATTGCAGAGCTGATATTTGTCTTACAGAAATTGGTTTTGATTTTCCTTTGAGTATAAAGTGTCTCCCTTTCTCATCTATGCCATGCCGAGTTTTATCCCAGCATTTCATCATAGCCTTTCTCTTTTCTAACCAGTCCATTCCTATCAGAAAATCATAGGAGCCTAATGGAAACATGTTTAAATTTACTTCTGTCTAAAAATAAATTTTTTTTTTTTTTTTTGAGGTAACTTATGAGTTACTTTTCTCTTGGTGCTACGGGCTAACTAGACCAACCAAGACTAATGAAATTTTTCAGTCTTGAGATTGCATTTATCTACAACTTGTGGACTAATGTAACTTAAGGAAGCACCTGGATCAATAAAAACTTTAACAAATTGGTCAGCAATATTACCTTCGATCTTGACCATAGTAGCTTGGTGTTCTTCTTGTCGGTTCTCCAAGGCTAAACTGATCATGGGTATATTCATTGCTATCTCATTTACTGTGGTAGCTTCTCGATCCCTCATGATCATCTGAATATTTCGGTGTGGACAGTCCCTCAACAAATGAGGTTCTCCGCAGCCCCAACATTTCAAAGGCTTCCACATTTTAACTATTCCTTCCTTTTTAATATCTCCCTCTATTTGTTTTGAACCAACTTGGGATTGAGCAGTTTGAATTTCCTTTGGTTTGTTAAATTTCTTCCGCTGATAATCCCTACCAAAATTCTTTAAGTAAGCTAGTTTCTATTTCTTTCCTTTGAATTCACCCTTGTTTACCCAGCTTTTTCCATGCTCATCCTTTCCTTTAAACTGTTGGTAGCATAATCTAGCTTTCCTCACCGCTTCATCCATATTTTTTTGGTTATCTAACTCTATTTTCTCCTTGTACACCACAGGTAAAAAGTTCAAAAACCTCTGTACTTTTGCCTTCTCTTCACGAATATAGGGAAAATATCTTAACAGATTGGTAAAATTGGTGACAAACTCATCTATAGTGAGTTGTCCCAATTTTATTTCATGGAACTCCTTTGTTTTATCATCATAATAACATTCATTCAAATAGCGGTTTTTAAACTTGACTTGGAAATCTTCCCAAGTCATTGTTTTTTCATCAATGGCATGGACCATTTTTGTCTCCTCCCACCACAAGGTAGCCTTACCCTGCAACTGGTAGATAGCTAACCTAGCCTTCATATTTCTCTCGTATTCATAGACCTGGAAATATTTAATCATATTGAACAACCATGCCTCAACATCTTCCTCCTTCTCCCTATCATAGGAGGGAGGCTTAATTTTCCGGAATTCCCCTTGTAATTCCTTTCTCTATTTAGACTGGTGTCTAGTAGTGTCATCTTCCTCAGAATCATTAGAGAACTTTCCTTTCTTCCTCTTTCTAGAACCTTCACATTGTTGGCTGTTCCACGAAGTCAGTTCTCTTATGAGCTTTTCCTGCTCCTCACTGGCTAATGACAGCCTGTCATTTTGGCTTCTTAACTCAGCTATCTCCCATTGCAACTCATGCGGCATAGCCATCAACGGAGCGTTAGGATCTGGCGTGTTATCTTCATCACGCAAACCAGCATAAATTTCATCTCCTTTAGCCATTGACTTTTCAGTTCTAGTACTACTGTACACTAAACAAAACAACATCAGTAACAATTTTTTTTTTTCCAACAAGAAATAATTTATACAATGAGCACAACAACAGCCCAGTTTTGCTAACATGAGCTCTGATACCATTTGGCATGTCTCCCAAATCACAATTTTTTTTCTTTTCATCTACACACATAATTTACTTCACCTAATGGTAAAAATGAATACAATGCTCTCTTTTAATACTCCATATAATCATATGGTTCCTATATTTTTTTTTCAACATAGCTCTTCCACCTTATCATTATTATTAAGAGGCAACCTATGTGTTTATATATATATTGCATATTTATAACGTGATTATGTAATAGAACCATATGATATTAAATCCTTTTGCCTTATAACAATTGTACTATAAATTCGTAAGGGTCCTCATGCTGTTCTCACATTATCTCTTGGCCTTACATGACCATATACATGTTAAGTTTTGTTTTTGTAACGTCTCCTCTTCCTACTCAAACTTTTTTTTTTTTCATTAGACAGGATAATTCTGTGTTTCCTAATTTTCATCTCCACTCAACCCACCATCGAACTCCAATAATTATAAAATTCTCTTGAGCAGAGTTTTCATACGTTTGTATGTGTATCCTAGTTAACTATTCTATTTTTTGTTTAATCTTCTCATAAGATTGGTGGTGGCTTATGTTATATATATCTATATCAATATATATATTTCACACCCGTGTGGTCCAACATTTACCCTTATTCCTAGAACATAACCATACTAACATTTATATACACAAGGTTGTTATGATGGTCCTTGGCCCTAAAACCTTTATTTAAGTGCTTAACTTTGATCCACTCTTTTGTATAGAGTTCACGACATATATGCTTTGGATTTTGGTGTCATCTTTTCATGGTAGCATAGGGACTATGTTATGTTTTTATTGTTATGTTCTCATCTCGTGTTACAAAGCTCTAAAGCTATGGCTTGAAACCAAATTATACAAGTCTGAAATGGTTTAATTCGATCTATATTGTTTTTCATTTGTCGTTCACATAATTTCATTCCAACCTTGTGGCCATATGTAAGTGCATAATTATTGTACTTGCAAGATTATAAATATCTCACGTACCTTATATTACCACCAAGTTTATGTGGGGGTAGACGATATTAACGTCGTCGTAATCGTTGGCTACGTTGGAAATTTGAGTTAATAGGTTAGCGTGGGATTACTCGTCGAGCATGCCACGTTGACTAGGATTGATGGCGTTCATTGATTTTATCTCTATCCATGTTGGCCATGTCTACATGCATAGGTTTATGCATTTACGTTTTTATATGTGCAATATGGATCCGATCATTTATATCGATGATACGGTGATTCAATTAGGAGTACCATGTGAGCGATTTCAATGGATTTTCATTTATGGGTTGGACGACTGTGCAATGGTTTTCGATTTCTCCCCAATCGATCCGCGAGAATCCCATTGAGCCAGTGCCACTTGGACGGTGGATATTTCTCAGATCAATTATCGTTTTTCTCGTTTTTGTTTAATGACTAATACTAATTCTGGAGTTGTCAATTGAAGCGCTCTTTGGTTCTCCATTTCACTTGACTGACTCCTGATATCAACGCTCTATTCAATTGGGGAACGAGACGTCCATCTCTTCCCGGATTCTGAGCGTAGCCCTTCATTTCTTTGTTGTTCAGGTATCAAATCGTTGGCCTTCTCCTTTCCAGCGTGATTGCATTCAATTGATATATTTGTCTTCGTTTTATTTACCCTATCGTTACATTTATCAATAGTTTCAGCCATCATGCAACTTCTATGAAAGTTTCATTTTTCTATAGTGGCTTCATGCCCATTCTATCGTTCCTTACTTCGTTGTACACTAATATTTAACCCTTGCTGGGTAAGAATTTCTTCTTCTCGTGTTCTCCATGACCGTGTTCGTTCGTTCACCGAGTTTTGCCTGGCTCTCCGCAAGAAGTCACTACACAAGTAAGCCACTAATTTTTTGGAAGTAATTTATCTTGGGTTTGTTTTGATTTGGTGAGCGTTTTTACTATACCCATTTATCATTTCTATAGGTCGTATTTGCTGACAGATCCCTCCACTCTCAGAGGTAACCCTTATTTTATTATGCTCAGTTCAAACGCAATTTATTGTGAATTGTCCTCAATTCGTCTGGTTATAACAGTCTCTCATGTTGCCCTCATTTTTTATTGCAGGTAGGAGTGAATCTAGTCAAGGGTTTTCCTCAATGGTATTTGATGGATTTATAATTCACTCGGATTGACGTCGTTATACCTTGAATTTCAGGTCAGTATCAAAGCGTCCTCAGTTAGAGCGTGACCTAGCTTACTCGTTGTTGTTACACGAAATTTATCTAGACACTTCGAATTTTTTTTGTGGTCACAAAAGTTTCTATTGTAGTAATAAATTATGCCAGACACTGGGACTATTAACAAATTTATTTTTCTTCGATGATGAAATCCCCGGAATGATTAATTTCTGTAATATGATTATGAACCCTTGATAGTCTGATTTCGTAATGGCTTCAGAAATTGATATGTAAATATATGTCTATTTACTATTTGTCTCTGTTATTTATTCCAAATCAATGATATCCTTTAATAGGTTTCAGTTTATCATTTTCATGCAAGTACTCATATAAAATATTTCTTTTAGTAATTATCTGACTAAGTTAGACTGAAAGAATTATGAAATTCGCTAGTCTTATTTTTTTTTGTTCTTTCTTTTCTGCCGCATTGTAATAGCATAATGAAGATAATTTCTTTGTTGTATAAGTTTTAAAGTCTAAATTTTCCAATGCATGTGAAATTGCAATTTCCACAGAGTCTATAATTTCATGTATATTATACAACTTAGCAGGGGGACTCTAATTATACTCGTGAGTTTGAGGTTCCATCATAATAGTTACTGATGTTATTCATAATGTTTTCTTCCCCTGTATACTTATAATTTTTCCCAGTATAATAGTGTTCATATCTCTAGTGTTTAAGCCAACATGCTTGACTAGCATTTTATATAGATCTGGTGGGTGAAATATTTGTTAACTTTCACAGCCTACACAGTTGCATGCATTTTATAGAAATTCAAATGTTCATCTTATTTTTCCAATAAGTGTTCAATTTGGACCATTCTTTTTTGAAGGATGTTAGTCACACACAAGTTATATATATAATTCTCACACCACAATTAATTGCAGATCATTAACCATGTTTAGCTATGTCTCTTTTCTACCTGGAGTTATGTGAAGCGCTAAAGTCTATACTCTTCCATTCTGTCCTTATTGTAGAGGGATGCTTATAGGTAGGCATGCACTGTTATTTTGGAAATCTACACGTCTGTTCTCCACTTAGTTAATTCAATATATCTATAGATCTGCACTGTATGTACTTAACTTCTCCTACATACATGTTTTAAATGTCTCTAGTGTTCACTATTTGAATCCTATTATTAACAGAAACAGATTAAAGTTACACAATTATGAATTATGAGGTACATAAATCTCCAAATTTAAACCAAAGGTTGGTTTAGAGTTTCTGGCTGATTTTCCCTCATATATATATATATATATATATATATATATATATATATATATATATATATATATATATATATATATATATATATATTGTTCCTACAACTATGGAGGACTGAGAGAGTGTAACTACTCTATCATTCTGTAAATGTATCGAACACCAACACAACCAAAACATTGCAAGAAATATGCAGCTACAGTCATTAACCTTTACACTTAACAACAATAAATTTTAATCATTCATAAACACTGTGAGCATACCACTATGGTACTTGACCAATCCTCGCAACCGTAGAGTCCCTCTATCTCCAGAACTCACCCCCGATCTGATATCACTTCCATTCCAGACCAACCTCTAATCTATTCAGGAATAGCTTATTTAATCTTTTGCTCCCCAAAGCCTGTTTCTATTTCTGCGTCCAGAATATCAGGATGCTTTTCTTCCTGTTTGCCTAGGCTTCCCATTTTAGGGACTGTTAAAGCTGCTTTCTGTTTTTCCCAGCTTTTTACCTCTTCCCAACTACTCTCCACATCATTTGGGAAACTAGATTTTCCTCAAAATCTAATTTGGAAATAAAATTCTTTCAAGGATTTTTGAAAGGTTTTGGGGAAATATTTGCCTCTATACATCCTCATGGATTTGGCAAGTGATCTCACAATTCTCATTTGGTCAATCTGCACAGCATTATTTTTATTAAATTTTCATACTAAAATATTTAATTACATCCACAAAATATACTTATCCATTTGGGGTCCACTCCCCTTAGGATTTAACTTCAAATGTCTACCTTTGAAAGAAAACATAAACTAGGGGTGTTACATATTCCCCCTCTGAAAGAAAACACCATCCTCGGTGTTGATATCTAACTACTAGAATTCATTTTTTTCAAACAAAAATGGATATTTTTCTATCATTTCAGCTTCTCTTTTCCATGTAGCTTCTTCAGTAGTAAAGTGCTTCTACTACACCTTTACTCTTGCTACCATCCGTTTCCTCAATTCAATTTCTTCCCGCTCCAATATTTGAAGCAGCTCTGGAAGGAACTCCCCTTCTGGTTCCACCTGTATCACATTCCAATCAACAATGTGAGAAGCATCATGTACATACTTTTTTAATAATGAAACATGAAACACATCATGAACTTTAACATGGGTAGGTAAGGCCAGCATATAAGCTACTGGTCCCACCCTTTCTAACACCTGAAAAGGTCCACAATATCTAGGAGCCAATTTTGCACAACTTCCAGCATAAAGTGTGCTCTTTTTGGGTTTAATACGCAAATACACATGCTCCCCCACTTTAAATTCTCGATGTACCCTCTTCTTATCAGCATAGTTTTTCTGGTGATCTTCTGTTGTCTTGATGTTTCTTTGTATTTGTTTAACAATTCTTTCCATCTCTTTTAAAGCATCTGGCCCCAACATTAGTTTATCCTCAAGTTGACTCCAGCTCAAAGGAGTACGACATTTCCTTCCATAGAGTGCCTCTAACGGACTCATTTTAATAGAGGATTGGTAGCTGTTATTATAGGCAAATTCAACTAAATGCAAGTAGTTTTCCCATTTTAATGGCCTATCCATCACATACATTCTCAGCATATCCTCCAAAATCGGATTAGTTCTCTCTGTCTGACCGTCGGTCTGAGGGTGATAGGCAGTACTAAAATTAAACTTAGTACCCATGCCCCCAAACAGACCTCTCCAAAAAGCTGTTGTGAACTTAGCATATATATCTGACACAATCATCTTTGGGACCCCATGTAACCTTACTATCTCTTTTAGGAACGCATCTGCTACTTGGGCTATCCCAAAAGTAGACTTTATAGGTATAAAGTGTGCAGATTTTGTTAAAGTGTCTAATACTACGATAACTGAGTCATGCTGGTACTTGGTTCTGGGTAATCCTGTTATGAAATATATATAAACGGTATCCCATTTCCATTCAACAATCAACAAAGGATTTAGAAGACCAGCAGGATGCTGATGTTCAAATTTAACTAGTTGACACTCCATGCATCTAGCTAAATATTCTGCTACATCTCTTTTCATTCCTGGCCAAAACAGCTTTTTTTTCAAAGATGTTAACATTTTCTGATATCCAGGATGCCCTGCATACGGCTGTTTGTGATATTCATCTAGAATCTCTCTTTTCAAAGACTCCACATTGGGAACCTATAATCTGTTTTTGTAGCAGATCAGCCCTGTTTGGTTTTGAGTGTAGTCAGACATCTCCTTCTTGAGTATTATCACCTGTAACTTCTCATAATTTGGATCCTGGTCTTTTACCTTTTTCACTGAATCTTCTAAATCAAAATGGGCACTACTTCCAATATTGTTTATATTTTGACAAGAATTTCTGCTCAAGGCATCAGAAATTTTATTTTCTTTCCCTCTGATATGTTTTATGTCCATATCAAATTCACTTAGAAAGGACAGCCATCTGGCTTGTTGAGCATTTAAATCATTTTGGGAAAAGAAATATTTAAGACTAATATGATCAGTCATCAATGTAAATTTTTTTCCAAGGAGATAATGTCACCACATTTTCAAGGCATGAATTACAGCAGCCAACTCCAAATCATATGCACTATAATTTTTTTCATGTGTCTTCAGTTTCCTAGACTCATATGCAATAACTGAATTTTCCTGCAACAAGACTCCTCCCAACCCCTCTCTACAGGCATCCGTACATACAAAAAATTCTTTATCAGGATCTGCAATTTTTCAGTATAGGGGTTGTAGTGAGTTTTAATTTCAATTGTTCAAATTTTTTTTGGCATTTTTCAGTCCACTCAAATTTGACACCTTTTCTTTGTAGTGAGGTTATGGGGTATGTTATGGCAGAAATTTTTTCCACAAATCTGCGATAGTAACCTGCAATCCCCATAAACGATCTCACCGCTGAAACATCATTTGGCACTGGCCATTCTCTAATAGCCTTTATCTTTTCAGGGTCAACAGCCAACCCTTGTTCAGAAATAATATGACCCAAGTTCTGGATCTTGTCCTTATAGAATTCACATTTACTGAATTTGGCATATAACTGGTTTTCTTTCAGCGTTCGCAACACTATCCTCAAGTGTTCTTTGTGCTCCTCCTCACTTTTTGAGTAAACTAAAATATCGTCTATGAGCACTAGCACAAATTTATCCAAATACTTGTTTAACACACTGTTAATTAAGCAGATAAAGGTGGCAGGGGCATTTTTCAAACCAAAGGTAAGACTACAAATTCGTAATGACCATACCTGGTTCGAAAAGCTGTTTTGCTAATGTTTTCTTCTTTAATTCTGAGCTGGTGGTGATCGATCTTAGAAAATATTGAAGCTCCTCTTACTTGATCAAAAATATCATCAATTCGAGGCAAAGGGTATCTGTTTTTTATTGTTAAGTTATTCAGCTGACGATAACCAATGCACATTCTAAAGGTTCCATCCTTCTTTTTCACGAACAACACCGGTGCTCCCCAAGGAGACACACTTGGTCGGATATAACCCTTATTCAACAATTCTTGTAATTTCATTTTCAGCTCCATGAGTTCATGGGGACTCATTCAATAAGGGGTGCGGGAAATAGGTGTTTCTCTGGGCACCAAATCGATTGAAATTTCAATTTCTCTTTTGGGGGGAAGATGAGGAATCTCATCTGGAAAGACTTTTGTAAACTCCCTCACCACTGGCAGTGTATCCATGAGGTTTGCTTCAGTTGGTTGTTCTAGTTCCTCCACATATACTGCATATACTTGGTATCCTTTCCTAGTTGTTCGTTTTAGTTGCAGTGTTGATATTTGTCTTATAGAGATAGGCTTTTGTTTTCCTTGGACAATAAAAGGTTTTCCCTCTTCATCTATGCAATGCAAAGTTTTATCCCAGCAATTCATCATGGCCTTTTTCTTTTCCAGCCAGTCCATTCCTATCAGCAAGTCATATGAACCTAATGGAAGAATGTTTAAATTTACTTCTGTCTGAAAATCATTTAATTTAATTGTTATTTGGGGTAATTTATGTGTTACCTTCCTCTGGGTTCCAGTGGCTAACTGGACCAACCAAGACTGCTGAAATTTTTCAGTTTTGAGATTGCATTTTTTTACAATTTTTGGACTAATGTAACTCAAAGAAGCACCCGGATAAATTAAAACGGTAATAGATTGGTCAGCAATCTTACCTTCCATCTCAACCATGGTAGCTTGATGTTCTGCTTGTCGATTCTCCAAGGCTGCACTGATAATGGGTATATTCCTTGCTATATCATTTACTGTGGTAGCTTCTCGATCTCTCATAATCATCTGAATGTTTCGGTAGGGACAATCCCTCAGCAGATGAGGTTCTCCACACCCCCAGCATTTCAAAGGCTCCCTCATTTTAACTGTGCCTTCCTCCTTGTTTTTTCCATCTAATTGTTTGGAACCAACTTGGGACTGAGCTGTTTGGCTTTCTTTTGGTTTATTAAACTTTTTTCTCTGATGATCCCTACCAAAATTCCTTAAGTAAGTTGGTTTCTATTTCTTTACTTTGATTTCACCTTTGTTTATCCAGCCTTTTCCATAATCACCCTTTCCTCTAAACTGCTGGTAGCATAATTTGGCTTTTCTTACTGCTTCGTCCATATTTTTTGGGTTATCAAACTCAATCTTCTCTTTGTACACAGCAGGAAAATAGTCCAAAAGCCTTTGCACCTGTGCCTTCTCTTCTCAAATGTAAGGGACATATCTCAACAGATTTGTAAATTTGGTGACAAAATCATCGATAGTGAGCTGTCCCAGTCTAAGTTCATGGAATTCCTTTTCTTTATCATCATAATAGCATTCATTTAAATAGCAGTTTTTAAACTTAACCTGGAAATCTTCCCAAGTAACTATCTTTTCATCAATGGCATGCACCATTTTCGTCTCCTCCCACCACAAGGTAGCCTTACCTTGTAGTTGGTAGACAGCTAATGTAGCTTTTAGATTGCTTTCATATTCATAGACTTGGAAATATTTAATCATGTTCAATAACTAGGCTTCAGCATCTTCCTCCTTCTCCCCATCATAGGAGGGAGGTTTGATATTTCAAAATTCCCCTTGTAATTCTTTTTTTTGTTTATATTGATGCCTAATAGCATCATATTCCTCAGACTCATCATGCTTTCTCTTTCCGAAACCTTCACCCTCTTGGCTGTTCCGCGAAGTTAATTCTCTGATGAGCCTTTCCTGCTCCTCACTAGCTAATGACAATTTGTCATTATGGCTTCTTAGCTCAGCCATTTCTCGTTGCAAACTGTGCAACATAGCCATCACTGGAGAGTTGGGATCTAGTGTATTATCGTCATCACATAGATCAACATAAATTTCCTCACCTTCTGCCATTCACTTTTCTATTTCAGCAACACTGTACACTAACCAACACATATCAGTAAAAACAATAATTAATTTTATTTTTTCTTCCAGCAGAATAAATTATACAGTGAGCACACAACGGAAGTGAGCACAACAACAACAACCCAGTTTTATATAACATGAGCTCTGATACCATTTGTAATGTCTCCTCTTCCTACTCAATTTTTTTTTTTTTTCATTGGACAGGATAATTTTGTGTTTCCTAATTTTCATCTCCACTCAACCCACCATCGAACTCCAATAATTATAAAATTCTCTTGAACAGAGTTTTCATACATTTGTATGTATATCCTGGTTAACTATTCTAGTTTTTATTTAATATTCTCATAAGATTGGTGGTGGCTTATCTTATATATATCTATATCAATATATATATTTCACACCCCTGTGGTCCAACATTTACCCTTATTCCTAGAACATAACCATACCTAAAATTTATATACAAAAGGTTTTTATGATGGTCCTTGGCCCTAGAACCTCTATTTAAGTGCTTAACTTTGATCCACTCTTCTGTATAGAGTTCACGACATATATGCTTTGGATTTTGGTGTCATCTTTTCATGGTAGCATAGGGACTATGTCATGTTTTTATTATTATGTTCTCGTCTCATTTTCCAAAGCTCTGAAGCTATGGCTTGAAACCGAATTATACAAGTCTGAAATGGTTTAATTCGATATATATTGTTTTTCATTTGTCGTTCACATAATTTCATTCCAGCCTTGCGGCCATATGTAAGTGCATAATTATTGTACTTGCGTGATTATAAATATCTCACGTACCTTATATTACCACCAAGTTTATGTGGGGGTAGATGATATTAACGTCGTTGTACTTGTTGGCTATGTTGGCAATTTGAGTTAATAGGTTAGCATGTGATTACTCGTCGAGCATTCCACGTCGACTAGGATTGATGGCGTTCATTGATTTTATCTCTATCCATGTTGGCCATGTCTACACATAGAGGTTTATGAATTTACATTTTTATATGTGCAATATGGATCCGTTCATTTATATCGATGATACGGTGATACGATTGGGAGTATCGTGTGAGCGATTTCAATGGATTATCATTTATGGGTTGGACGACTGTGCAATGCTTTTTGATTTCTCCCCAATCGATCCGCGACCATCCCATTGATCCAGTGCCACCTGGACGGTGGAGATTTCTCAGATCAATTAGGGTTTTTCTCGTTTCTGTTTAATGACTAATATTAATTCTGGAGTTGTCAATTGAAGCGCTCTTTGGTTCTCCATTTCACTTGACCGACTCCTGATATCAACGCTCTGTTCAATTGGGGAACGAGATGTCCATCTCTTCCAGGCTTCTAAGCGTAGCCCTTCATTTCTTCGTGGTTCAGGTATGAAATCGTTGGCCTTCTCCTTGCCAGCGTGATTGCATTCAATTGATATATTTGTCTTCGTTTTATTTACCCTATCGTTACATTTATCGATAGTTTCATCCATCATGCAACTTCTATGAAAGTTTCGTTCTGCTATAGTGGTTTGATGCCCATTCTATCATTCCTTACTTCGTTGTACACTAATATTTAAACCTTGCTGGGTAGGAATTTATTCTTCTAGTGTTCTCTATGACCGTGTTCGTTTATTCGCCGAGTTTGCCCTGGCTCTCCGCAAGAAGTCACTACATAGGTAAGCCACCGATTTGTTGGAAGTAATTTATCCTGGGTTTGTTTTGATTTAGCGAGCATTCTTACTATACCCATTTATCCTTTCTACAGGTCGTATTTGGTGACAGAGCCCTCCACTCTCAGAGGTTACCCTTATTTTATTATGCTCAGTTCAAACACACTATATTCTGAATTGTCCTGAATTCGTCTGGTTATAACGGTCTCTCATGTTGCCCTCATTTTTTACTGCAGGTAGGTGTGAATCTAGTCGAGGTTTTTCCTCAATGGTATTTGATGGATTTATAATTCACTCGGATTGACGTTGTTATACCTTACATTTCAGGTCGGTATCAACGTGTCCTCAGTCAGAGCGTGATCTAGCTTACTCGTTGTTGTTACACGAAATTTATCTAGACAATTCGACTTTTTTTGTGGTCACAGAAGTTTCTATTGTAGTAATAAATTATTCCAGACACTGGGACTGTTAACAATTTTTTTTTTCTTCGGTGATGAAATCCCCGGAATGATTAATTTCTGTAATATGATTATGAACCCTTGATAGTCTGATTTCGTAATGGCTTCAGAAATTGATATGTAAATATATGTCTATTTACTATTTTTCTCTGTTATTTATGCCAAATCAATGATATCCTCTAATAGGTTCCATTTTATCATTTTCATGCAAGTACTCATATAAAATATTTCTTTCAGTAATTATCTGACTAAGTTAGACTGAAATAATTATGAAGTTCGCTAGTCTTATTTTTTTTTTGTTCTTTTTGTTCCACCACATTGTAATAGCGTAATGAATATAATTTCTTTGTTGTATAAGTTTTAAAGTCTAAATTTTCCAATGCATGTGAAATTGCAATTTCCACAAAGTCTATAATTTCATTTATATTATACAACTCAGCAGGGAACTCTAATTATACTCCTGAGTTTGAGGTTCCTTCATAATAGTTACTGATGTTATTCATAATGTTTTCTACCCCTGTATACTTATAATTTTTCCCAGTATAACAGTGTTCATATCTCTAGTGTTTAAGCCAACATGCTTGACTAGCATTTTATATAGATCTGGTGGGTGAAATATTTGTTAACTTTCACAGCCTACACAGTTGCATGTATTTTATAGAAATTCAAATGCTCATTTTATTTTTCCAATAAGTGTTCAATTTGGACCATTCTTTTGTGAAGGATGTTAGTCACACACCAGTTATATATAATTTTCACACCACAATTAATTGTAGATCGTTAACCATGTTTAGCTATGTCTCTTTTCTACCTGGAGTTATGTGAAGCACTAAAGTCTATACTCTTCCATTCTGTCCTTATTGTAGAGGGTAGTTTATAGGTAGGCATGCACTGTTATTTTGGAAATCTACACATCTGTTCTCCACTTAGTTAATTCAATAGATCTATAGATCTGCACTGTATGCACTTAATTTCTCCTACATACATGTTTTAAATGTCTCTAGTGTTCACTATTTGAATCCTATTATTAACAGAAATAGATTAAAGTTACACAGCTATGAATTATGAGGTACATAAATCTCCAGATTTAAACCAAAGGTTGGTTTAGAGTTTCTGGCTAATTTTCCCTGATATATTTTTTTTTTTTTGCTAAAACTATGCAGGACTGAGAGAGTGTAACTACTCTATCATTCTGTAAATGTATGGAACACCAACACAACCAAAACATTCCAAGAAATATGCAGCTACAATCATTAACCGTTACACTTAACAACAATAAATTTTAATCATTCATAAACACTGTGAGCATACCACTATGGTACTTGACCAATCCTCCCAACCATAGAGTCCCTCTATCTCCAGAACTCACCCCTGAGTTGAGATCACTTCCATTCCAGAACAACCTCTAATATGTTCAGGAATAGCTTATTTAAGGTTTTTCTCCCCAAATCCTGTTTCTAATTCTGCGTCCAGAATATCAGGATGCTTTTCTTCCTGTTTTCCTAGGCTTCCCATTTTAGGGATTGTTAAAGCTGCTTTCTATTTTTCCCAGCTTTTTACCTATTCCCAACTACTCTCCACATCATTGGGGAAACTAGATTTTCCTCGAAATCTAATTTGGAAATAAAATTCTTTCAAGGATTTTTGAAAGATTTTGGGGAAATATTTTCCTCGATCCATCCTCATGGATTTGGAAAGTGATCTCACAATTCTCATTTGGTCAATTTTCACAGCATTATTTTTATTAAATTTTCATACTGAAATATTTAATTACATCCACAAAATATACTTATCCGTTTGGGGTCCACTCCCCTTAGGATTTAACTTCAAATTTCTAGCTTTGAAAGAAAACATAAACTAGTGGTGTTACAGTTTTAAATAATGAACTATGCCAATTAAACCTTTTAACTCCTTTTCGACGTGTAAGAAGATCATATATGTATCGCCTTTGGCATTTTTGAACTGACTACATGGATTTGTAGTACCTTCGTATCGTATGATTTTGACGTATTCTTATGGTTCCCGCCCACAATATATATGGTTTTGTGTTGTTGTTGTTCTTTCCAAACCCTTTCGCATACATTTACATCTTCCTCATTTATGGCAATGACTCTCTAGTATTAATTCTCGTCGGCCTCCACTTGACATTTCTTGAACTCCCAGCCATGAGAGATCGATTTGTTGTATGGCGTTCTGATGCGTGCCACCTGTAGGGTCAATATGTTGTAGGGTCTTGTCCTGACTCATCATACTTATTGTTCACATTCTCCGGTGTAATATTCATTTTCTCCTCTGCTGAGTGTGCTTTAGCTCTAGTTCTATGTTCCTTGTTTGTTCCTATGGCGACCATGCAACCTTCTACGAGCTCTTCCACAATGCAGACCTACATCACGTCTCTTTCTCTTGGTAAGACTTACCTCTGCTATTTATTCCATCATTATAATGCATGTATGTTCTTGGAAGGCTGAGCTCTGGTTTTCTTCAATTTGTATATACATTTTCTTCGTGTCGAATGTAAATGGATTTTATATTGTTGGTTCACATACCATGATAGAGTAATTGGCTTTATTAAAATTTGCATTTGACAGCCCATGTGTTATTGCAGAGTTCATTTCGAATCTCTCATTTACATCCCATAGAACTCATTCGTATCATTTGTTTTCGTTGTCTTATGTCCTCAGTTGTAATAAAATTTCGATTTGTTCACTGATACGATTTCTTATGACTTATACCTTCTCATCCTGACTAAGGGAAGCATTTTGATTCATCGTGAATTGACCTTCCCATCGTCGGCCTTACGAATGAATTTTATTCATGGACAGGCACAAAGGTAATTTCCTCTCTGGCTTGCATTTTGCTATGTGTACCTTTTCCTAACAATAATAATCCCTCAGAGGTTAATGTCAAATCGTGAAATTTTGTTTTATCAGGCCCCTGGTTATGTTGGTGTTTGTATTCGGTCTCACCAGGTAACTATCTCTTATTTATCTCAAGTGTATCAAGTCATTTCCTTTGGAAGTTGTTATAATACATAGTTAAATTTTGTCGTGTTTTGACTTGTACAGGTATCGTCACATTTTGCCTCTATTCACGAACGCATTTATACAACTATTCGAGTATTTTAGGTAGGTTGTCTGATTTATTCTTTTCCCTGGTATATCAGGACCTCAGACCTCCTTGGGAGTCTCGCGAGGGTTTCGGCGTTTACTCCTCATATTTAGATCTCACCTATGTACTATTTGAAATTAACGAGTTTTCCATAGCACTGTTTTTATGACTGATGTGCTCATTTTTACGAGGACCTGTGGACTTTGTTATGGCATTAAACGTATATTTTATTTCTTGTTGTTATTTTTTTAACATATAAAGTCAGTTCAACTTTGATTTATAATGGGGAAGAGTTTCTCACTGGTTTCTATACCAGTAGTATTCATTTCTAGTAGCAATTTTTATTATAATAAGTTAAACTGTGGTGATGTATCTCTTTGAAACTCCAGAAATGGTTTCATTTTCTACACACATTGTATCTATGTGCTAGATGTTTATTTTGTGTGATTACACAGTTCCTTCTCTTCGAATTTCAATAATGCTCCCCAAGAGATGAATACTTAATTTCATAGGCTAATATAAATAACTCTTCTCCTTTTTCCATATATAATATGAACATTAAGTTAAGATATTGGTAGCTTGTAATGATTTTTATTTGCAGCAGTTAACTGATCTTATACATGTATCGAAGTCTACTTTCAGTTTACATAACTGCTTTTAACTCCTAGTTTTCCCTTTCTATTTAATCTATACATTATTCATGCACTGTCCAAAATACGACATAGGTTTTTAAAACACATCTACAGGGATGAAATTATATGTGCACTTAATATGGGTCTTTACATTTGTTCAGGCATATGCATACTTTATTGAAATTTTGGAAGGGTTTATTATCACTGAAGTACATAGGTGTACATAAGGTTTTTCCCTTAATTTTTTCCATAAGTTAATGTGTCAGCATAGACTATAATAGAATGAGTATCTAGTTTAGAACTTATAAATTTCTTTATACCCTGTACATATATAAAATTTCTCCTATTAAGTTTCATTTTATTTTTTTGTTCTATGGCACAGGGTTTTAGTCTAATAACTGACAGTCTCTGAATAGAATTTACTTTCTAATTTCAAAGTACTTAACCTGCATGTTCATATCAGTCATATAGGAGATTTTTTCAATTATCTTTCTTCCAGTCTGCTTTTCATAGTGCAGATATAAAATATATCTATTCACAATTTCCTTTAGCTTGCAGCCTTTTGTTAACCACATATATTTACATGCAGATTTCTAGAGGAAATTTAATTGTTTTAACACTATGCAGTCTGCTCTCACAGCATGTTCATATTACTGTGGCCTTTAGTTATACCATCACTGTTATTTATTCCTGTATACTATAATCAATTATAATTTCACTTGAGTAATTTTTTTTTTTCCATAACACGTGATCTTATTTGATGATATCAATTCTTACAGTGAACAGGTTTAAAGTATGTCTGGTTTCAGTTATATCTGTTACATGTGAGGGTATCCTGATTTATTTTCCTATATGCAACAGTTATTTTATTAATCTAGAAGCATATTAAAGTTAGACAAATAATCATCTTTGGGGTAAGATGTATCCTCAGATTTAAACCAACATTGGTTTAGAGACTCTGTTGGATTCTCCCCACAGATTTTATTCCTACAACTATACAGAGCTAAGAGGATTAATTTCTTCTACACACTTATGTTAAATGTAGGGAATAACAACTTCATGATTTTAATCTACATAATATCTGTAACCATTAACCATATTGCACCATCACAGATACTTTAACCATTAATAAAATTATGAACATATCACTTCTGCAATTGACCAACCTCCCAACCTTAGAGTTCTTTTGTCCTCCAGAACTCACCCCCAAGCTAAGATCATCTCCTAATATAGACCAACCCCAATTTGTTCTGGAGTATCTTATTTAAGCTTATGCTCCCCAAAGCCTGTTTCTAATTCTACGTCCAGAATTACAGGATGATTTTCTTCCTGTTTGCCTAGGCTTCCCTTATTTAGGGACTTTTAAAGCTGCTTTCTGATTTTCCAGCTTTTTACCTCTTCCCAACTACTCTCCACCTCATTGGGGAAAATCTAGGTTTTTCCTAAAAAATCTAAATTAGAAATAAATTCTTTCAAGGGTTTTTGAAAGATTTTTGGGGAAAGTCTTAGCCTCTTTTCATAATTCATGGATTTGGCCAGTGATCTCAAAATTCTCATTTGGTCAATATGCACAGAATTATTTTATTTATTTCTCATAATTAAATAATTAATTACATCCACTCAATACTTATCCATTGGGGTCCACTCCCCTTTGGATAGAAGTTCAAATGTCTAACTTCAAAGAAAAAAATAAACTAGGGGTGTTACAGAAAGAAAGGAAACTTCTCAGATGATTCTAAGGAAGATAACACTAATAGACATCAGTCTAAAGAGAGAAAGTAATTACAGTGTGAATTCCCAAAAATTAAACCTCCCTCCTATGATGGAGAGAAGGAGGAAGATACAAAGGCATGGCTGTTGAATATGATTAAGTATTTTCAGGTCTGTGAATATGAAAGAAAGTTGAAGGCTAGATTAGCTATCTACCAGCTACAGGGTAAGGCTACCTTGTGGTGGGAGGAGACAAAAATGGTTCATGTCATTGATGAAAACACAGTGACTTGGGAAGATTTCCAATTCAAGTTTAAAAACTGTTATTTGAACGAACGTTATTATGATGATAAAGAAAAGGAGTTCCACGAACTCAGATTGGGACAACTCACCGTCGATGAGTTTGTCACCATGTTTACAAATCTGTTAAGGCATGTTACTTATATTCGTGAAGAGAAGGCAAAGGTACAAAGGTTTTTGAACTGTTTTCCTGTTGTGTACAAGGAGAAAATAGAGTTCGATAATCCAAAAACTATGGATGAAGCAGTGAGGAAAGCTATATTATGCTACCAGCAGTTAAAGGAAAGGGTGAGCATGGAAAAATTTGGGTAAACAAGGGTGAATTCAAAGGAAAGAAATAGAAACCAATCTCTGTAAGATAAACATCAGCTCTGTAATTAAAATGAACAACTAGAAAAGGATATCAAGTATATGCTATACATGTTGAAGAATTAAGACAGCAACCTAAATAAAACCTACTAGACACTTTACCAGTGGTAAGATATTTCAAGGAAGTTTTTCCAAATGAGATTCCTCATCTTCCTCCCAAAAGAGAAATTGATTTTTCAATCGATTTGGTGCCAGGAGGAACACCCGTATCTAGAACCCCTTATCGGATGAGCCCCCATGAACTCATGGAGTTCAAGATGCAACTGCAAGAACTGTTGGATAAAGGCTACATCAGACCGAGTGTATCTCCTTGGGGAGCACCGGTGCTGTTTGTGAAAAAGAAGGATGGAACCTTCAGAATGTGCATTGAATACCATCAATTGAATAAGTTGACAATCAAAAACCGGTACCCATTGCCCATAATTTATGACCTTTTTGATCAGGTGAGAGGGGCTTAAATATTTTCTAAGATTGATCTGAGGAGTAGTTATCACCAACTCAGAATTAAGGAGGAATATATTAGTAAAACAGCTTTTCGAACCTAGTATGGTCACTACGAATTTGTAGTCCTACCTTTTGGTTTGAAAAATGCTCCTGCCACTTTTATGTGCCTAATGAACAAAATTTTGAACAACTACTTAGATAAATTCGTACTAGTGTTCATAGACGATATTCTGGTATATTCAAAAAGTGAGGAAGAGCACCAAGAACACTTAAGGATATTTTTGCAGACTTTGAAGGAAAACCAATTATATGCCAGATTTAGTAAATGTGAATTTTATAAAGAGAAGATTCAATACTTGGGGCATATTATTTCTGAAGAAGGATTGGCTGTGGACCCTAAGAAAATAAAGGCTATTAGAGAATGGCCGGTGCCAACTGATGTTTCAGCAGTGAGATCATTTATTGGAATTGCAGGCTATTATTGAAGGTTTGTGGAAAGATTTTCTTCAATAGCATATCCCATAACCTCACTACATAGAAAAGGCACCAAATTTGAGTGGACTGAAAAATGCCAAAATAGATTTGAAAAACTAAAATTAAAACTCACTACAACCCCTATATTGAAGATTGCAGATGCTGACAAAGAGTTTGTTGTATGTACTGATGCATGTAGAGAGGGATTAGGAGGAGTGATGTTGCAAGAAAATTTTGTTATTGCATGAGTCTAGAAAACTTAAGAAACATGAATAGAATTACAATGTATATGATCTGGAATTAGCTGCTGTAATTCATGCCTTGAAGATGCGGCGACACTATCATCTTGGGAAGAAATTTACATTGATGACAGATCATATTAGTCTCAAATATTTATTTTCTCAAACCGACTTGAATGCTCGACAAGCCAGATGGCTGTCTTTTCTGAGTGAATTTTATATGGACATAAAACATATTAAGGGGAAAGAAAATAAAATTGCTGATGCGCTAAGTAGAAATGCTTGCCGAAACATAAGCAACATTGGGAGTAGTGCTAGTTTTGATTTAGAAGAACTAGTTAAAAAGGTAGCAGATCAAGCTCCAAATTATGAGGATCTACAAGTGAAAATGAGGAAGAAAGAAATGGTTGAATTCACCAAAAACCCGAAAGGGCTGATCTGCTATAAAAACAAATTGTATATCCCCAATGTGGAGTCCTTGAAAAAAAAGATCCTAGATGAATATCATAAACAACCATATTCAGGACATATTGGATATCAGAAAATGCTAACAACTTTGAAAAAGAAATTTTTTTGGCCAGGAATGGAAAAAATATGTAGCAGAATATTTAGCTAGATGCATGAAATGCCAACTAGTTAAAGTTGAGCATCAACATCTAGCTGGTCTTTTAAATTCCTTTCCAATTGCAGAGTGGAAATGGGACATTGTTTCTATAGATTTCATAACCAGGTTACCCAGAACCAAGTACCAGCATGACTCAGTGATGATAGTGGTAGACACCTTAACAAAAGTTGCACGCTTGATCCCTGTAAAATCTACTTTTTGGATAGCCCAAGTCGCAGATGTGTTCCTAAAAGAAATATTAAGGCTACACGGGGTCCCAAAAATGATTATTTTGGATAGAGATGCTAAGTTGACAGCTGACTTCTAGAAATTCCTGTTTGGGGGCATGGTCACTAAATTGAATTTTAGTACTGCTTACCACCCTCAAACATATGGTCAAATAGAGAGAAAAAATTAGATCTTGGAGGATATGCTGAGAATGTATGTGATGGATAGGCCATCAAAATTGGAAGACTACTTGCATTTAGCTGAATTTTCTTACAACAACAGCTATCAGTCCTCCATCAAAATGAGTCCATTTGAAGCAATCTATGGAATGAAGTTTTTTACTTCTCCAAGATGGAGCGAAACTGAGGATAAGCTAATACTGGGGCCATATACTCGACAAGAAATGGAAATGGTTGTCAAACAAATACAAGGAAACATCAAGACAGCACAAGATCGACAGAAAAACTATGCTGATAAGAAAAGGGTGCATCGAGAGTTCAAAGTGGGTGATCGTGCGTACCTGCATATTAAACCCAAAAAAAGCATACTTGATGCTGGAAGTTGTGCAAAATTGGCTCCTAGATATTGTGGGCCTTTTGAGGTGTTAGAAAATATGGGACCAGTGGCTTATAAGCTAGCCCTACCGCCCCATGTTAAAGTTCATGATATGTTTCATGTTTTGTTATTAAAAAGATATGTATATGATGCTTCTCACATTTTTGATTGGAATGTGATACAGGTGGAACCAGCAGGGGAGTTCCCTCCAGAGCTGCTCCAAATATTGGAGCAGGAAGAAATTGAATTGAGAAACCAGACAGTAGCAAGAGTAAAGGTGCAATGGAAGCAATTTAATGCTAAAGAAGCTACGGGGGAAAAATAAGCTGAGATGATGGAAACATATCCATATCTATTTTCAAAATAAACTCTAGTAGTTAGTTTTTAACACCGAGGACGGTGTTTGTTTTCAGAGGGGGAATATGTAACACCCCTAGTTTTATGTTTTTCAAGTTATACATTTGAACTTCAATCCAAAGAGGAGTGGACCCCAATGGATAATTATGGTGTTAATGTAATTATTTAATTATGAAAAATAAATAAAATAATTCTGTGCATGTTGACCAAATGAGATTTTTGAGATCACTTTCCTAATCCATGAGGTATGGAAAGAGGCTAAGATTTTCTCCAAGAATCTTTCAAAAAGCCTTGAAAGAATTTATTTCCAATTTAGATTTTTGAGGAAACATCTAGATTTCCCCAATGATGTGGAGAGTAATTGGGAAGAGGTAAAAAGCCGGAAAAACAGAAAGTAGCTTTAAAGTCCCTAAATAAGGGAAGCCTAGGAAAACAGGAATAGAAGCATCCTATAATTCTGGACGTAGAATTAGAAACAGGCTTTGGGGAGCATAAGCTTAAATAAGCTACTCCAGAAAAGATTGGGGTTGGTCTGTTCTTGGGGGGGATCTCATCTTGGGGGTGAGTTCTGGAGACAAAGGAACTCTAAGGTTGGGAGGATTGGTCATCTGCAGAATTGGTATGCTCATAAAATTTTTATGAATTGTTAGAGTATCTGCTGGAATATTGTACTGGTAAATGATGTAGCTATTATTTTGTTTTAAGTTGAGATTATTATTCCTTACATTTAACCGAATGATATAGAAGAAATAACTCTTCTAAATTTTTGTAGTGTAGTAGGAGTAAAATCTAATGAACACTATCAACCAGAATCTCTAAACCATAGTCTGGTTTAAATCTAGAGATATTAAAATAATTCCTTAGATATTAAAATAGATTCCCTAGAACAAGTAAAGTGTAACTTTAATTTGCTTTTCTAATATAACATTTAACTCATTAGCAAATCACTGAGAGTTGAATAGAGTGAGTGGAAATTATTAGACTCTGTTTGGCTATTCCCAATTAATTGCATGTAGGAAATCTCATTATAACTCTTGTTCAATGAAGAATGTTAATTGAAAGAAGAAGTAGACATACGAATTAACTAGAATCATGAAGGGAAAAGAGAATACTGATAACATATATTTTCTCTTTGTAAGAATACTTATGATGTAAATGTTGTGAGAAATTAGAACAAACTACTAAATGGCATAAGTTATTATTACTCCATAAAATTATACTGAAACACCTACATGCTACCTTGATATACTTGAGAAAAGTCACAAATATGAACAATAGATCTCTATATAAATGTATAGGTATAGAGTGGAACCAATTATTAAAGGAGTACATGACAACTAATTATTAACCAGTTCTACTCATATCATAATAAGTTAAACTCTCTGCCTCTGTGGACAGAGAAACATTGTATGGGTATCTGATAATTTGGTTAATTAATTCTGTGGTGATGGAACTACATTAACAATAAGATTTTACTGTAGACTGATAAAGAAAGGAAAGCATGAACAGATAAAAGTTATCAAATCTGTTTTCACACATATAGGCAAAGTGGAATAATTATTAAAAAAAAACTCAAGAGGCTACATTGGAATCTAGAAATTTTGTTATAGGGCAACTATACTATATCCTCTTATGAGGGGATATGAAAAAAAAAAAAACCTTTCATTGTTATATGAGACTTCTATAGAGCAGAAAAAAAAAATATAATATACGTGAGTAACAGTTGGTTAATACAAATCTAACTAGGGTACACTTAATTCATTAAACCTCTTGAAAAAAAAATTCCAGCCATCAATACCATAGATTTAAGTAGAATTTTTCTACCATTTATACAACTGGTACTAAATAGATGTGTATGTTGTTACCAATGAACTTAACAAAAGTTTGTACTGATATTAAGAAACCTTATGAAAAAAAAATTAATAATAGAGGGTATTTTGGGAATGATATCCATTTAAACCTAAAACATATTTCATGCCGCAGAAGTTAACCTTTCGACATGTCAACAAAAAAATATACCATTTCTTTCGCCTACGGAGAGAAAAATGTCACAGTTCTACCAAACTGAACTCCTAGTTATTACAATCGTCACAAAAATTTATAGAGAGCAGAACTAAAACTAAATTGCTAGATGAGACGAAATCTCGCATTTCATATAAAATCACTCTGGATCTCGAAGCACGAGGTAATACTGACCTGTTCAGAACAAGTGAACGGGAACATTTAGCTGGATTCTAGAAAATACCGAAAGAATCATTTGATGAAAATACCCTTAGCAAGGTATTACCTGTAAACATTCATGTAAAACAAGTTAAATTCAAAAAAATTGAAGACAGAAATGAAAACAAAATAGAGGGATGCGACAAAGTAAAATCGAGTAAGTAACTACCTCATACAATTCATATTGAACCAAAGTCCCTTACTTTGAAATAAAAATACGGAAGGAAAGTGTTAGAGTAATTATTTTAAAAATAAATTAAGACAATAGTAGGGCGACGTGATGGTCGGTGAAGAATCACCTACCAATTCAATGGGAATTTATTTCTCCATTTGTGTATTGAAGAAACTGAGCACCTTAGCAACTCTTTGAATGAATTAGAATACTCATATAAATTTACTGAGGGAGAAACCACAAAAATTTTGGGTATTAAATTCCATATAGCAAAGGGATGAAACGATAAGTGGAAACACTACAAGAGATGAGCATAGCTATTATACCAGAGCAACCTCGATTAAGAAACCGAAATGAAAGATGAAAAAAAAACATCTAAATGGTCTCTAACGAAAACACACAACAAGTCATTCACCATATGCGTAGGGTAGGAAGAACCAAGCTATTCCAGGAGTGGAAATCATACACCAGTCGAGGCAAGAATGAAGTCAAACGACTCGCCTGGAGTGGAGAACAGAATAACAATTGACGGAGAGGCAAAATGAAGACCACTCGTTTGGTTTCACGGTTTTAATGTAGTATGGAACCCTAAAAATCGAATAGGGATCACTGTCTATGTGTGCGACGATAAACCACTCTATATCATAAACTACATAAAATTGCCTTGACAGTACAGATGATAAAATCCCAAGTGATATGATAAATTCTGGACTTAAATACATTGTCCTTAGAAAACGAAAAACTAGTGTATATGAAGCTATGAATAGCAGAGTTGTACACTGAGGGGATACGAAGTTGGATTTGAGGTTTTGGGGTAGTGCAACGAGACGTCAAAGAGTACGTTACCTTAAATGAAAAACCATCATGGCGTTCACATATATAGCTGGACATTAAAGGCATGAAATTTCAACTTAACAAGTATCAAATCCTGCGCATATGAAGTTATCGTGAATAGGCGAATATATATATAAATATCAACACAGTCCAGATAGTGTATTTAAAATTCCACGTATGGCTAACAAATGGCTGTCAACAAGCACTCTAAAACGTAGTCCAACTACGAGTGAGATGTACGAGCGTGAGTATTAATCACCATCATGGGTTCGGTTGTAATTGAAATGTAAACAAAAAAAAAAAAATGTAATGGTATGCCAAAGTAAGACATAGGGATTGCAAGTAGTAGCCATATAGATAGAGTAAGGATATATGGAATGGTTATATATTTTATGTGGTTATGTATTTTATGGGGGGTGTAAACATATGTAAACCTATACAAAGTTGTATGTGGGTGAAAACACTTATTTATATTATTGATGATTATAAAATATACATATATTAATTTTAGTTGGTAGTGAATTGATTTTAGACATGAGGTACCGATTATTTCTGAGGGAATTTATGAATTTCTCCTATATGTATAGAAATATGAAGGACTCAAGGGAAATTTATTTATTTTTCTTAGGAGTGATGTTACAACAAATCAGATATTCATCTCCTTTCTTCGATATTGAATTCTCTTGCTAACTGCCTGAGACCGCCTAACTTATTGTTACCTTCGACCTTGTAAAGCATGTTCGATTGAAGCCACTGCATAGAAGCCCTATCTATACACATGCCCTAAGCCTTCTGTCCTCTGCTCTCCCCCGCCTCCCCTCCTGCTGAGTCTGCCTCCGAGATATGGGTATGGGGTCCTTAGTGTGGATTGGTGCATAAGTATTGGTCAAGATCTGAAATACCTCTCTGTAAGTTATCCCTGTCTTTGAGAAATTCCAAGCTTAAGTCATATGATGCTGACAACTTAGAGAATATCCAATATTATTTATGTAATCTACACTATTCTATGTGTTCTATTCCCTGTGTTAACTATTGTAATCAACGAAGCTCCTTCTGTCCTATATCTATGGTTTCTTTGTTTCTATATTCATCACCTTCCATTCGAATAGTATTATAGAAGTCGATCAGTCCAGTCCCAATAGCCAGAATTTTTTTCGCCCTGGATTCTCGGGATGGCAGAAGATACGAAACAGGCGGGCCCAAGAAACCACAAGCTGGGATAAGAACTAGCTGGGTATTTATGATGGTTCCTTAGCTTGAATAAAACATATGCTATCATATACAGGTATGTATGTTTACTTTATTCAACCATAGGTTTCATACGGCCACATATCCATGTTATTAGAATCATGGTGTCTATAGTACTCTGAATACTAATGGGATTAGTACCACTACATCATTCTATCTTTTGTCACCTACCGGAACAATATGTTTCATAGACCAACTCATAAGGAAATGTGTTTGTCTATCTCGACCTGGTTTTGCCTCACCTCTGGTCTCCCCCTACCTGTGATAATGTCTGTAAGCTGGATACTAACTGGACCGCTCCTCTGTCTCCTAAGGTGAAAAATTTCCTTGCACTCTTTGGGTTTACCAAGGATAGCGGTACTTTGGGAAAAGCCCGCTTTCTTCGCTCCGCGAATGAGATAAATCAATGGTATTTCAACATGATATTATTGGTGTTATTAAAACTGTAGACCTCATTAAGGCTCATTGCTTCTGCTAATAATTGACTATTTATATCTCATATTAAAAGTAGTTAAATTTAATTTACTTAGAATTTAAGCCTCTGCAAAAAAGGATTTAATATTTCTTATCATAATATTTCTTGAAATTCCTTCATGATATCTATGGTTGCTCACCTTTGTTCAATATTAACGAATAGCCAATTTATTTCTTAATAGCTTAGAGAATAGCCAATACTAGTTATGTAATCTACACTAGTCTATGTGTTCTATTCCATGTGTTAACTAGTTGTTGAAGAGGTAAATCCCCTCTGTGGATAGAGGCAATCCCTACTAGCCCAGATCGGTTCTAGCAACAATCAAACATGCTACAGTGCAGGTTCCTAATCATGAATAAACCGACTTGCGAGGAAGGCTTACCTGGAATCCAACGCTGTTGTTTGTAGAAGAGGTGGTGCTCCCGTTCCTTTTCCTTGGCAGATCACAATCCTCACGATCTCCGTGATCGGACACTTGCACATGCAAGAAACAACATAAACGCAAGCATAAAATCCAGTATATACAACTATATGTCAGTCGAAGAGGACATAACTCATGAACATGATTAAGAACAAGAGTTGAACCATAACCGATAGTTGCTTATCATTAATGAGTCAAAAAGAAGAATACAACCAAAGCTTCGACGCCGAATTGTCCTTTGGCGGGTCGTCAGTAGAACATGTCTCGATAGAGCCTGTCAAGGATGGGACAAGCCTCTCTCTCCGGATACTTGGCAATAGTCTCCTTGCTTGGATTTGGCCTTAAGGGAGTCAAGAAGGCTCTTGCAGCATAAGGATGTGAAAGCTCTTGGGAACTTGGAGATTAGCTTGCCATGGAGATGAGCAAGCTTTTATAGAAGGAGGAAGGGGAGTTGGGATCCCTATAATTATGGGATTGGCACTATCATCAAGGAAGCTTCCATGAGAGGTGGCAAACCACTTCCTCTCTATGGAAATCCGTAGCCAAACCTCCCAACTCAAGATAGATATCAGTCCAAGAATCTGTTAGGACGAAACTTCCGCCTTTTATTTTTTAAAAACACCTGTTAATATGGTTGGCGCGGGTGCGGCTCTATGACATAGCACCAATTGGCGTGCCCTCTTTGAAGGATTTGCCCCCTTAGTGCGAGGGCTGAACTATGAAACCGTGCCAATGGAAAAAGAGCTATTTTTAGGGTCTTTTGCAAGGAGATGTCTTCAGGGCAATGAAAGCTCATCTTCAGAGGGATGTAATGAAAGTATTTTCAAGTCTTGTCTCTGCTCACAGGTCACGGAATGAGCCCTCCAATGTGCGGGATGGGGATTGCAAGGACGGTGAAAAATTGTTGTGTAACACTAGTGTAATGAGAGTTTCTAGTATCATGCAAGTGGTTATAGTGTATTCAACCTTACGGAACATGCACAACCTTTGTTAGGATAGGTAACAACTTATGTTAGTCACAGTAATCACAATACTAGGATTAATGGTCTTTCAACATGTTATTATCGGTGTTATTAGACCCGTAGACCTCATTAAGGCTCATTGCTTTGGCTAAGAATTGACTATTAATATCTCATATTAACAGTTGTTAAATTAAATTTACTCATAATTTGAAAAAAATATTTAATATTTCTTGAACTTCCTTCATGAAATCTATGGTTGGTCACCTTTGTTCAATATTTGGTAAAAGGTCATGGTCTTACCTTAATTTCTATTCTAATTCCCTTTCCTAACTTTGATGTTCATTTAATATTTCATATCATAATATTTCTTGAACTTGATTCATGATATCTATGGTTTCTCATCTTCATTCAATATTGGTTTAAAGGTCATGGTCTTACCTTAATTTCTATTCTAATTCCCTTTCCTAACTTCCTAACTTTGATTTTCATTTAATATTTCTTATCATAATATTCCTTGAACTTCAGTCATGATATATATGGTTGCTCACCTTCGTTCAATATTGGGTAAAATTTCATGGTCTTACCTTAATTTCTATTCTAATTCCCTTTCCTAACTTCCTAACTTTGATTTTCATTTAATATTTCTTATCATAATATTTCTCGAACTTCCTTCATGATATATATGGTTGCTCACCTTCGTTCAATATTGGGTAAACGTTCATGGTCTTACCTTAATTTATATTCTAATTCCCTTTCCTAACCTCCTAACTTTTATTTTCATTTAATATTTCTTATCATAATATTTCTTCAACTTCCTTCATGATATATATGGTTTCTCCCCTCTTTTCAATATTCCGGGTAAAAGGTCATGGTCTTACCCTAATTTCTATTCTAATTCCCTTCCTAAATTTGACTTTCTTTTTGACCTTGGAGATAAAACGAATCATTATATTGGGTAAAAGGTCATTGTATTACCTTCAAATTTATATTCTAATTCCTTTTCCTAGCTTCCTAACTTTCATTTTCATTTAATATTTCTTATCATAATATTTCTTGAACTTCCTTCATGATATGTATGGTTGCTCACCTTTTTTCAATATTGGGTAAAAGGTCATGGTATTACCTTAATTTCTATTCCAATTCCCTTTCCTAACTTCCTAACTTTGATTTTCATCTAATATTTCTTAAATATCATAATATTTCTTGAACTTCCTTCATTATATCTATGGTTGCTCACCTTCATTCAATATTTGGTAAAAGGTCATGGTCTTACCTTAATTTCTATTCTAATTTGCTTTTCTAACTTTGATTCTCCTTTTTACCTCGGAGATAAAGCCAATAATTAAATATGATAGTCATCCATTCTAGGGAACTTAGTATGGGTTGCTTAGTGGTTTTGATCCCTTATGATGATGTGAGGTGGTGTTTCAAACATGGGAGTAACTTGTGTTTGCATGTGATGCTCACGGGCCATGGTTTCTTTTGTGGGTTATAGAAGGTTTAGTTCTACCTCCTAAGATAAAAATTTTAAAAAACATACCTTTATTCGTTAACGTCAAACTAGATCTATACTAAGGATTACTCTTTATATGTATTTCTACCATATAAATTATAAGGATTACTCTTTTTATGTATTTCTACCATGTAAATTCTAATGATAATTAATCACATATATGTGTTAAAGTAGAATGTGAAATAAGCCCTTTTTACACTTGGCTTGGCTCGTAGGTACATAGATGTGTGGGTTTGGTAATGTGGTTCACATGAAAAGTAATAGGGATGGATTTAGTGGAAACCTTTTATAAGATCAGGACTCAAACAATTGTGATATTTTCCCTTCTTTCCAAGTTAGTCTATCCTTCTAGAAAAATCCCTTTTAATGAAGGAGATATATCCATATTGATCCACTAATTTTTGTTCACCAACAACTATTCTATTTTGGACTTTTATATCTCAAAACTATGCTCATTGAATTTATGTATCTATATCTTTAAACTACTTGAAACTATTTTATTACACCATAAGAATCATTAACATGCACACATTAACATATAATTGTGAATTTTTCCCTTCTTTCCAACTTAGTGGACATCCTTCCAGAAAAATCCCTTTTAATGAAGCAGATATATCCATAGTGATGCAGGAGCATCTAACGCTCCTTAATTAAAGAGGAATCCGAAGCAGAGAACGAGAGGACGTGGACCATCGCGCTGAATAAGGGGAAAATTTCTGTCAAAATAGAGCTTAAATGATGGACTAAATTAAATATTGATGTAATCTGCCATGTATTCATATATATCCATATAGCGAGCTGGAAGGGTTGTTGAGATATTTTTGAGAGGATTGATCGGATCCTTTCAGTGATCCGATCCAATATTTCTGTAACGATGAACCTGCATGTTCTATAAATAAATGTAATGTGATAAGGTGTGAGATATATCTGTTTTGTGAGGAAAAACTGAGGGAGAAAAATGTAGTCGAGCGTGAGCTCGTTCTTAAGGCTGAAAGCTCTTAGTATGTAAATGTTCTGTATATTATATAAAAGCCTGTTCTAGTGTGAATTGTGTAATCCTATATGCGTATTTTATAATTGAGTTAATTCGGTTCGTGAGCTTGTTAATCGACCATCGATCACATCAAGATCGATGGCGATCTAAAATACCATTTCCTGTTATGTACAAGTATTTTATTGAATGCGTATAGTTTCGTGTGAAGAATCAACTCATTGCTGGAAGTCGTGGCTGAGTTACATGCTTTGATCATGCCTAACAATTCAGTGGAAGGAGCGGCATTATAAAGAGGAAGAATGGCGCAAGGAAAAATTGATGTTGAGTCGTGTCAAAGCCTGTATAAACAGAGCATATGCAATCACGTTGGACGGAGAGGAAAGTCAAATATCGCCACATATGAAAATTCCGACTTCCGATTGGATGAAGTGACGATTTCCGATTACCGATTGAATCGGATCGGAACGGTGGCAGATGGTATCACATCGAATCGGCGATCCTAATCTCCGATTCTGATTGTATCAGATCGGAGCAACAAAGATTAAATTGGATCGGAGCTGCTGGACTCTTGACAGATGGCATTCAAATTATGTGGGTCCGATTGAATCGCATCGGAGTATGGGAATTTAAATCAGAGTTAGATGGATCGGCGGAACCACCGATGTTTATAGGGCCGACTATCTAAACGATTCCTTCAGGAAGAAAGTTTTTAAGTTTAAAACGCTTCCGATAAAGCTTAGTGGGCCCATAACCCACAGGCCCAGGATTGAATTTTTTTACATGAAAAGGGACTTTGGTGATACCCCAGGATCTCTTTTCATCAAGTGGTATCAGAGCAGGGAAAGGATTTCCTGCGAGAAGAAAGAAGAATGCAAGAAGAAGGGGAAAGAGGTACAGTTGTGTTAAAGATGGAGAGTTTATGGTCTTACTATTGTGATGGCGACAGCGGAAGGTGAGAAGATTTGCAGCAACCTAGAGCAAGGTGTGCTCAATTGGTTCCAGAGAAGAGAACCAGAAGGATGCCAAAAGACCGAGTGAGGAGGGCTTAGTGAGGTATCGTGTAGCAGAGGAGACTGTTACTGCAGAGGTTGGTTGCAGCTCACAGAAGATCATGAAGGCAGTTCCACTGAAGAGAAATACAGTGGGTAGAATTGGGAGAAGCATATGACCAGGAGGTCATAAAGTTTTTTTTACCTCGGGAGTCTGATGCAGGAGCATCTAACGCTCCTTAATTAAAGAGGAATCCGAAGCAGAGAACGAGAGGACGTGAACCATCGAGCTGAATAAGGGGAAAATTTCTGTCAAAATAGAGCTTAAATGATGGACTAAATTAAATATTGATGTAATCTGCCATGTATTCATATATATCCATATAGCGAGCTGGAAGGGTTGTTGAGATATTTTTGAGAGGATTGATCGGATCCTTTCAGTGATCCGATCCAATATTTCTGTAACGATGAACCTGCGTGTTCTATAAATAAATGTAATGTGATAAGGTGTGAGATATATCTGTTTTGTGAGGAAAAACTGAGGGAGAAAAATGTAGTCGAGCGTGAGCTCGTTCCTAAGGCTGAACGCTCTTAGTATGTAAATGTTCTGTATATTATATAAAAGCCTGTTCTAGTGTGAATTGTGTAATCCTATATGTGTATTTTATAATTGAGTTAATTCGGGTCATGAGCTTGTTAATCGACCATCGATCACTTCAGGATCGATGGCGATCTAAAATACCATTTCTTGTTATGTACAAGTATTTTATTGAATGCGTATAGTTCCGTGTGAAGAATCAACTCATTGCTGGAAGTCGTGGCTGAGTTACATGCTTTGATCATGCCTAACAATTCAGTGGAAGGAGCGGCATTATAAAGAGGAAGAATGGCGCAAGGAAAAATTGATGTTGAGTCGTGTCAAAGCCTGTATAAACAGAGCAGATGCAATCGCGTCGGGCGGAGAGGAAAGTCAAATATCGCCACATATGAAAATTCCGACTTCCGATTGGATGAAGTGACGATTTCCGATTACCGATTGAATCAGATCGGAACGGTGGCAGATGGTATCGCATCGAATCGGCGATCCTAATCTCTGATTCCGATTGTATCAGATCGGAGCAACAAAGATTAAATTGGATCGGAGCTGCTGGACTCTTGACAGCTGGCATTCAAATTATGCGGGTCCGATTGAATTGCATCGGAGTATGGGAATTTAAATCGGAGTTAGATGGATCGGCGGAACCACCGATGTTTATAGGGCCGACTATCTAAACGATTCCTTCAGGAAGAAAGGTTTTAAGTTTAAAATGCTTCCGATAAAGCTTAGTGGGCCCATAACCCACAGGCCCAGGATTGATTTTTTTTACATGAAAAGGGATTTTGGGCTTACCCCAAGATTTCTTTTCATCACATAGTGATCCACTGATATTTGTTCACAAACAACTCTTCCATTTTGGACCTTTATATCTCAAAACTATGCTCATTGAATTTATGCATCTATATTTTATGACACCATAGCAATCATTTCGATATATCTCCCATTTTAATGGGGTGCATCACATTTCGAGAAAAACACATTAGCCATAAAAGTTTCCCATTGAAACCAAAATTGATTTGATACAAAACATAGGTTATAACCTTATATAGTTTAATTGTTTCAAATAGATTTTTAATAAAATGAAAAATAATCAATGTAAAACACATAGTATTTAGAAACAAAAAGTAATTTGATACAAAACATAGGTTTTAACCTTATACTATGTTAATTGTTTTGAAAATAGATTCTTAATAAAATGAAAAATATTCAATGTAAAACATATGCATACTAACATATAATTGTGATATTTTCCCTGCTTTCCAACTTAGTCCATCCTTCTAGAAATATCCCTTTTAATGAAGCAAATATATCCATATTGATCCACTGATATTTGTTCACCAACAACTATTCCATTTTGGACTTTTATATCTCAAATCTATGCCCATTGAATTTATGCAGATCTATATCTTTAAACTACTTCAAACAATTTTATTACATCATAAGAATTATTTCGATATATCTCTCATTTTAATGGGGTGTATCACATTTCGAGAAAAAAACACAAATTAGCCATAAATGTTTCCCATTGAAACCAAAAATTTTTCGATACAAAACATAGGTTTTAATCTTATATAGGTAAATTTTGTTTCAAATAGATTCTTTTAATTTAAAATGAAAAATATTCAATGTAAAAAACATGTGCATTCTTATACACCCTTATGTCTACGTAAAGAAGTTTAAGTGATTCCATGCGTCCTCTACACCCTTCATGGGTATAACTGGGAGATGTAGTGTTAACTTCTACAAGTTCTATAAGCAGAGTTTGTAAAGGGCTAGGTAGCCTCTCGATCTCATATTTTATGAAAGGTGACATATCTAGAAAATGCCCCTATAGTTAATCTCTGGAATAGATCTAAATTCAATTTTTTCATTTTCATATCCATGGTCTCAAACAATGAGAGAGAGAAAATACCTTTTATATTCAATGTAAAACACACATGCAAATTAACATATAATTTTCATATTTTTCCCTTCCAACTTAGTCCATCCTTCTAGAAAAATCCCTTTTAATGAGGCAGATATATCCATAGTGATCCACTGATATTTGTTCATCAACAACTATTCCATTTTGGAATTTTATATCTCAAAACTATCCTCATTTAATTTATGCATCTATATATATTTAAATTACATGAAACTTTTTTGTTCCACCATAGGAATCATTCCCATATATATATCGCATTTTGATGGGTGTATCACATTTCGAGAAAAACAAAAATTAGCCATAAACGTTTCCCATTGAAACCAAAAGTGATTTGATACAAAACATAGGTTTTAACATTATATAGTTTAATTGTCTCAAATAGATTTTCAATAAAATGAAAATTTTATTAAAAATATTCGATCTAAAACATGTATAGTATTTAGAAACAAAAATTAATTTGATACAAAACATACGTTTTAACCGAATATATAGTTTTAAATATTTTGAAAATAGCTTCTTAAAAAAATGAACAATATTCAATGTAAAACACATGCACATTAACATATAATTGTGATATTTTCTCTTCTTTCCAACTTAAGTCCATCCCTCTAGAAATATCCCTTTTAATGAAGAAAATATATCCATAGTGATCCACTGATATTTTTCACCAACAACTATTCCATTTTGGAATTATATATCCCAAAACTATGCTCATTGAATTTATGCATCTATATCATTAAACTACTTGAAACTATTTTATTTCACCATAGGAATCATTTTGATATGCCTCCCATTTTAATGGGCTGTATCACATTTCGACAAAATAACACATTAAACATAAAAGTTTCCCATTCAAATCAAAAGTTCAATTTTCTACAAAACATACTTTTTAAACTTATATAGGTAATTGTTTCAAATAGATTCTAAATTTAAAATGAAAAATATTTAATGTAAAACAAATGCATTAACATATATATAATTTTGTGACACTTTTCCTTATTCCAAACTTAGTGGACATCCTTCTAGAAAAATATATTTTAATGAAGTAGATATATCCATAGTGATATGCATAGTGATCCATTGATATATGTTCACAAACAACTATTCCATTTTGGACTTTTATATCTCAAAACTATGCTCCTTGAATTTATGCATTTATATTTTTAAACTACTTCATACTATTTTATTACACCATAAGATTCATTTTGATATATCTCCCATTTTAATGGGGTGTATCACATTTTGAGAAAAAAAAATTAGCCATAAAAGTTTTCCATTGAAACCAAAAGTTATTTGATACAAAACATCTAGGTTTTAACCTTATATATAGTTTAATCTTTCAAATAGATTTTTAATAAAATGAAAAATGTTAAATGTAAAACACATGCATTAACATATAATTATGATATGTTCCCTTCTTTCCAGCTTAGTGGACATCCTTCTAGAAAAATCCCTTTTAATGAAGTAGATCTATATCCATAGTGTTATTGATATTTGTTCACAAACAACTCTTCCATTTTGGACTTTTATATCTCAAAACTATGTTTATTGAATTTATGCATATATATTTTATTACACCATAGGAATAATTTAGATATATATCTCCCATTTTAATGGGGTGCATCACATTTCGAGAAAAAACATATTAAAGCCATAAAAGTTTCCCATTGAAACCAAAAGTGATTTGATACAAAACATAGATTTTAACCTTATATAGGTAATTGTTTCAAATAGATTCTAAATTTAAAATGAAAAATATTCAATGTAAAACACGTGCATTAACACACACACACACACACACACACACACACACATATATATATATATAATTTTATGACACTTTCCCTTCTTCCAAACGTAGTGGACATCCTTTTAGAAAAATCTCTTTTAATGAAGCAGATATCTCCATAGTGACATGCATAGTAATGCACTAATATATGTTCACAAACAACTATTCCATTTTTTACTTTTATATCTCAAAACTATGCTCATTGAATTTATGCATCTATATTTTTAAACTACTTGAAACTATTTTATCACACCATAGGATTCATTTTGATATATCTCCCATTTTAATGGGGTGTATCACATTTCGAGAAAAACACATTAGCCATAAAAATTTTCCATTGAAACAAAAATTAATTTGATACAAAACATATAGGTTTTAACCTTACATGTAGTTTAATGTTTCAAATAGGTTTTTAATAAAATGAAAAATGTTCAATGTAAAACACATGCATTAACATATAATTGTTATATTTTCCCTTCTTTCCAACTTAGTGGACATCCTTCTAGAAAAATCCCTTTTAATGAAGCAAATCTATATCCATAGTGGCATTGATATTTGTTCACAAGCAACTCTTCCATTTTGGACTTTTATATCTCAAAACTATGCTCATTGAATTTATGCATTTATATTTTACTACACCATAGGAATCATTTCGATATATATCTCCCATTTTAATGGGGTGCATCACATTTCGAGAAAAACATATTAAAGCCACAAAAGTTTCCCATTGAAACCAAAAGTGATTTGATACAAATCATAGGTTGTAACCTTATATAGGTAATTGTTTCAAATAGTTTCTAAATTTAAAATGAATAATATTCAATGTAAAACACATGCATTAACATATATAGATAATTTTGTGACACTTTCCCTTCTTCCAAACTTAGTGGACATCCTTTTAGAAAAAACTCTTTTAATGAAGTAGAGATATCCATAATGATATGCATAGTGATCCACTCATATATGTTCACAAACAACTATTCCATTTTGGACTTTTATATCTCAAACCTATGCTCATTGAATTTCTGCATCTATATTTTTAAACTACTTGAGACTATTTTACTACACTATAGGATTCATTTTTATATATCTCCCATTTTAATGGGGTGTATCACATTTTGAGAAAAACATATTAGCCATAAAAAATTTTAATTGAAACAAAAAGTAATTTGATACAAAACATCTAGGTTATAAATTTATATATAGTTTAATTTTTCAAATATATTTTTAATAAAATGAAAAATATTCAACATAAAACATATGCATTAACATAGAATTGTGATATTTTCCCGTCTTTCCAACTAAGTCCGACATCCTTCTAGAAAAATCCCTTTTAATGAAGTAGATCTATATCCATAGTGGCATTGCTATTTGTTCACAAACAACTCTTCCATTTTGGACTTGTATATCTCAAAACTATGCTCATTCAATTTATGCATCTATATTTTATTACACCGTAGGAATCATTTTTATATATCTCCCATTTTAATGGGGTGCATCACATTCCGAGAAAAACATATTAAAGCCATAAAATTTTTTCATTGAAACCAAAAGTGATGTGATACAAAACATAGGTTTTAACCTTATATAGGTAATTGTTTCAAATAGATTCTAAATTTAAAATGAAAAATATTCAATGTAAAACAAATGAATTCTTATACGCCCTTATGTCTACGTAAAGTAGTGTGAGTGATTCCACAGGTCCTCTACACCCTTCATAGGGTATAATTGGGATAGGTAGTGTTAACTTCTACAAGTTCTATAGGAAGAGTCTGTAAAGGGCCAGGTAGCCTCTGGATCTCATCTTTTATGAAAGGTGACATATCTAGTAAATGCCCTTATAGTCAATCTCTAGAATAGATCTAAATAGAATTTCTTCAGTTTAATTTCCAATGTAAAACAAATGCATTATTGTACACCCTTATGTCTACGTAAAGTAGTGTTAGTGATTCCACAGGTCCTCTACACCCTTCATGTGGTATAATTGGAACAGGTAGTGAACTAAATTCTACAAGTTCTATAGGCAGTGTCTATAAAGTGCTAGATAGCCTTTGGATCTCATATTTTATGAAAGGTGACATATCTAGTAAATTCCCCTACAGTCAATCTCTCGAATAGATCTAAATAGAAGTTTTTCATTTTAATATGCATAAAACACAACCACTTTAAGGTAAATTGTGTACATGTGTCATTTCTCCCACAAAATTTAAGATAAACCATGCACATGCCATTTATCTCATGATATTGTGTCATTTCTCCCATGCATTTGCAATAAATGTCAATTTAATATATATTTTTATTGAATTTGTTTTTTTTTAGGGATAATAAAACCATTAAATATGGTTGAAAAATGGAAATTATGCATAGAATTTTCTTGCTATCCCAATCCAAGGAAAGCTATGATTACATTTGTGCTTTCCAATATTGCAACTAGAAAAGTCGTCCAAAGGAAAATGAATATACCGGGAAGAACAACAAACAACGAGGCATATTATATTGGATTGATAGAAGGCTTGGGAACAACGATGGAGTATGGATCAAATGCAATTGTAGTTTTCACTAATTTTGAACTTGTGTGAAACCAGATGAATGGCGTGTACCAAGTTAAAAACGAGAGGCTAAAATAACTGCATGGAATAGCAAACAATATTCTTAGCCAATTTCACTTTTTTAGTATAAGGCATTGTACAAATGTGAATAAGGTGTCTGCTGATCTATTGCATGGGGCAATGCCAATTCAGGATTCATCTATCAAAGATGAATTAATAGATGAATTAGAATTATACGGGGCAATGCCAATGCAATATTCATCTCTCAAAGATGGATTGGTTTTAAGACGCTCTTCTTCAAAAATTCAAGATTCATCTCTCAAAGATGAATTAATTTTGAGACACTCTTCTTCAAAAATTCAAGGTTCATCTCTCAAATATGAATTAGTGTTGATATGCTCTCCTTCAAAATTTATTGATGGACATTATAACATATCTTGGATATGTGTGTGTTGTGTACTTATAAATGTGTTTTTTTATTGACCATATGTTTTTTTGAATTATATACCAAGTGTGCTCCAACCACACCATGTAAAGAACAACTTGGTGAACTTCAAATTTGCAAAAAGTGGTGAACTTCAAATTTTTATAAAATTAAAATGTGGGGACTTCATAAATTTTTTGTTTAAATGGAGTTTGTTTTAATGGAGTTTCACGTCTTTTTTAATGACAATGTGTTTTTTCAATTTTATACCAAGTGCGCTCCCACCATGTGCAGTACAATTTGGTGAACTTATCATTTTTATAACCTTTTTTGCTTAAATCGAGTTTCAAACATCAATTAGTGCTTCGAAATTTGTGTTTTATATAATTTTTTTACACTAAATTACATTAATTTTCTGAAATTTATTTTGAATTAATTATATAAAAAATTAATTGTAAATGTTCACCATAGATATATATATCATGGAGGATGAACGCCGAATATCAACAGAATCCCATATTTCTATGAGAGGGGGGGATTAGGTATTGAGGGTTGTTCATGGTATTTAAATATAATCTTAAATCACCATACATGTGTGTACATATGGAATTGTTTTTTTATAAACTTTGTGAGTTAAATTAGTTGTTAATAAGTTTCATTTTTTATTTTTTAGGAGCTAATAAGAAGAGAAGGGTCTCTACTCCATCCATGGAACATGCCCATGGTTCACCCTGTTGTGGTATGTTTTGAACAAAATTTAATCAATGAATATGTACGTGTGTATTTATATGTATGTATGTATTTTTAAATTGATTATAAATTCGCATTTGTTGATGAAGCTTCTCTCTCCTTTCGAGAGGTTGGTGGTGGTTCAAATCCCCTTAGAGGGAAATCAATAAGTGGTAGCAAGTTTCGTGAGGGTGGTGATATTTATTCCCCCAGAGGCTAATCAATGGCTGGTGGTGCTGGTTCTCAGCAGGGTCGTTTTGGTTCTAAAAAATTTTAGGGTGGAGAAGATGCTATCCAACCACATAGAGGTTGCCATCAATTTCAATATTTTTTTCGTTCAATTTGTACAAATTTGTTTACATGTGTTTTTTCTAATATACAAAATTATGTATATATTGATGCAAAGGCTGAAAATGCTCCAAATGTTGGTCAAAATAGATGCAGGGCATAACGCTACATTCAAGAAGAAGGTTGTCCACCCACCACAACTTATCTAGCTGATATTTCTGATATACAATGGGAAAGAAACATGGCGCAATGCACCTTAGAAAGGTGTCAACAATTTCATGCAAACTTGCAGAGAGATCTTGTAGCTTTGACTCTACCTGTTGAGAGTCAACAAAGCCTCAAAATAGTTACACATTCATTGGGCAAACTAGGCAATGTGTACAAAAATATTGGACCAACGACTAATACATTTGTAAAAGTCATGAGAAAGAGAAAGGAAATAGTAATGGGTATCGATAAATGGGGGGATGTAAAACAAAGAGTTACAAAAGAAATGGTGAAGTCAATGTTTAATTTCAAAGAAGGGCCAAAAAGAAATATGTTGAAGGTGCAATATTTCAAGCACCCCAATATAGCTCACTATTTGTATGATAGGCACCTTACCGCTTATGGAAGACTCCCATGGAAGGACGAGGTTCCTATTTATTTTGAGAAAAAAATTTATGCAGAATTTTTTTTGGAAATGAAACCCAATTACAATGAACTTGTGTCAGAATTTTTTTGTCCTAGGAAAGGTCGATTGTGTGACCGTAGGGGCGCTAGGCGGGATGTGGAGTTGCCTTGCCCTGAGCCACCATTGGTGAGTCGACCTTTTTGGGTCGAAACTTTGCAGTCAGAGATGGATGCGACTTCTCAAGTAAGTCGAGAAGCAAGGGATTCCATCATTGACAGTGTTCACAACGGATTGGGTGGAGTCGATGTTTGTCTAAATCGACAAAGAGCACATCAGAATGCATGTGCCAATTTTTTGTATTTTATAGATAAAGATATTGACAACATGAGATTTTAAGATCTCATAATATATGCAAAGAATTATCGCAATGGTTGGAAAGATCTAATTCTTCATGAGGAAGAGGGCACGGGAACGGTATGTGTTAATGGTTAGGGTTCAATTATTTTAACACATACATGTATAATTTCTAATAAATACATGTGTATGTATATGTATACATTTATTCAAGTATGTACATTAATCTAACAAAAATGTATCATTATATGTTAAAACACCATTCGCAGTTATCATGCATGATGAATGACGAAAATGTTAATATTAAGTGATACTTTTAAAATAAATAATTGTGCACACATGTACATGTACATATATAATAATAAAATGTTTTAACAGATTCCGATTCCGACTGATTTTTTTGGGATGGCGGTACCTTCTTCTTCCTTGGGAGATGTACCTTCTACTTCCTTAGGAGATGTGCCAAATCCACAACAAGTATGGACAATTTTTCACTTTTAAAATTTATGTTTAAGTTATATATATTCCACCTCAAAAAGTTTCGTTAAAAATTCAGATATATATCTATACCTTGAGTTATTTTAAATTTCTTGAATTTTAGGTTTTTGGAGATTTTCTTTTGGAGCCTCTCTTAGGAGATGTCCCAAATTCACCTGTAGAAGTATTCAATTTTTCACTTTTAAATATATATGTTTTTTTAAAAGTTTTAATTTATAAATTGAAGTTTAAAAGTTTTATTATAAATTGAGATCTTGATCTTGAGTTATTTTATACTTTTAAAATTTTGAATTTTACATTTCTATGGAATATTTCTTTAATCCACGGACTCTCGCAATGAAGATAGGAACATCCACACCATTTCAACCATTTGAACAAGTTGTCTAACTTTTTTTTTTAATATTATTGAAAATAAGTTTATATATACATGTGCATTTTCATCTGAATTTTTTTAATATATATATATATATATATATATATAATTGTACATGTATATTATACAGTTTACTGTTGGAGATGTTCCCATGGGGGAAGTTGTAGCAAGCGAACAAATGGAGAGGGAACCTGATGAGGTATTGCATGATTTTTTTTTATATTTTATTTTTTACAGGAAGTTCCATATATTCTCACTCATTTTTAAAACATCAAATTTTAATGTTTGTACGTGCATTGTGTACAGGTTCCCCATGCTTCGCAAGATAGCGCATGGATTTAGACTCTACTAGGAAAGACACTACAGCCATATGCATTTGATGGACATGATTTGTAGTTTTGATTGAGATTTATAGTCTTAAATTTACTATTTTATAGATTATGTAGATGCACAGTCATATATATATATATATATATAACTTGGTACTTGATACTTGTGAGATCTACAATTTTTGGACATTTTTTATTGTGTTAATATAATTTTTTTTGTTTTTGAAAGTTAAGTTTTGGATGATTGAAGTACTCTTGGCATGTGAATGTGAATTAATGTTGTGATATAATTTGTTTTGTTTTTAAAACTTAATTTTTGGATAGTTGAACTACTATTAATGTTGTCATCTATAAATTAATGTTTTTCTTTTGAACTACATTTGGCATGTGATATAATGTTAATTTTTTTTATTGGATAGTTGAACTATAATTGGCATGGCATGTGAATTAATGTTCTCATATAATCAAAAAGTTTTTAAAACTCAAGTTTTGGATGGTTTCAATCTACATTTGGCATGTGATATAATGTTAAATGTTTTTATTGGATAGTTGAACTACAATTGGCATGGCATGTGAAGTAATGTTGTGATATAATCAAAAAAAAATTAAAACTCAAGTTTTGGATGGTTGAAGTACATTTGGCATGTGAAGTAATGTTGTGATCTATAATTTTTTGTTAAATTAAAGGTTAAGTTTTGGATGGTTTCAATCTACATTTGGCATGTGATATAATGTTAAATGTTTTTATTGGATAGTTGAACTATAATTGGCATGGCATGTGAAGTAATGTTGTGATATATAATTAAAAAGTTTTTAAAACTTAAGTTTTGAATGGTTTCAATCTACATTTTGCATGTGATATAATGTTAAATGTTTTTATTGGATATTTGAACTACAATTGGCATGGCATGTGAAGTAATGTTGTGATATAATCAAAAAGTTTTTAAAACCAAGTTTTGGATGGTTTCAATCTACATTTGGAATGTGATATAATGTTAAATGTTTAATGTTTTTATTGGATAGTTGAACTACAATTGGCATGACATGTGAAGTAATTTTTTTTGATATAATCAAAAAGTTTTTAAAATTGAAGTTTTGGATGGTTGAAGTACATTTGGCATCTTAAGATTGCTTTTGATCTCTACATACTCTTCTTTTGTTTGAGTGAAAAAATTTCCAATGGGAAGAACATAGTTTTTCAATGCAACTAACCATATCAATTGAGCTCTAATTGAAAAAAGAGTAAAGAAAAGTTAACATGCCACAACACAGGGGCGTCACTCAATTAACCTATGAAATAGAATGTGCATTCGTGGCATACTAAAAAATACCCTTAATTTGACTACATATTGGAAAATACCTCTAAAAATCACTTTATTTAACCCCCTACAAACACTAACCCATTATATTTTTCCAATTTAAGAAACCCCTACTTTCACTAGATATTGTAGGTATCCATTTTTTCATTAAAATTTTTTATACCCCTTTATATTTATATCCTTAACATAATGACATGATGCCTCTCTTATGACCCCACATGCATTCTACAATTCACCTTTCTTCTTGTGATATACATAGGAGATGCATATTAGTATTCCCACAATGTGATTACTCAATCCACACTCAAGCACATCTCACTATGATTTGTGGCATTTAATGGTCTAAGGCATACAAAGATCAACCATGTTTTAGGAAGATTGATTATGTGCATGTCTATAAAATGACATAGAAATTGATCTATATGATGATGAAAAATCAATTGATCAATCTTTATGAATATGTTTGCACCAAATAAGGTGTTCAATCACAAGTCTAGACCCTCTTCCCTTTGAAATCTTCTTGTTCAAAAATCCAACTACAACCTCATGTACTCAAACTAGTGTCTTATTAAGGTGGAACAACAAAAGTTACAGTTTCAGAGAGCCGCCCTCCTTTAGTGTAGTCGACTATATACAAAAAAAAAATTATTACAGATGTAGACGATTACATTCTCGTTATATTTATGATTAACTACCATTATATTTACCAACAATATTGAATTCGGTCCCACCAAATTAACTGGATTTATTTTTTCACACAGTCGAGACACAAATTAAAAATGGACGCACCAATTATATGGACATATCAATACCTTTTTCTCAATCGCGGCACCAAAATCTTATCATATGGGTGAATATGTATATTAAGTGTGACCTAAATTTGGTACATGGCTAAGGGGTGGGCATCAAAATGTACATTTTTAGTAGTTTTTTTCATTTTTTTTTCAATTAGGATCAAATCATTGGGACTGTATCCCAACTTATTAGAGTTAATCAAATCATACATGGGTCTACTTAGCGGATCTTGATGGCCGTTCTTCCACCTCTGGTTACTTGTTTAATCTTGGTTTTGGACCAGTGTCCTAGTGTTATAACAATTCCATGCCATGTTTGTATAAACAAGAACACATCTCAATCTACCTTTGGTTTCAATTACCATTAGTATGTACACAATATTTTACCATGGATTTCATTGTGTGGGAGTGTGAAGCTTCGCAAAATGAGCCACTTAGATCGTTATCCTGCATACTAGCTATAAAAACAACAAACGATAGGGATATCTTAGCCGAGTGGAGTTCGAACTCATGCCCCAACCTTGCTACTTTGTCTTCTCAACATAGGAATACAACATAAGGAATATTATGTGGGATCCCTCTAGAGGTTCAAGGATCAATCCCGAGTGGCTACTCTAAAAAGTCGTGAGAAAACTTGGGGCCGAGCTCATGAAAATAATGACAATGTGCTGGGAACAAGTATCCATGATAACAAGACCAAACTTGTAGTGATAATTCTGTAAAAGAAATCTGAATCCTATGGTGGTTTGAATGAATATTCTAAGAACAAATGAAGAATCGATTTGGAAATTGAAGCATTGGAATAAAAAGGATACCTCCGAATCTGTAACTAATCTGACCATGGAAAGATATCTCCTTGTAAGCATCAATGATATAACAAACAACAACACTTTTCCCTACAAAGTATTTTAAAACTTTCTGAGTTGTTAAGTCAATGTTATGAAATAAAAGAATAGCAACACTTTTCCATAAAAAGTATTCTTAAAATTTCTGATTTGTTAAGTCAATGTTATGAAATGGAAGAATCTAAGTTCTTTGACAGCTTGTGCAATTACCTAAAGACCGTTACACTCATAAAGTTTATGGAAGAAATAAAAAATATCTCTGTAACTAAAGGCCAAGATTGGAAGCAGGACAAAGTATCAAGTTTTCAATATAGTAATATGAAATGATCAAGGAAGAGCAAAGTTTATGGAAGATCTAAATCAATGACAAAATCCAAAAGACATCCAAATCTCTGTAAACTACATATCTATGCATCTCTGAAGATCTATGATGCTTTGAAAAGAAGGATCATATACTACATCAATAAAGCCGACATGTTTAAAAAGGAACCAAGACAATGCAAGAAACTCAATAAGATTCGTGAGGTTAAAGGAGTTGAGGCACCTTGTTTGAAGAATGTTGGCACTTGAAAATTGAAGACAAAGGACAAGAACACCAACAATTTTCCATACAAAGTATTCTAAAAATTTATGAGTTATCAAGCCAATGTTATGAATGGAAGAATCTAAGTTCTTTGACAACTTGTGCAATGACCTGAAGAACATTGCACTCATAAATTTTATTGAAGAAACCGAAACTATCTCTGTAACTAAAGGCCAAGATTGGAAGCAGGACGAAGTATCAACTGTTCAATATAGTAATATGAACTAATAAAGGAAGAGCAAAGTTTATGGAAGATCTAAATCAATGACAAAATCCAAAAGACATCCAAATCTCTGTAAGCTACATATCTATGCATATCTGAAGATCTATGATGCTTTGAAAAGAATGATTATCTACTACATCAATAAATCCAACCTGTTTAAAAAGGAACCAAGACAAAGCAAGCAACTCAATAAAATTCCTGAGGTTAAATGAGTTGAGGCACCTTGGTTGAAGAAAGTTGGAAGTTGACAATTGAAGACAAAGGACCAGAACAACAACACTTTTCCATACAAAGTATTCTAAAATTTTTTGAGTTTTCATGTCAATGTTATGAAATGGAAGAATCTAAGTTCTTTGACAAATTGTGCAATGACCTGAAGAACATTACACTCATAAATTTTATGGAAGAAACCGAAACTATCTCTGTAACTAAAGGCCAAGATTGGAAGCAGGATGAAGTATCAAGTGTTCAATATAGTAATATGAACTGATCAAGAAAGAGAAGTGTTTATGGAAAATCTAAATCAATGACAAAATCCAATAAACATCCAAAACTCTGTAAAATACATATCTATGCATCTTTGAAGATCTATGACGCTTTGAAAAGAAGGATAATTTACTACATCAATAAAGCAGACCTGTTTAAAAAGGAACCAAGACAAAGCAAGCAACTCAATAAAATTCCTGAGGTTAAAGGAGTTGAGGCACCTTGGTTAAAGAATGTTGGCACTTGACAATTGTAGACAAAGGACTAGAATAAAGTAACACTTGTTAAAGTAATACTTATTAAGTAATACCACCATCATCAAAGTAATACTTGTAAAAAAGTGAAGCAACAACTTGACCCACAATAAGTGACAAAATGCTGAATATTAAAAGCACCCAATGGGCCTTCATTTTTCCTGCAAATATATTTCTATTGGGGCCTCTTCCTGGATCTACATCCCTGATCAAACCAGGGCCTGAAGTTCCAATCTCTCAAGGTCAGTCAAATTATATTACAACAGCTTGCAGATAGACAATTCAATCAAATATAAAATTACTCTGAAATATTTAACATACATACCTTCTTGTACTGCATCCCTGATCAAACCAGGGCCTGAAGTTCCAATCTCTATAATTCAGTCAAATTATATTACAACAGCTTGCAGATATACAGTTCAATCAAATATAAAATTAATCTGAAAAATTTAACAGACATACCTTCTTATACTCTGTTGTGGCTTTCTAGAATAACACCCATCTGAATATCACCCATTAGAAATGAATTACCAGTGTGCATCAAGAAAATTACTCGGCTTGTGGATGTATCACCAAGAATTAATAGGCTTGTGGATGTATCACCAAGAAAAAGTATACAACACCTCATGAGTTGTTATCTTTAAAGAAACACATACTAAAACATAAACACTGTGATGAATCTCAAACTTAGAAGAAGGAAACTAGGAACTGGGGCTAAACGAATTGCAGTAGTGATAATGGAGCAAGATAGGTAGACTTTGATAGCTTTCAGGTCTTTGTCATTATAGTGTAGGATGAGAAATGGAATTAGAATGAGCATTTAGATAATGAATTCATTCTATAAGAAGAAAGTAACACAACATAATTACCCTTACAAAATAGAGCATAAATTGATTTATGAATTCTATTTATAACTCTTTAGAACAATCAGTGAAAGCATAAGATATGAAATTGAATTGAAAAGGAATTCGATGAAATGAAACATGAAGGAGATACAATGCTATAAAGCCATACCACATGAATCCCAAAATTCTTACTGCAACTGCCTCTGTATTATCAAAAAAAAATCTCCAAGTACAATAGCTCTCCTGTGATATATCCAATACCCAACCCCCTCTATTACAAAAACATTTCTTTTTTATAGGCCAAATTACAAGGGCCTATTTTTCCAAAAAAATAAATGTCTTTTTGCAAAAATAAAAATAAAAATGATATCAAGGTGGCCAAAATATAAATACTTGCAAAAAGACTCTGATGGCACATTTGAGCTACAAACTCTGATTTATATGTCCAATTTGAAAAATAGGAAATCCAACTACAAAAAAACATTCAAAATAAAATGCACTTCATGTGTTAGCCATTGCTCTAGTGTAAATTTGTTGACTTGAGTGAACATAAACCATCCTGATTGAACCTCGTGCCATTATATCCTTGATATCCTTTCTAGCAAGCGAACCATTAATCTAAAAATTCAAGGAAAACATTAACATTAGTGAGAAGAACCACATACTTTTCTTCAAAACATATTCATAAAAAATGAACCAATTCTTCTTGCTTTTCGTGATTAAATGGACCAACTTCAAAAGAACCACAGTAGAAGGCATCCAACATAAGTGTTGAGGTAAGGGATGCCCTTATATTCAAAATGTATATATGTGTTGAGGTAAGGGGTACATATAGTTATATAGGTATGTAATTATATTGTTTTTATGGAAGAAATACCAAATTAATGTTTAAATGAAACACAACTACAAAAAGATAAATGGCTAGTGAAAGAAACTTACACCAAAAAGTAGGTAGCAAAAAAAGGTTGAGTTATCTCGAACATTCACCATTTGAAGTATTCACTATACCTAAAGCCAAAAAGTACAAAATTAACATCAGATTCATCCAAACAAATCAACAAAAATATAACCAAAAACTATTTATAAATAATCCAACATATGGAAATACATAAGGAAAGTGAAAGTAGAATGTTTTGAAAATTAACCTTGTTCAAATTTTTCACAAAATCTGAAAAAAACTTTGTAATCACTTTCTTCTAATTTGTATGTATCATTCTTAGCATTGTACGATAAGTTTGCGATTGCTATAATAGATTCAAGTTGTACAAAGCTGCATCATTCATGTTACACCATTTTGGTCATCTAACGCATTATCATTAGATGAACCCAAGTACACTATGCAAGACTAAGACCAATTTTACCCTAAGTAAAATTGCTTTCACCATATAAAATAACATTTATCTATATTTCCTGGTCATATTTAACCCAAAACAAGGAAATTAATTAAATAAATCATTATCTATTTAAGTATTTCCTAGGAATAAGTTATTCAAATCATTATTTAAATAATATTCCTAGTTAAATTTGACTAAATAATTTTTAAATAATTAAATAAATCATTATTTATTTAATTATATCCCCATCATGTCCCTAAAATAATAAATAAATCATTTATTTATTTATTGTTTATAAATAAAGGAATTGACCCAAGTCAAAAGACCTTTTCCCTCCAACAAATATAATAAAATATTCCTAAAGGGTGATTCTAGAACTTGATTAATAATATTTTATTCATGCACCGAGTTCTAGAACACCCCAATATTTTGTTATAAATAGAAGGGCTTTCCCCATTCATTAGTCACCTTCATTGCATTAGATCACTCTGGATCTACTCTTGGTCACCATTTTCCATTTTACTTTATGAACTCCCATTGAGTTCCATGTTTGTTTTTCTATACCAATAAGAGAGAGGAATTTTAGATCTGAAACACTGAGGACTTCCAAGAACCCATCCCACTAAGGAGAACCGGAAAACACCTTTCTTGTTTTCCTCTCAGGTGCCCCATTCTTTAATATAATACAAATCATTCTTTTAAACACTTTGTTCTTGTCTTGTCTATTGGATGCATGGAGCCATATTATATTTTATCTGCTTAATTTCTTTTGTGCTTAGATCTGAATTTATGTAGCAGAATTAAAGATTTTTGCAGCCATAATCGATGTTAGGGCTATTTGTTATGCGTAGCTAAAGTGATCTTTTACGACGAAATATTCATGCTAACAATTGGCGACTCCACACAGGTTTTATTTTATGACCGCTGTCATTTTATATATTTCTGCATATCCAGCTGTTTCAGACCCTAGGGTTTCTCTTCCATTTTCTATTTTCCCTATTTTTATGGTGTTTTTCACCCCTAAAACCCTCAAACAGTCAGATTTTTAACTTCCGTGTCTTTATGGCCTTATTGCGTAGGTGACAGACATCAGCCACAGCTGAGACGACAAATTTTTCTGAAATCTGCCGCCGAGACAGCCGGATCTGCAGGTCGCACTTATCGGCCCAAAAAGTGCGACCTGAGCTTGAGGACACACTTTTCTGCCCCAAACCTATGACCTAGACTGAAAACAGGTCAGAACTTGCGACCTGCACTTTTTCTGCAAATTTTTCAGCACTTTTTCTAGGTTTGTATGAAGCTTCTTTCAGGGTTTTCCAGCCTTCGTCTCTGCCCATTTAGACCTGTTTCTGATCTGATTCACTCAAATAAGAGGGAATATTTCCCCTTATGGCTCTAGTACCCTCCCCTTTTTGTGGGAGAGTCTTCGCTATTTCAGAAGTTTGAATTTTTCGAGTTTCAGCTTTATTTTTCTCAAATCTGATACCTCCTTTTCAGATCCCTTTAGATCAGCTCTTTCCCTCTCAAATCACCTCATATCGTTTTGTTTGGGTTCCTTTCCATGGCCACCGCCTTGTCTCTTCTATTTTAGCTGATCTCCTCCTTTTTAGCAGCAACCTTGCCTCTTCCTATTTTCTGTTCTCTGCACCACTTTTCAGCAGATTTCTCCTTTAGATCCTAGTCCCTCCTAACATTAGATCTATTGGCCTGATTTTTGCGTGCTTGGCTTATTTTTTTCCCTCTTATAGAATAGTTTTGAGAGACCTGCCTTCTTGGGTTACATTGACACATTAGTAGCTGTTAATTTTCTGTTCTTTTCGTTTTATTTACTGCAGATTTATTTTTAGTTACACAGCACAATTTTTCTTTTACTCTAAAAAACGTCTGGGTTTAAACAATTAAAATTAATGCAGGCCACACACTGACCCTAAGTGAAGAAGCACCTGGTTAACACCGCCTGGCAAAGACTTTAAAATCAATTGTCACTGCACCTCTCTGCCCTTGACCTCACTTGATTTTGCCCCTCCCTGCCCTTATCGATTTTTCTTCTTCCCGTCATCATTGCGCCCCCAAGGCGCCTCTCCCGGAGACTTCTTGGCCTTCACCCTTAGTTTCCGATCAGTCGACTTCCTCCTTCCCGTCGTTCTCGAGTAAGTCCTCCCCTGAGTCCGCACTCCTACTCTTCTTCTGATTGTTCGGGTTCTCCCCCTACTTTTGGTTCTCCCTCTTTTACCTTCACCATGTCTAGTTCAGGACCTAGCCCTAACACCAGTTCTACTGCTGGGTCCATTTCCAGTGGAACCACTACGGGACCTACCTCGACTGCCCCATTACTCCCTTATATGGTCGGCCTTAGTCTGCCCGATTTCAATCAGCTGATTAATGATCCTATTCGCCACGATGTTAGTTGGCCTGCTATGCCAACCAAGCTCCCCTCCGACATTCCCAAGTTTGAAGGCCTTGCTCGTGAAGATCCCTCTAACCATATCCAATCTTTCCACATGTGGTGTTCCTCCAATTCCATCACCGATGACTCCATCCGTCTTCGTTTGTTCCAACGCACGCTTATCGGCAAAGCTTCCAAATGGTACGTTGATCAAGCCACCTCTTCCCATACCACCTTTGCGACCATTGCCCAAGCCTTTTTATCCTATTTCCAGCTCCCTCTCCGATACGACACTGGCACTGAACTCTTAACTTCTTTCCATCAATCCTCTTCGACCCGCCTTTCTGCTCATGTCCAGGAATGGCGGCGAAGACGGAGCTTGTGTCGCGCTCCCCCCTTTGAAGATCGGGTTTACATGGACTGGTTCCTTCGCTCTCTCTTACCTCCCATTGGCAAAGATGTCGCATCCCATTTTCCCCAAACCGAAGAAGCCGCCCTCTAAATAGCCTTGAAGTATGACCTTATCTACGCCCAATCTGGTTATGTTTATACCGTCCTTCCTGACCTTCCCAAACCTGATGGCCCTAATGCCTCGGGGGCATCTCACTCTGCCGACGGTATCGTTGGAGCCCTGTCACATACCTCTGCCCAACCTCTTCTGGGCCATGGTTTTCCTCCAGGGGCCAGCCCCTCCGACATTTTTTCCCCTCCAGGTAGCATGTATTCAGGCTACGGCATGCCTCCTCCTTTTTCCCACCCTCCTGCTTACCTTACTGCTATCCACCCTACCCCTTATCCATATCCGCAACCTGGTGTCCCAGCTCCTCCAGCATTTGGACCTCCCACTCCCTTGCCTTTTCCACCCCCGCAACCGCACTTACTACCCCCTCCAGGGCAAGTATTTGCACAGCAGGGGGCACCTAATTTTCCTCCTTCTCACAGAAGGAGAAGAGGCAATCAATTCGCTTCTGGTAATCATGGACCCAATCCTTCAAGTATTGATCCTCACACTGCCAACCCGCCACAGGGTTCTCAGCCCAAGCCGAACAGGCCACTTCGCACCAATGAGCCCTGTTTGTGTTGCGGTGTCTATGGTCACTACACTCACGATTGTCCATTACTACCACAAATGCAGAAGATGTGGGATTCTCAGGCCACCGTGCGGGGACAACACTCCTCCCCTCCCTCCCTAACTACTTCTCAACCCGTTGTGTTTACCGATCCTTTCCCTCAACAAGGATTTGTGGCCACTCAACCCCCTGATACCCCGGTAACCACTCAACCTTCCCCTTTTGGTTCCTCTGATTACTAGATTCTCATGATGGCCTCCGACCCACCTCTCACCGTCGACCTCAACCTTTAAACTTGGTCACGTCAGTATTCCACACCTCCCGTTCCATCTGTCTCCGAGTCTCCATCGTCAGGTCCTACAGAGCTTCTATCGACACCCAATGGTCCCTTGCAACTCCCTCCGCCCAAAGCCAAGTTTCATCCCAAACCTCCTAAGGGACCATTACGCCGAAATGCTACCTCTGGTCAGGCTGCCCATTCATACAACATATTAGATGATCCGGCACAATCTCCTGCCGCCATTTCAACACTAGAACTCCTCCAGTCGTGTCCTTCTCAAAAGAGGGCTCTACTATCTGCCGTGGGCACTGTAGATCCTGCTGATGACCAATTGATTGTTTTAGACGCCCGTCACTCAGAACATCCCCCTCTTCCTCCTTCGGTTGCTTTCCAAATCCTAGTCAAAATCCAAAACGCCAATGTTGCTCGGTGTATTATTGATGAGGGGGCATCTACCTACATCATGTCCGCTTCGGTTTGGAAACAACTCAGATCCCCTGAACCGGCCCCTTCCACCATCACCCTTCGCGCGTGGGATAGCCATGCCTCCCAGCCCATTGGCCTATTTCGTAACTGGCCTATCACCCTTGCCGACAAGACTGTTTGTGTCGACGTTGAAGTTATCGATGCCCCTATTGACTACAACATCCTTTTGGGGTGTAGTTACACCTATTCCATGTCAGCCGTCCCGTCCACAGTCCACCGCAAGATGTTTTTACCTCATAATGGAAATATTGTCACCATTGACCAATTGACCTACCATGAACCAAAATCTCAGACCTCCCCCGAGTCCACCATCTCTACTGTCACCAATAAACCAACTGTTGATTCTTTGACCAGTGTTTCCCCTGGCGTCTATAAAGACTCCTCCTTGCTTGGAACCTTTTTAGACCTTCCTCCCGTACCCGATCCTAGCATGGCGAATGTTTGCATGATGCAATATTCATGGGCTGACCTTGCACAGCCCATCCTCGCTAGTAAGCAAACACATCCTCACCCAACTCCACTCGCTCCTAGCCCTTCGCCCCCGTTAGCCCACCTTCTTCCTTCGGAATCTCCTTCCCCGACCACTCCCCCTAGCCATTTCCTTGCTGGTCAGATTCCTTTCCTTGCTCCCCCTCCTAGTGCTCATTTCGTCCCTATCTTAGCTACCCTATCCCTCCCCAACTTGACCTTAGGCATACCCGTTTAGTACCTAGACCCCCCAGCCCCTACTATGCCAGGCCAACCCAAACCTTATCTTTCTTTGACACTGGTTCAACCGATACCCATGGCTTCTCCCGCTACACCTGTACCTCAGTCCCCTCATCCGCAACCCCCCCCCCCTATGACAACCATGCCAGATGCCACTAGCCAAGCTCGCAGGGGGACATCCAAGGACAAAGCCACCCCGACAACTTCCGCCCATCCTCAACCTCCAAAGCATCCCATCCAGTGTGCTTTGTGTGATATTGTCGGACATGCTAACCATACTTGTCCCGAATTACCACATCTCAAAACCATGGTCAATGAGAAATTTCCCGAATATGCTCTCCAAGAAGTCTCTGTCACCATACCTGATTCTCTTCCCAAACTTAAACACTTGCGCACCAATCACCCTTGTTCTTTGTGCGATTTCCATGGACATTACACCCACCTTTGCCCCCGCCTTGACGATTATCGCGCTTCTTTAGCCGCATACCGCCAATTTGAAGCCGCGCTTGCCCGCCATCCTTCTTCTTTACCACCAGACCCCCTGTCTCCCCCGATTACCATTCCCCCTCCTGATACTAAAATCACCGAAACTTCAGCCACTATTCTCTACCTTTCCTCCTCCCCACGTCTCCCGACACCCGACCCCTTAGTGCCTTATGTCGCCGGTTCGCTCACTCACTCATTTTTTCACTCCGCTGTCACCCCTCATGCCGACACACACATGAACCTTCCCCCTCCAAATCAGGTGTCTCATATCTCTACCTCCTCCGATACTCCTCTTCCTCCCAACCTTCCCATCTTTCAGACCGATGAAGACATCATGGAAGCTATGACCGCACTTGATTTTCCATGGGACGACATGCACCATCGTGCATACTTCCTACCACACCAGTCCCATGACCGATATGCCCTCGAATCTAAAGACTTCATTCTCGCCAAAGTTGATTGGTTCAAAAACCCCATCCCTGCACCTGACGCTTTCGAAGAAGGCAATATGGCTAATATCTCTCCTACCATTAAAATAGACATTTCTGTCAAACCAGGTATTGAAGAACATATCACCATGGGTGTCCAATGCACTCTAGAAGAAATTGAAGCCTACACCAATCTCTTCAAAGAATTTCGTGATATTTTTGCTTGGTCCTACTCAGAAATGCTCGGACTCGATCATGTCATTGTCGAACATCACATCGACACATGGCCTGATGCCATTCCAGTCCATCAAAAGTTAAGACCCATTCATCCTTCTCGACGCGACGCCATCAAAGCTGAAATCGATAAGCTCCAGCAAGCTGGTTTCATTTACCCCATTGAATATACCACCAGGGTGTCTAACCCAGTTCCCGTCCTCAAAAAACAAGGCACCATTTGTGTTTGCACCGACTTTCGCGATTTGAACAAAGCTTGTCCCAAAGACAACTTCCCCACACCATTTATTGACCAAATCATAGATGAGTGTGCGGGGCACGAGATTATCTCCTTTATGGATGGCTTCTCCGGATACAACCAAATTTTTATCCATCGTGCTGATCAACTTAACACCGCGTTCATTAGTCTGTGGGGCACTTTCGCGTACCGAGTCATGCCATTTGGCCTTAAAAACGTCGGCGCTACCTTTCAACGCGCCATGTCTTATTGTTTCCATGACTTAGCCCATATTATCCTCGCCTATTTAGACGACCTTACTGCTCATTCTAAACATCGAGCACAACACCTTCATGATCTACGTACCATTTTTCTCCGATGCCGCAAGTATAACATTTGCTTTAACCCATTGAAATGTGTCTTCTGTGTTCCCGCCGGTCGTCTCCTCGGCTTCATCATGTCAAAAGACGGGATAACTCTCGACCCTTTGAAATTTCAAGCCATTCTTGAACTTCCTATGCCTCATACCTTATGCCAACTGCAAAGTCTCCAAGGCAAAGCCAATTTTCTTCATTTATTCGTTCCTGACTACGCCACTACCGCTCATCGTTTCCTTTGACTTCTTCGATCTCACACCCCTTTTGTCTGGGATACGTACGCTCAAGAGTCTTTTGACGCCCTCAAACACGCTCTTACATCCGCTCCCTTGATCCGTCCCCCTGACTTTGACCGCAATTTCATCCTATACCTCTCCGCTTCCACCTATTTGGTTGCTGGTGTCCTTATTCAGGAGGATGATAACGGTATCGAACATGTGATCTATTATGTCAGTAAGAACCTTGCCGGCCCACCTGTGTCCTACTCGCATGAATAAAAATTATCACTAGCTGTCATGTTCTCGGTCCAAAAACTGCGTCATTATATCCTCATGCGTTCCACCAAGGTTGTGACTGATTCCAACCCCATGGATTTCCTATTGAGTCGCCGCATCCTCAATGGGAAGTACGCCCGTTGGGTCGTTATCCTCCAAGAATTCGACCTTGAATTTGTCACCCTAAAAAGTAAGAAAGGTTTAGTCCTCGCTGAACTCATTTCTGATCTGCCTACCAAAACGTAAGATACCCCAATTAATGATGCTTTTCCCGATGAACATTTGTTTGCCATCACCACTGACGATCCTTGGTACGGTGACATCCTTACTTACTTGCGAACCCAAAATTTCGCCCTCCATCTCGATCGAGATGCTTGACGACGTATCCGACACCAAGCCTCTTGCTACCTTCTAATCGGCGATGACCTTTATCGTCGTGGAGTATATACTGTCCTTCGTTGTTGCCTCACACACGCTGAAGCCGAGCAAGTCCTCAATGCCTGTCATAGCGGCGCTTGTGGTGGCCACCTCTCCGGCCTCGCCACCGCCCAAAAAATCATGCGTGCTGGGTATTTTTGGCCTTCTCTCTTCAATGATTGCATTGAAGCAGTCAAACACTATTCCAATTGCCAACATTTCGCCCCCAAGGCGCAAGCTCCTCCCGCTCCTCTCCATCCTGTCGTCACCGCCGGTCCTTTTTGTAAATGGGCCATCGACTTTATGGAATGTCGACCCCCATCTACTAGTAACCACAAATATATCATCGTGGTGGTTGACTATTTCACTAAATGGGCCGAAGCTATGCCAACATTTAACAATACAGCAGCCACTGCAGCCCTCTTTTTCTTTAACCATGTCATTGCTCGATTCGGAGTTCCAAAACAGTTAGTCTCGGACCATGGCTGACATTTCGAAGATCAGATTTGGCAAGAGCTATCCTCCCTATTGGGTTTCGAGCACCAATATTCATCTTCTTATTACCCCCAAGGTAATGGCCAAGTTGAAGCGGTCAACAAAATTCTTAAGACCATGCTTCAACGAACGGTGAATAAGCACAAAACCAATTGGCATCTCATTCTCTTCCCTGCTTTGTGGGCTTATCATACTTCTGTTAAAACCGCCACCGGTTTCACTCCTTTCCATCTTGTCTTTGGCGAGGAGGCAGTCTTACTTATCGAGTGTGAAATCCCTTCCCTTCACTTGGCCGTTGAACTTCTCCTTGATACCCAACCTCTAGAACAACAACTTATCATGCTCGAGCATGCCTCTGAAGACCGTCGTGTTGCATTAAAAACTCTTGAAGCGACCAAAAAGTGCACCAAAGCTCAGTATGACCAAAAATTCCACCCTCATACCTTTCACGAAGGTGACCTCGTTCTAGTATATGACCAGGCCCATGATACCCTCGGTCATGGGAAGTTCGACTCATTATGGCTAGGTCCTTACATCATCAGTAAAGACCTTGGTAAGGGGGCATATATTTTAGAGGACTTTGAAGGCCATATCCTTCCTAATCCGCGCAATGCACTCTATCTTAAGAGATATTACCCCTAGCATTTTCCCTGCGAAATGCGGGTTTTCTTCTCTTCTAGATAGCCAACATCTGTTTGTTTTGCATTTTGTTACTTCACCAGGACACCTGTTGTCCACGAAGCATTACTTCACCTCCCCCTCAAAATCGGATTTTCTCACGTACTACACATGTCATTGGGGGCACCACCTTGCCTCCGCACTCAGTCCTGTTTGTGTCAATTTCCGTCACGAGATACCATTTTGTACTCATGTTCTTTGTGATCCCCTTTGGATCATCCCTCCTTCCCTCATCATCATTAGTCTCTAGCTATTCGTCGCTTTACTCTTTTCCCTCGTGCCTCAGTTGGGGTTTCCTTATTTCCTCACCTATGTCGGACCTACTTCTGTCGACATTAGCTCATTTACTCCAGAAGCCAGGTCTAGGGGGCAGTGTACTTTGGTCCGAACTCTTCTCAGCCTGATCGTGATCTAGACACTTGATGGTCCAGATATGCAACAACAGCTATTGGTGATTCCCGGGCATGTGTGAGATGTCTCAACCCTCATGAGGGGGTGGCCCTATAGGTAGCCCCCCACATGCCCAGATGACTTCTTCATTTCCACCCTTGATACAGCTCCTCTCATTTGATGATATCGGCCTCAACCACCTGCAGCGCCTCTTTGATTTGCATATATCAGTCAGATTTTGTGAGCCCTTCCCCGTGTGTAGGGGGCATTTGGGTATATTTGTATCTCATGTACTAAAATCTTCTTGTATAAGTCTTGACAGTTATTCCAGGCATCGAATGTATGTGGGATTCATCATTTTATTTCTCTGGATCATGTTTAGGCCAGCATATACTTCATCATTGCGTTCTGTGGTTTTCCGGGCGCCTTATTCTTTTTACTATTGTATCGATGGGCATAGGTATGCCTCCCCCACTGCCTTTCACACTAGTACTACTTCATCACCTAGAGACTTGTTGCACCTGTAAGTCTCGTCTCCTCAAGGTCTAGTCCTTTAGTACATTAGACTACCTCACATTCCTCTCTCACTTCCCTCTTGATGCCTAGTGATTGAGTTATTACAACGTACTTTGGTCATACGATTTTCTCCTAACACTCGTACGTTGGGGGGGCAATCTGTTACACCATTTTTTTGGTCATCTAACTCATTATCATTAGATGAACCCAAGTACACCATGTAAGACCAATTTTATCCTAAGTAAAATTTCTTTCACCATATAAAATAACATTTATCTATATTTCCTGGTCATATTTAACCCAAAACAAGGAAATTAATTAAATAAATCATTATTTATTTAAGTATTTTCTAGGAATAAGTTATTCAAATCATTATTTTAATAATATTCCTAGTTAAATTTGACTAAATCATTTTTAAATAATTAAATAAATCATTATTTATTTAATTATATCCCCATCATGTCCCTAAAATAATAAATAAATCATTAATTTATTTATTGCTTATAAATAAAGGAATTGACCCAAGTCAAAAGACCTTTTCCCTCCAACAAATATAATAAAATATTCCTAAAGGGTGATTCTAGAATTCGATTAATAATATTTTATTCATGCACCAAGTTCTAGAACACCCCAATATTTTGTTATAAATAGAAGGGTTTTCCCATTCATTAGTCACTCTTCTATCAGATTAGATCACTCGGATCTACTTCGTCACCATTTTCCATTTTGCTTATGAACTCCCATTGAGTTCCATGTTTGTTTTCTCTACACCAATAAGAGAGAGGAATTTTAGATTTGAAACACTAAGGACTTCAAGAACTCCATCCCATCGGAAGTAATCCCAAAACACCTTCTTGCTTTTTTCCTCTCGTGTGCCCCATTCTTAATATAATACAAATCATTCTTTTAAACACTTTTTTTTCTTGTCTTGTCTACTGGATGCATGGAGCCATATTATATTTTATATGCTTAATGTCTTTTGTGCTTAGATCTAAATTTGTGCAAATAGACTAAGATATTTTGCGCCCATAATCGATGTTAGGCTATTTTTTATGCGTAGCTAAAGTGATCTTTTACGACGAAAGATTCATACTAACAAAATTCAAATCATACTTATACACGCGTCGCCCCTTTATTCTACTATACCAACATAATTGAAGCTTGATGCCTTCTAATCTATCCAAAAGGTCGATGTCATTATGGTAATCAAACACCCTATTACCATCCTTCTTCCTTATTCTTTGAACCCTTCCAATGTACCACATTCCACAAGAAACACCTTGTTTTGTACTTCGAGGAACAACTTTTCTTGCAGTACGTTCAGTGGGAGGAATTGAGTTGTTTTCAAACAACACCCCACAATCTGATCCAATTCCAAAGCCAATTGAAACACCCTTTTGTAGAGTATTCCCATCTCGCCTAAAGTAGACCCCACTTCTCACTTTTGTCAACCTATCTTTGGATAATGTTGGATTTCCATTCAACTGACTAACCAAACATGCTTTAAACATATCCTTACCATCAAGATTCACCACTGGTTTTATAGTTTTGCTTACATTTTCATCAGTGGAATCTAAAATTTCATCCAACTCATGTCTCCACTCACTTTCCATTATTTGCAATTCACTTTCATTGTGTACCAATGAAGATGAAGATTGAAATATAGAGTTGGAACATCTCGGTGGAGAATCATCAACTACTTCATCCACAATTTGGAATGTTGGATAATATTTATCCTCTGTCCATGGTTTAACCCACCAAGAACATTGAGTGTAATTTTCTGGTTTCATTCCAAGAGTTGATAAAATGTCTTGTGCATCCTTCAATCCATTCTTAAGGGCTTCTACAATTTTAGCATCTGTGGATATTGAATCATATTGCGACAATATGTCAATGTTTTGTATTGTTTCTTGGTGCAATTTATTCCAAATGTTTTCTTGCTTCTTATGGGATTTATTAAAATGAAGCCCTTGGGAATTTTATTCTTCTTCAACAACTCTATTAAGGGTTCCAACAGCATGAAGCAAGTCAGTGAAATCATAAGCCCTCTCCATTCCAACCATCCCACCAACTTTGCTAAAGAAGTTCTCACATACATCTGACCCAGTCAAGTGCAAAACACATGGCAAGTTAGAGTATTGATCTCGAAACAATCTCATCAAAAAAACTGCAAAATGGCAAGAAATTCTCACATCTTGATATGCCTCTCTGCTGATGAAATTTATGTTGACATTAGTATGAGATTTTTTTTGTACCCAACATAACCATAATGCGAAGAAATGATGAACTCGTGAAGCATTTCGCACTCTTTCCCAGAGGCTCAAACTATGAGACATAAATATGTCAATGTAGTCAGCAACAATCATTAGGTAAGTCTCTGTAGCTAGTGTCCTCTCTAACTTTCCACTTGGTGTACTTCTCAACTCTTTCAAACACCTCTGAACATGCCTTGAAGCAATTCGTTGTGCGGAACCCCAATTTTTTCGATCCATCCTCTCTATATCTTCACACTTAAGCTTGTGATCATCCACTTTAAAAGTGTGATAAACCATTCTGACATGGCCAAAACTTATGTACTCATTTCCTAAAACCAATTCTCGTCAACCGCTAAACAAAGGATTCACTAGCTTTTTGCCGTTGTGGATGTAATCTTGGTCATGCAATCCTATTACATTGCAACCATTGTACAACCCAGTTAGCCTCCACCCTTCCCAAGGAATTTGATATCGAAGACCTGATGTTGAAGAATAATCCTTCAACATAAGTTTTCTTCTTCTGCTATCCCCATCCGAGGAATGACCAACAATAGGTCCCAAATTGTTTTCTACGTGTTTCTTCCACATAAATTCTACCTTTTCCCATTGTTGATAAACAAAATTTGCATTGAATTTATTGCATGTTGGATGAACAACCACAACCAAACGAGGAAGTTTTTCATGTAAAGGGTTTGCAATAATAACACGTGCATAATGTCCAATAACATTGTTTTTAAAAGAATTTGTTATAATCTCATAGCCTGCATCTCCCTCACCAACTGTCACCAAGAAATGTGATTAGCATTGATGTTCTTCTTTCAAACCACAAAACCCCACCAGTGTATCACTTTTTGCTACCCACCTAACATATTTTTTCACAATTGTTTCATCTTCTGCAAGGCATACAGGAATTGGTCCATATATACCATGTTTGGCTTTATAAGAAGCATACATTTTTCCAACTGCCTCAAAAATGTGTTCGTGCTCCCCTGGAATATATGTCAATGAATTTCTAACTTGCATTAAAGTTGTATATATTGAAGGACCATCCATATTCAAGCTAATAAAGTTATGTAATCTAGGACCTCCCCATAACTTGATCATCTCATAAAGGGATTTTGTGGATGTACTATACCTTCTCCCTGCTTTTTCATGAATCAAGTTATGAAATATATCCTTGAAAAATTCCCAAACTGCATCTTTACCTTGTAATTTTACTTGCTTATGTGCCTCACAAACATCCTTACAAAACCTAAAGACATCCTTCCTTTCTGCCGATTCAAACAACTTTTCCTTTAGAGATCTCATTCTAATAGAGAGTGTAGCAACCTTTGTCCTCTCCCACCAAAGAGCTCGCATTTTTGATCTATGGTTAGCATTTGTAACCCTTGTAGCATTCTTCAATTCATTTTGAGTCAAATAGTCCAATCTTCTACCTTTTCCTGTATCTCGTTCACTTCTTTTATTGGTGCACCTTGATTCACGATATAATCGCATCCTAAAGTCATTACATTCTGGAACCAACTTACAAAATCTACATGTTAATGAATCAAAAGGGGTCCCTATTTCAGAACCCCTCTGGCAATGAATATGCTTATATGTACCATCAATACGACATTCAATACCCTCATAACATAGCATGATCTTGGTATGCTTCTCTATGGCCCATAATTTTCCACCCCTTTGATCATCCATTAGGACCTTTGTTTCCAATCTCTCCCCATTTCTATCAATATAAGGATACCAATACCCCCAACATTGTAGTAACAAGGGAGACAATTGAGCTATAATAAGATGACAACACAATAAAAAACAAATAAATTAGAAGTACGATAAATAAAATAATATACAAATTCATATTCAAGTTTAGTCTAAACTATTAATTAACCACTAATTAACACACCTGAAGTAGAAGGAGTTGCACTTGTAGAACCCCTATGTAATACTGATGGTGATGATGGCACTAAGAACCTATTCAAACTTTGTTGGGACTTATCATTGGTAGGCTTCTTAGGTCTCCCAACTGTGCCACTCCTCAACCCAATCTCCTGATGTGAAGCCTCATTTGTAGTAGTAGTAGTGTGCTTCTTTGATTTCATGTGTTCATTTAGAGAACTGACAATATTACCACTTGTTGGCACTAAACAAAACCATTTATTGCATCGTGTACATTCAACTCTCACTTTTTTCATGTCCTTATAGTTTGCAAGTGTTGCTTCCACCACCTTGAACAAATTAGGCTCTTGTGTCTTGTTGAAATCATCTAGAAGTTTGATTGCTTGATCAATATGAAATCGATCTCCAACCACCGTTGTTTGTTGTACTTTGTTACATGAAGGAATTTCACTACCACTTGGCATTGAAAGGCATTGTTGATGGGACGTTGTTTTCATATGATGGTTTTTGAAGTTGTGCATTGTTCGCGCTACCAAGGATACATCACCTGTTCCATAATCAATGCCACAAATTTCACAATGGATCTTTATTTTAGATTCTCCCTTTTATGAATATACTTTGAGAGTAAGTTTCTCATTGACAAACTCTTCCATTAAACTTTTCACTTTTTTTTCCCAAGATGGCAATACATAAGAGTCAACAATTGTGGCTTCTTCCACTAACAAAGGCATATTTTCAACTCTTGTTTGTTTATGCATAGGTTCCTCCACATTCTCTTCAATGTTTTCAAAGATTGGTATTGCTTCCACTACATTTGAACACCTTGTTTCCACATCAAATGTGTCTAGTTTCCTCTTGATGCCTAAAAGTGTTGTATAAACTTTCCATTTCTTCTCTTGCTTTGGATTTAGAGCTACTCCATCATGGATAAAATCAAAAGGGTATTCAACAATTCCATCATCCACAATTTCATCACGGATTTCAGCAAATGTACAACCTTCTCGACACCTGACAATGCCAATGACAGGTTTCTCTTCATCGATAGTAATTTTATAAGACAAGTCCATCTATTTTTGCACATAAATAAATGAAAAAGTAAGTAAAATTCCACAAACATATTGGTTTATTATGAAAAAAAGAGCAAGGAAGCAAGGTATGCACTTTCAATTCAAATCTCCAAAAAACATGAATAACTCTTACTATTGCGATGAAACACTTTGATTCAAAATGTACTATCGATGGATTCCTCAAATGGAACTAAAACCAGAAATAAAACAGAGTACTAAAACAGATTTGAGAGTTGATTTATTGAGTCAAACATTGACAAACTTATAAGCAAGATTAGGCCCTAAATCTGCCTCAATTTTGGCCTTATTTACATCATTTTTTTGTGTCCTAAAGAGTTCAAAACCGTGTCAAAACCAAACCATCATAGATTTTACTGTTCGCTGGTATGAAATGGATTTTATTCAATTTATTGTTCGCTAGTATCTAGGGCTTGTGATTTTTTTCAATTTACTGTTCGCTATTATTCAAGTACCAAAATTCTGATCTAGTTTTTATACGGGTTTAGCTACTGTCATTAATCACCTCTACATCCTTGATGTTGGGTATATTGCTGAATTATTTCTGGGTAAATTTTACTTTAATTATGATCAAGGGTAAGTTTTCTCTCTCCTTTAATTAACAATAATATTCATATTAATCATGCAACAATATTTTGTAAGGGTTGAAGAAATTGTGAAAGTATTTAATTGTCTAAAAAAATTATATGAATGAAGATATACAATGGAATTTTTGTTTAATCAAACCATTTCTGATTTATGCTATAATACTAAATCTTGAAGAAATTGTGAAAGTATTTAATTCTCTGAAGACATTATATCAATGAAGACATACATTGGAATTTTGGTTCAATTGGGAGCATGTTGATAGAACATCAAATGACATTTATGCCTGTTAATAATCACTCACAGAGAATTACTGATTACCTTCTTCATGAGCTCGATGTTGTAGAGTGCATTGTCATGCTAGGTGTTCACAAACAGACTACGTTGGTTTCACATTTTTTGGAAAGCTAACTTTCGTCTCATAGTGAGGATAATTCTATGTTGTATGTCATAATGTACGTTATTGCTGTATCAGTCTTAGGCTGGGAAGCAACTGATTCGTTAATTGGAAAAATTTCTTGATCAAGAATGGTAAAAAAAAATGAATTTCTAGTTTTAATCATACATTTTTAGTTTTATCATGCACTCTTCATGTAAAATATCACTACATATTTCTATGATTGGGTTAAATCTGTACTTGATGACTAGTATCAAGTTCCTCCTCATCCCTTCCACAAAAGTCATTCTCAGTAAATTCAAGTAGAAACTCCCAATTTGTGTTGAGCATAATTTTGAGATACCAAAGAAATTTTACAAGAGTCCTCCCAATGTGCAAGGTTGCATGGTCTACACCAAGTTGAAAGGGAATCATCAACAAAATTAGAGGTGGGAGGAGATGGATTTACCCCGAAATTCTTGGCCTTATCTTGTAGATTAAACCCTTCAAGTGGAGGTACATATGGTTTATCTTTAGCTACTGTTAGTTCATCTCTATCTTCACAACTTTGATAGGTAACACCTGCAAATTATCACTAAGATGTTGCTCAGACTCATTGATAAAGGACATATGTTTAAACACTGATCAATTTTAACAAACATGAAAATCAAGATGAAAATTAGATACCTTATCCTTTTTATCTGATTTGTATTTTTTCTATCGACATCAAGTGAAATGACCTTGATAGAAGCAACCAAATCATTCCCTAAGGACAAGGAAATAGTACATTGGATCAAGTATGTTGAATTTTTTATTTCAATTCAGCGGCTTCAACAATGGACAACGATTATTCTTAAATCAAACAGTGGTGGATTCATAACTTCTCTCGCTCAGACTCAGATACAACAGCTCTTTGAAGCAACAGACGACTCCTATCTTCAACCGGCTATGGCAGCTTCATATTTCAACGAACTGGTGGCTCTGAAAGTTCTTTTAACTTTCATGATTCATTATATTTTTTAACCTTTAAAACCTAAAACCTAGAAAGATTGCCTCTCAATTTTCTTCTCCTATGCAAGAAGAGAATGAACAGATGCCTAGAGATTTTTTCTTCTAACATCCTCCCAGATTAGTTGAGGAACATCCTCTGCCATTTGCAAATTGGACCTTAATAGAATAGATGAATGATGCTCAAAATGAAATGGAGGAGCTTATCACAAGTGAAAAAATTTGAGCTGGCCGTGTATATGTATCTTCTTGCATGCAAGATTAAGGCCTCAAGAGGACAAAAACTGCAATGTGACCAACAAATACGGAAGCTCTTCATCTGTAAACTGTTCTAGTGAAGACTCATTGACTAATTTTTCTTATGTAGCTGCAACTTCGGGAGATCCTCTGAGGAAAATATGTAACTCTTGTTTGTGTTAAAGAGATTTGAAATTTTTATAGATTCTTGGCTTCTATGATCCATCGTTAAATTATGAAGAAACCTTTCGTTAATAATCACATTAAAATGAACAATGTCGACGCGTTTCGAACCAACCAGTGTGGTTCATCATCAGGACTAGGTGAACCACACTGGTTGGTTTGAAATGCGTCGACATTTTTCATTTTAATGTGATTATTACCAAAATATTTGAAACTACCAAAAAATTAAAGGCACGGAAAAACAAAAATGTATAAACACCACTGTACAAAACCTGTTGCCTTTCTTTTATAAGATCAAAAACCTGCAAGCATATGATGGGGATGGAAAAACAAAAAGGATAGTATAATTGTTTAAATGCAGCTAAGAAAAATATTTCAGAGTTGTAGGGAGGTTTTTTCAATGTTTTACTTTTTTAGATTAGATTTGAACCTGTAATATCTGACAAAAAAACAACATGTTTTTTACTACTTGCCCACTCAAGCTATATTAATTTTTTTTTTTTTTACTATTGAATGCCCACTCAAGCTATATTAAAACAACGTTCAAAAACAAATATCATCTAGTAATTCATAGATATTTATTACTATTTCAGGTTCTTGAATATTGATTTTAACAGATGGTAATAGCATGCTCAAATTGAGCAACTCTTGCAGAAAAAGGAAGACTCAAGTCAAAACATAAATGCATATCACTCTGTATTTTGCATTTATCTCAAAAGCATACTCACAAAATACTAATATTAAGGTTAATAATAATAATAATTTAATTTAAACTCACAGCTTAGTCAGAAGTCAAATTATTGTACGAAACTCTTTGTGGACTAGGGGCACCTCTGTGAAGAGATTTGACTACTTAATCTACAGAGATATACATATCCTAGCCCTCCAAATTCAAATCTATTACAGCCCATGAAGAAACTATTATTTTATATTTAATATTAACACTAACAACTAAAACTAACTCAAATAGAGATAATATGGGAGAGAATATTTTCTAAAGCATATCAAAATTATACACTGGGTCATATCCTGGGACATATCCTGTGTAATGAGGCCTCTAGAGAATGAGACATGAAAAACAGAGTCAGAACCCCACAAGAAATATTGGCTATTTTTTAACAAATTCGTAAATCTATACAATAATGTGTGAAAAATAAGATTGATTTTATCTTCACTACCAAAAAAGCTAGCCCAGCCCTCTGTATATTAGGTTCATACACATTAGATATGTTAAACTTATGGCCATCCAACCCTGAAAATAAGACCAAATCTTCAGGAGTGACAAGACAAATGACATAAAATATAAAAAGAAATTATCATACAAAAGCTTCACAAGAAATTCAATTCATATAGCAAGCCCCAATTTTCTATCTAATCAAGATTAGACACCATTCTCCATAGCAAAGAACAACAATAGATCTCTCAAAAATTTAGAGCTAAAATTAACTCACTCCCATATAAAATTCTATCATAATTTAGTTTGAATGCTTTTCAATTGTAATGGTTTCCAGTGCAGAAAGAAGCAAAAAACTGAATAGAACGTTGCACATTTCTAAAGGAATAGAAATAACTCTTTTACATAATGGGATTTCTGACCTCATGCAAAAATTATTAAAAATTAAATTATCATTCATATTGTACAGTCCACAATTACTACAGTTGTTTTATACACTAATCAGCAAAGCCCCTGAATACTTTAGCATCAAACTTCTAATTTCATAAGGCACTGCCCTTAATCAGTGGGAGCAAGTAACAAATTCAAGGATTCATTGTGGTCTAAGAAACGATATTTTAGGGACTATTCAACATTATATGGATACCTAAATGGTCTGAAAGAGTCATTTAAAGATAGAGAAGGGGTTGAAAGTACAAGGAGATATCTCATACATAAGGAAAATAGCAAGAAAACAAAAATTGTACAGGGCATACCAAAAAGTTGGGTCACACACATCTGGACTACATGTGCATGTTTTTAACTTGAAAAGGTATACTTTTTTTAGAATTTGTACAGTAAATTGTAGCCATACAATATTAGTCTTTACGTCTTTACTATTTCCAAAGACCAAAATTTTATACTTGAAGAGTACAAGGACTATTGATGCCTCATCAATCTGATTTACATAGAAACTAAAAATTCGAATCTGAAATGGGAATTGAACACCCAACATTTTTCCAACAATGTAAACAAACCACTTGAACTACAACATAGTTCATAGGGTCAAGCATGAGTTATGGAAAAATTTTAAATAATGATCCTTTCACTTATAGCTGTAGACATAACACAAATAATTTCTTGCCAACTTTGGTCAGGGAGCTTTCTTCATGGATATGAAGTGATGAATATTCACATCATGAGTGGATAATAAATAAACCAAACATATATATGCAATCCACTTAATAAGGTACTACACAAGTATCTAATTTACATGTTGACAATAATTACAAGTAAATAATACACACTAATAGAAACTTGTTTGACCAACTAAAAGTAAAGAAAATGGAAAGTTGGTGTTTGAAGACAAGAATAAATAAAATGGAAAAGGTTTGTGAGGTTGCTTTCAACACTCAGAGTAAAGGAAACTTGAAGAAATGAGAAGGAAAGAAACACAGTTTTTATCTTTCATTCAGAAAAAATCATAGAAGATTTAAGAGGAATCATATCCTTATCTTCATATTGGATCCCCAATAAGTACCAGTTGTAATAAGCACAAGACTCAAGTACGCAAAGTGCGAATTAGCTCAAATAATTATTCTTTGTGAATCGAGAAAAAATTTTGCAAGAAGATTTTGGTAAAGAAAAAGGAGAAGTGCTTTCAAACTCTGCACAACAAAGATAAAGCCAAAAAATGGATGAATAATAAGCTCGAAAGTAATGTTGTTGTAAGGACTAAGTGCACCAAGATGTGGAAGAAAAAGGAGGATAATCTACTTAGGAGTAGTAGATCCTCAATTTCTCTTCATTAAAAAGAAGAGAGTGGCTTCAAGTGAATCCAAAGAGGTCAGCAAAAGGCATCATATTGAATTAGACAGAAGTGCATCTGAATGTTAGAGGTAAGAATGAGTCCTCTTGTTGATTTAAACAATGAATTAGTTTACTTCAAATATATCAACATTGCAGGAGAGAGGAAAGTGCAACCAACGTGGTTCTAAGGGGAAGTGGGTGGGAAGTGGCTTCCTCTCGGAAGGGCAAAAGCCAGGTCCCCACAACTGCAAGAGAAAACTAATCGAGGGGCAGTGCTTACTCCCCCGACAAGGAAGGAAGTGCAGCTGGGAAGGGGAGAGGATCTTATACCATGGATGGCCAGAACCCTAACCGCTGGGTGAACTCTAGTAGTGATCGAGACCAAGCTTATAAGCAACGAGGAGGGAAGGATTTGGGGAATCCTCAACAGAGAACTGTGATTTATGAAAATGCTAGTGCCCCACCCAATAATGTGGGTGCAGGTCCCTGGGGCCAAAATGGCAAAGTAAATTGGGCAATGCAGAGCAGTCCGAAGCCTAAAAGCTTAGAGTCTACTGTTGGAAATATGGACAAGTGGGATCTTGTTGTCCCTCCCCCACTTGTCAATGGCTGGAAATGGGGAAGACACAATGGTGGTAGTGCCAAATTGAATTCATCGACGACATCGCCACCACCTGGAAAAGGTGTTGGACAGGGTGGGGCAAAGGGTAATGAAGATAATTCAGAACTGGGAGGTAAGATGCTATCAAAACTTCTTCCTTTTGAGCAATCAGGGGAACCCTGTCATGAAACCAGCAGAGCAGGCCATCAATCTAGTGATGGTGATGTAGATATTGATAATCTTGACATCGTTGATGATTTTATGAGCAGCGATGACTGTGACTCTGATGGTAGTGATGTGAGCCATGAGACCCTAAAGAAGAATAAGTGGTTCAAGATTTTTTTTGAATCCCTGGACAACTTGAGTATTGATGAAATGAATGATTCCAAGAGGCAGTGGCATTGCCCTGCATGCAGAGTTGGTGTTGGGGCAATTGATTGGTACAAGGGTATGCAAACTATTGTAGCCCATGCAAATTCTATCAGATCGAAGAGGGTAAAGTTACACCACAAACTTGCGGAAGTACTGGAAGAAGAATTAGCAAAGTGAGGACCTGCATGTGTAATTGCAGAGGAGATGTTTGGCAAGTGGAAGGGCTTGCGAGAGACAGTAAACGATCAGGAAATCGTTTGGCCTCCTATGGTTATATTCAGAACACACTTCTTGATCAAGATGAAAATTAGAAGTGGATGGGAATGGGAAATAAAGAATTAGTGGAGTAGTTTAAAGGATATAAAGCCATGAAAGCAAGACATGCATATGGCCCTAAGGGGCATCATGGAATGAGTGTACTTATATTTGAGGAATTGGGAATAGGGTACTTGGAGGCAAAGCGCTTACACAAGCAGTTTTTGAAGAGTGAGGAAAAGATGATTGGGACGACACCCGGTATTGTTTCATCCAGGTGGAAAACGTGTATTATATGGTTACTTTGCAACAAAAGAAGAGATGGATATTTTCAACAGACACTCAAAAGGAAAAACAAGTTTGAAGTATGATATGAAATCCTATCACAAGATGGTAGTAGAACCCATGAGGCAAATGGACGAGGACAATCAGAAGCTCACCTGGTTTAAGACAAAATGGCTAAACAACAAGAGCATAGTAGAACTTTAGAAGAGACAGCTAGTATAGTGGCGTCAAAATTGCGGATGAGGGAAGCTGAAATTAAGATTATTAGACAGAGGGCTATAGAGAAACATGAGGAATTCATGAAAGAGATGGACTATTTGGAGCAAAGTTATAGACAACAAATTGATCAGTTGAATGAAGATGTTGTAAAAGGAGAATTACAGTTGGAAAAGATGCAGGAGGAGTTCAAGAAAGTACACTTAGACCGTTGCCACCAACTTGAAGTTGACTCTGCTAAGCTCCCAAAGGATACACAAGTTGTGAATGATGAAAAACAAGAACAAAGGATCAAAATTGATGAATAGATTGCAAGAATAAAATTGATAGTTGAAACCAGTTTGAAATATTATGAAGAATGTGAAAGGGTGAGGCAAGAACTTATTAAAACGCATGACAAAAGGAGAAGGGAAATCAAACTAAGGAAATTGTGTTCCTGATGTGATTTGGATGATTGCCAAACTAAATAAAATGCATGACAAGGCAACATATAAGCTAAACTAAGCTTTAGAGCTATAGGATCTATCCCTCAGGATCTATCCCGCCTAGTCCCAGAGAGGGATCTCTCAATATGTTTGTAAGGATATAGCTTGATGCTTTTAAGAGGTTGATTTTAGGCTAGTTATTAAGTGCAAGTTTGTTTGTTTGGGTTTAGTTGGTTGGACATGAATGATCTAGGAAACATAGATAGAAAGGAGAAATATCAGAGCCATTGGGCAAAGGAGTCAAGAAGAAGCTATAACAAGCTCAATCAATGGATATGGGATATCAAAGGGAAAATCTAACTTGGCCAGTGTATCTTGGTTTTGGTGGATGAAATGAAATGGACATTAAGGATTTAGAAGGAGAAGTAGAACTAAGGGCACTTAAGAATCCTTAATTACATGTACTTCTCAACAAAGGGACTTAAAACATTATCTGAACATGAAGAGGTATTCCATAGACAGGGCTAACCATAAATTCTAGAAACCAAACTTCAGCAAATAACAATTTCAAGACAAACTTTTTCAAATAAAATCTAGGAGTCGATGAACACTCTATTTCATCCAAAGATTTCACCTTCAAGGAATTTAGAAAACATAAAATATTCACAAATAACTATATCATTGAAGAGGGAATGCCTAAACATCTCTGATTACAATTATAAAGAACTTCAAAACAATTATATCAGCAAGAACAAAGTGCCAGTCAGCCTGGACCTCTTGGTATTTGTAAACAATGGTACTTTAAGGAGACTTGAAGCTTAGGTTTGGCCAATATGGCAGCAAGTAAGCAAGGAAAACCATAAATCATTCTTGAAACCAACTGTTTGAACTATTTCTAAAATAAACAAGCTTAAGGGTTTAAAAGTAGTTAAACTACTCAATAAAACTTTCAACAGATGAAAACATAAAGGCAGTGAAGAGTAAACAGGCCTAAGGTGCTTCTAGGAGACATTTCTTAGCCTAAAAATTTTACTCTACTTGTAAGCGAGGATCATTTTAAGGATGGAAAATTATCTTGAAGTTTAAAAAATTGGCGAATCTCACTAGTCCCTAATATGAAAACTATAAAATGTTTATTGATGTATTTGTAAAATTATTCAAATTTATAATGATATTATATATATTTTCTATATAATGTTGGCGATTTTTAATGTAAAATAATTTTATATTGTAAAATTTGGGCGAATCATTTTTATAAAAAAATGGAAATTGGCGAATCTCTTTTTTAGAAAAACCATGGAAAATTAGCCTGTAGAATATAAGCCCCTAAAATTTTCCATGACTATAAGTATAGAATGATGGAACAATATGGAAAACAAGAAATAATAGTTAACATATTAGAATACATCACCAACAGCCATGCTCAGGGATCCAATGATAGAGCCTTCTCATTAAAAAAACATGTCAAAGCATCATCAATATTCCAATACTTCAACTTCTTCTTAATCTTCAGCCAGACTATGTACAACTTCAAAGAGTTAAAATGCCAACAACCAACCCCTAACAAAGAGCTCCTCATAGAGTATTTATAGAAGAATGAGGAGGTCAAACTCTTTTTAGGGTTCAAAATGTCATTAACTACAAAGTAAATGCATTCCTAGCCTTGAAAACCATGCAAGGCATAAGGTAGGAATGTCTTGCATTACTTCTCTGTTTTAATAACTCTGCCTTAACTTCTAAGATAAAACAAGTGAAAAGTTTGAATTTTAGGTCTATTCTTAAATATTATAATAACCGCCTTGACAGTCAAAAATATCTTCTTTTGTGTAATAACGGCCAATTTTCTATTATGGATAGAAAGTAGGTCATAGGTGGCATTTTGATTTATCAAATCAAATAACTGCTTTGTGTTGATTTATTCGAGGACACTTTAGCCTAATTTTCCTTGATTTCATCATAACATTGTGCCTTGAGGCTTAATTTTTCTTTTTCCCTTCATAACGCATTATATTGTCTTTGAAACCTTATGGATTATTTTTAACTTTCGTTCATCTATCTTTAACTGCGTCTTTTAACCTTTAATCATCAATTTAGGCCTTTTAATGTTGGGTCTTCTGGCTTCACTGATGATTTTCTGTTTCTTTGTGCAGGGTTTACCCTTGGTGCACTGGAGGGTTTTGTGTTTCAATGAGTGGTTATGAAACACTGATTAAAACCTTTGAATTAAAAACAACCCCATTCCCTTTCCATTTCAGGCCCTCGGAGTTATCTTGAGGCCTCAACCTTTATCTGGACTTGTGGGATAGCTCCTTGGGCTTGGGCACCATCAGACCTGCAAAAATAAACAACATTTTTAGTTTAAAAGTTTCATTTTTCATGGTTTAAACTACTTCAGGAGTTCGAGGAATTGGAGCGATGTACAGAGGAGCGGAATATGCATGGAGGAAGGTTTTATGGGCAAAAGAATGCACAAAATAGGTTTTAAAACATTTTTGGTGTGAAAAATGGGAAGGGTGGTTTTGTAAGAACCACTGGCGGTTTTCGCGCTGCCCATTAGCAGTTAGCGGTTTTTCCCTAGGGGAACGTGATACTCATTGGAAGCTGACACGTATCCCCCAAAAAATCACCAGTTTCACGTTGATAACACATGATTAACGTTTCGGAGAAACGGGCGCGAAAGAGCACACGAACCTTTGGATCTAGGGCTGTAGATTCAATGGCGAAGAGGGCACAATATGGGGAAAGGTACGTGGTGGTGGGAGATAGTGGAGGCCAGGTGTCAGATGGGAATTGGAAAGGCGGCGGAGTAGTAGGTAGTGGGCCCAACGACGACGAGAACTTATTTGGTGGGTAGTGGAAAGGTTGGGAGATCGGAGGGTCAACCATAGCCATTAGATCGGTCAATATCTACGGTGGAGATTGATCTAGGAAATGAATGGATGGGAGGATGGCATAGAGGTTCGAGAGAAATGGTGACTGTTGGATCCTGAAGATTGACGGTTAAGATCTTCCTGATAAAACAACAGATCAGGGAAAAATAAAACGGAAAGGGGGCTTAAGGAAAGGGGCTGGGGCACAGTTTTGTGGAAGAGTAAGGGGACCGGGAGCCAGGGAAAAGGGGCTAAGGATGTAGTGGGGATGGGGTGATCAACGGGGTTATATCAGGGTCGTCGGGTCACGCAGAGTGATGGTTGAGGACGCGTCAGAGCATCACTATCAAGGTGGAAGGTTTGCAAAGGAAATGCAAGTTTACAAAGGAATGGGTGACGAGAGTTTTAGCCAATGGCCACAGGCTTTGGTTTTATGAGGAGAAGAGGCGGAGGGTCTAAGCCCTTGGGGGATCGCATCGACGAGGAAAGCAAAGAATGGGACCGAGGAAATGTCGATGCAATGAAGTGCCGACAGTTCTCGGCTGTGGTTATATGGAGAAGGGGATGATGTTTTTAAGCCCATAGGGGCTTAAAGCTTTATGTGTTTAAAAATGGTCGGATAATAAGCCTAAAAAAGAGGGTTTTTAAGCTTTTTAAGGCTTCCGATAAGGGTAAAGAGGGTATTTTTAAACCAAAAAAATGGTTTTTGATGATTTAAAAAGGGTTTTTGATGATTTAAAAAGGGTTTTTTAGGGAAAATGGAGGATAATAAAGAGGAAAAAAGGAATTTTTAGCAGGGAAAAAATGACTGTTTGGATAAATGAAAATTATTGAAAATGGGCAGATATGATGGAGATGAAAATGGGAGATATAGCCTAAAAAAAAAACTTTTGAGATGGTAGGATAACTTGGAGGATTTAAGTGAAAATATTCAGTGAATTGATAGACTTAGGATAATGAAGGCTGTGAGAATTCTAGAACTCACAATGTTGCTGCAATATTGCTTATAGAAATATGGGATTGCCAACTTAGTCATCTTTGGATAAAATAAAAAATGATGGATGACTAACAGTGGCTCCACTTGGGGACGACTGCTTGATCTTCAGGTGTCCAGAACCTCAATTTGTCAATCTCTGGCTTTCATCAGACGAGTGTCTTAATCCATTGGGAAACATTCTTTGTTTTCTTGCTGATTTTCTTTGCATTTTGACAATTTGTCAATGACCTGCAGCATGAAAAATATTTTAAACAACACCTCTACCTACCCACAACTACTTGTCCTAGCATTTTTTCTTCTCTTGAGTGAATTTGAACTAGCAAACTCTTTGACATTTTATTTGGAAAATAGAAATAAACTATCTAATCTTATCAATATTTCTTCCAAGAGTCCAGATTAAACTGTTGAACCCTTTATTTTTCTACCTAACATACTATCTGTCAAGATTAAGTTGTTTGACAGATTTTATTCTCTATTTCTAAAACACGAAATTTAATCATAGTCAAATTAGGATTAGACTCTCTGATTTGCTATGGTTTCTATGGTTGTATGTACAAACTGCACATAGACTTTATTTGCAGAAAATGAAAACAAAATTGTGAAGTCTTAAGATGTGAAAATTAAAGACATCCTTCTTTCTTCTTGGCTTCAATTTTTTAGCATTTTAGAGCCATCTTTTCTTTTGATTCCCGGTTCATATTTTGAGCATATTTGAACCATTTTTCTTCTATCTTAATCTATTCTACTGATAAGCCAAGATTAAACAGTTTTGGAAAATCTACTTCACTAACCTATCAGCAGTAAATTGAAATCTATCTAGTCATGATTAGGTTGTATAACTAAGTAGCAGTGTTTTCTTTTAGTAGTGGAATTTAAGCTTGCACACTTTTAGATTTTTCTCTTTTTCTGTATGGGGATGTACCTTTCTTCTTTTATATCTGCCTCTTTTCTCTTTTCTATTGTTTTTGTATTTTTCTTTTTCTTTTTCTTTCAAAGCAAAAACAAAACTAACTAGATGCTCAAAGGCTAAGCTTATTTGCTTTCCTATCTAACCTAATCTAACATGGAATACTTACATGTTTAGCTGACCAATTATCTTTTCCAATACATCCAGTCAATTAGATGGTTCCATGATTGTTCTTTTCTCATCTCTTTGAGCATGCTGGATAAACAGGACCACTCCCATTTCCTTTGTTCTTTAGCAGCAGCGCTTAAAAATCTTGTTGCTTTTGTTAATATACTAATTCTAACAATATTTATCCCTTCTTCACATATTTTCAAAAAATGAGCATAGGGATCTTGAAATAAAGCCTGGTTATGAATATTGGGAAGATAGGTTTCAACCAGGATTAATTTTTCCTCCATTAGATCAAGCTTAAGATTCTTTTGAGAAAGAACTTCTTCCTCATCTTCATTGTGATCTGAACTAGAGGACTCATCATAGATTGCAGTACTGTCCTTTTGTAGTCCTAGTTTTCTCTGATTCAATGGACTGTAATCTATGAATAGATCATCATGTTCTTGAGTAGGGGCATCTTTTATTACCTCAATCCTTTCAGGAGAAGGCTCCTTATCTTCATCTTGCTCAAGAAATTCCTCTTTCTTTTCAATCTCAACATCACAAATGATAGATCGTTGATTCCCAATTATGTGAAAGTTATTTATGATGGGCTACATTGTTTGATTACTACTTTCAAGCTGATGATAATGAAATTCATGACACCAATCCATTGCTGGTTTCCCTACATGATTAGTTTCTACTTGAAGCTTATCATCATCATCTGACTAATCTAAAATTGGAAAATCATTAGTGTAAACAATCTCACCAAACAAGAATATTGGTTTATCAGTTTTTTCTTCTTTAATATGATCTACAATTTTGTTTTCTGGTTCAAGACAACAAGTTTTAGTAGTTAGATGAGCAGAAGTGTTTTGTTCAAATGAAGTTTTAAGGGCTGGTTGTTTTTCTAATATTTGATCAATCTCTTCTTCTGTCAAAAGAGGAGGAGTTTTTATTCTTCTTTGGATAGAAGTACAACAATCCTCTTTCTCTTGTATTGAATGATTTTGATGTTGGATATCTTCTTGAGCCTCTCCTAGTGAGTCTTTACTTCTGCTTGTGGGAAGACGTTGAGGACTTTCTTCTTTTTCTTGATATTTTCGCTCTCAAACAACTCTTCTTGATCTTTGTGATGATCAATTTGAACATGGGATTCATGAATTGTTTCTAATAGATTGTGAGAATGCCATTGTTCTTTAATAACCTAAAATGAGTTATAACATAAAGGTAGACACTCTAGTTGTGTTGTCTCTTCTCCTATTTCATATTTTTTGAGTACAAGATGGCTTATTATTTCCTCAGGGAATTGTTCCTTGTTTATGTTTCCAACTTGGTCATAAAGTTCTCTTAACAGAACAATACAAGATAAAGGTAAGCTATTAGGACTTTCTTGAAAAACTTCTTCATTGTTCTCTCAGTAATCTTGCTCATCATATATACTTTGTTTTTTTTCTAGGTCTTGTAGTGGTTGAGTTTTTTCTTGATCTGGAAAATTCATGGGCTGCTCTAGATCACCAATATTTAAATTAGCCTCATACCTATCCATTATCTTTTCAAACATGTATAACATTTTTTCCATCATGGCCAATCGTTTTTCTTTTGGGTCTATATTTGAATCCACGTTTGTAAAAAGAGGTCACTGTATCTTTTCAACCAGTTCAGAGTCTTCTTCCAGTGGACTCATTAGGTCTTTTGGAGGTTGTGGAGTCGCCAAGTGGAATATTTTGAACTTTGTTGTCCACCATCAGCATGATTGGGTTTCCTCAATGCATTCCCAGGGGAGTTTATGAGGAATAGTGAAGTAATAGGCATACTCGAGGCCAGTGGAGTTTCCAAGTGGAAAATTTTTAGCTCTTTTGGAGGTAAAATATTCTATGGTCCACCAGCAATGTTTATTATGAAGGCGAAACTGATTTTTTTTTTGGATTTTATGAGTTTCTCTAGTTTTTGAAGGACTAATGAGTTTATAAGAGCTTGTTAGGCAACTATGAACTCAGAGGTCTCACCGTGATCGCCAAAATGTTGGCTGATTAGAAAACCAAATGACAAGGAAACATATAAACCAAGCTTTAGAGCTCTAGGATCTAGCCCCCCTGGTCTCATAGAGGGATCTCTCAATTGTTTGGAAAGATATGACTTGTTTGCGTGTAAAAGGTTGATTTTAGGCTACTTGTTAAGTGCAAGTTTGTTTGTTTGTGTTTGGTTGGTTGGACATGAATGATCTAGGAAACATAGATAGAAAGGTGAAAAATCAGAGTCATTGGGAAATGGAGTCAAAAAGAAGCTATAACAAGCTCAATCAATGGATACAGGATATCAAAGGGAAAATCTAACTTGGCCAGTGGATCTTGGGTTTGGTGGATGAAATGAAATGGACATTAAGGATTTAGAAGGAGAAGTAGAACTAAAGGCAATTAAGAATCCTTAATTATATGTACTCCTCAACAAAAGGACTTAAAACATTACCTGAACATGAAGAGGCATTCAATAGACAGGGCTAACCATAAATTCTACAAACCACACTTCAACAAATAATAATTTCAAGACAAAATTTTCAAAGGAAATCTAGGAGTCAAATAACGCTCTATTTCATCCAAAGATTTCACTTTCAAGGAATTTAGAAAACATAAAGATTCAAAACTAACTATATCATTGAACAGGGAAGGCCTAAACATCTCTGAATACAATTATAAAGACGTTAAAAATAATTATGTTAGCAAGAACAAAGGGTATGATCAAAACATACCTCTTTGGCAAACTGTAAACAATGGTACTTTAAAGGGATACTTCATAAATAGTTTTCAAGTGGCAGCAAGTAAGAAGGAAAAACCAAAAATCATTCTTGAGACCCACTGTATGAACTATTTCAGAAATAAACAAGCTTAAGGGTTGAAAAGAAGTCAAACTACTCAATAAAAAATTTAGCAGATGAAAACATAAAGACAATGAAGAGCAAATAGGCTTAAGGTGCCTCTAGGAGATATTTCTTAGCCTAAAATTTTTACTCTACTGTAAGTATAGAATGGTGGAACAATATGGAAAACAGAAAATAACAGTTAACAGACTAAAATACATGACCAACAGCCATG